>VZTN01028557.1:0-58138 GCA_013400515.1 Erpornis zantholeuca
CCACCAATGACTAATGGAATGAGATTAATGCACTCTGTATCTGGAGTGCTGTCCTGCAGAGGAAGCTGGCATCTTCATGCACTGGGGGCTTTCAGAAACAGCTTCAGTGCATCAAAGCCTCTGCAGCCCTCTTTGTCCAAAAATGTGGTTTCTTTGTCAAAATGAAGATCAGTGGATCTTTAGAACAGATGTTTGCTTATGCAAACAGAAACCAAGGCATTATCCAGCCACCTGCTTGTGTTAGATAAATGGACATGTAGGCCCAAAATCTTGTATGAGCTCTTAACCCTCTGTCTTTTCAAAAATGTTGTTGTATCCCAAATGTCACTGATTGCATGTCCTGAAGGTCACAGTCTCAAAGCCAAGAAACAAGGACAACTTTCCATGATTGAATGTTCTTCAGCCAGTTTTACAAGCAGTGCATTTGTGCCTCAGCAGCTTTACTGGACATTATCCAGACAAGTCAGTTCCTTCTCCAAGGTTATCAGTAATAACAAGGAACTACCTATAAATCAACCAAATCAGCTTTAAGAAATTTAAAGCAAACAAATTGATGAGTTTTGACAGCATTGATCTTATTGGTTCAGGTAATACCTTTTTCCCAGGCTCCTTGTTTCCTGTCATGAGAAAAGCACTGTATATTCAGTGTATAACAACCAGGGCTCATACACTGCCCTTTCCTTTTCCATTTCCACAGAGGCTTATAAGATTAATAAAAAAACCAACCAAACAAAAAATCAGTAGAGAAGCAAATTAGACAACATGAGTGAGTCAAAACATTCAGTGTATTCCTCTCTTACTGTCAGACCAAGCCACAGTAATCTGAAAATCTGGCAGCTTTCACAGGCAGATAATTATGAAGTAAAAAAAAAAGCTTTTATCCTGGTAATGGACATTAATTGATAGGATAGCTAATTTAGTGGAAATTATTGGCCTATAAAGGTGTGCAGAGAAGCAAGACCAATGCTTAGCCTAGCTAAAGAACAGTAGTGGTGTTGGAGATTTTTCTTAATCTTCCTAGTTTGGGATTGTGTTCACATATCTTTGCTTGTAACCTACACTCTACTGACAGAGATCAGCTTAATTCTCTTTATTTTGTCCATTTCATTATTGCCTTAGAATTTCATCCACTATTAACACTTTTTTATTTGACTTAAAGAAACAATACAACTATTAAGTTGCATTTATCAGATTTCCAAGCAAAGGGAATGTTAGATACTCAAGTCTAGACAAGTGCAGTTGAAATGCGAAACACAAATTTAGCTTATTAAAGAATACACACATTTTGTGATAGGATGGAGAGAAACAAGACCCACAGCCTTAACAGCAGAACAACAGTTGTTCAACTCCCTGAAACAGTGACCTGACAAATAATAAAAAAGCTACAAAGCTTAAAACCACCAGTGGAGGCCAGGGAACTTAGAAACCCAAGGCTTTCCTCAGTCTTCACTCCAAATTTCCCCTTAATGGGTATTCCCACCATTTCTCCTCCCTCTCTCTGCTCCTGTCAGTAGCTGGTTTCTGTGCTCTGCAGGAACAAGAACTCTGTTATTTACCCTCCAGTGCCTGCCTGTTCAGCACTGCTGCCCCTTGATTGCTGCCCCCCGGTGTTGTACCCTCAGAGCAATTAGCCAGTCTGCTAATTTCACTTCCCTCTGAGGAATGTGTTCTATGGAGGAGAATCGCTGGCTCTTACAACACAAGATGTGGCAGCTTTGCTACATCCCAAACCAGCATCACCACCTGTTCCACCAGTGCTGTGCAGCTCAGCGTGAAGGGATATTAAGAGCTGGTACAAAGTGCTGCCAAAGCAATTTGGATTGAGCCCAGTTTTTGGGCCTTAAAATTTCCTGCAAATCTGTCCTCTTTCTGAAATTCTGGAAGTTCAGATTTCGGTCTGCTCTAGCTTCTGCTTTGCTGCAGAGAACTATGTGTGCTGCTTGGAAAGTGGGGTGGTGAGACACAGAAAGGGATGTGGATGACAGCAGCAGATATGGTGGGAGAATTGCCCAGGTTCCCACTGCACCCATGGATGCACCCATGGACTCAAGTCCTGGACACACTGAGCTATTAACAGAAAAGAGAGATTAGTTTCACCTTCCTATTTTTTACTCTATCACCACCCTGTTCATAACATGTCTGGAAGATACTTTCTCCAAGAAGTCACCAAACACACAGCACTCCAACACTGTGAGACTCCACTTTTCAGTCTGTCCTGCAGCATTCAGCCCCAGGACATCAGACTACTCACCCCAAGACTACTTCTGTTCAGGAAGAGTTTTTCCCACTCATTCTTTTAACCACAAACCTCACAAGACCGTGGACAATTTTCTGGAGCCACTGAAGTATTGTAATTGGAAATTACGCCTCAAAAAAAACCAGCTCTGGGAGTCACAAGTGTCAAGCCTTGGTGTGGAAGCATTAGCTCATTAACACACCACTGTATTGAACCACCACCCCTGACTGGAGCAATAACCACTGGCACTACTTTCAGCTGCAACTCAAAACTGAATGGAAATTGCTGCCTCTGCTTTAACCTGGTTATTTCAGATGGACTGACTTTTCCATATGTCTCATTTAAATTCTCTGTGCTAATCCCAGTGTCTTGGATAATCAAGCCTTTACCTGAGTCATGCATTCAGGTTCACATTCTGAAAGTCACAACAGAGCATCAGAACAGCCATTAATGGTGCACACTGGGTAGGTACCTACCCCCCTCTCCTTTCTCTCCACCCATTGCATACAAACAAACACACATTATAAAAGCACAGAGTTAGAAAAAGAAATGTCTTATACTCTTAATTAAACTAGACAATTAATAACCAAAGGGGGGGAAACCTTGATATTTTGTAGCAGAGACTGCAATAATTAAACAATCTACCTACTGAAAAAAGAGACACAATCGAGTTGCCACAGTGTGGCAGCTACAGGACAATGGCACACTCCACACAAGCTCTTCCAACGAGCCAAACTCTTCTGAAAGCACACAGAGCACAAAGTCAGGTATTGCAGCTCAGCTAATAACCTCGAAATACAGGTTACACTCAAAACCAATACATTTCAGATGTATTTTTGGATAATAAGTCTAATTGATTTTTTTCTTTTACAGGACAGCCCCACAAAGTCTGGGGGGATTTTCTGTTTCTTATCCTGACTGCTTTGCAATGTACATCCAGTTTGAAATTTTGCAAGGAGATGTCTGCTCCTGACCCAGTATTTCCCCTCAGAAAGTGTCAATTCATCAAAACTGAAGTGAGCAGAAACATACTGACTGAAAATGGATAACACACGCTCCTTCCATTGATGTTGAAACAACACATTAAAGCCTCTAGTCCAGCCAAATCACATGCATGTGAGAAATTAACTTAAATTCAATTTTTCCCACCTCAAATTTGAAAAAAAGATTTACTGGCTGCTTCATTAGCAGATTTCTGAACTATGCTAATGAGCATAACTGCATAAAAGATTTAGGTAAATGTTAAAAATTAGCCATATATTTTAATGCACTGTATTATGGATTTCAGAGTGAATCAAACATCCTATGAGACAAGGGACACATTGCTTGCTTACTTAACTCCTTGTTAACAATTTAATATACTGCATATAACATAACACTTAGATCTAGAGCTTTCAGACCAATATTAACACACTTCTCCAGAACACAAAAAAATATTGCCAGTAAAAAGCCAGGAAATTGAGTCCTTCATCAGTAATGTCTCTACAGAAAAAATTCCCAGTCTTTTAACTAAAATATTTTATGACTTCAGTTAATACAGATCCATTTGAAATATCATAAGTACAGGAGTGTTTAAATGTGCATCTTCAGAAGCATAAGTCTCTGCAATAAGGCCACATGCAGATCCCCATGAACAATAAACTGCTGTAACTGTCACACACAGTGAATGAAGGGATCTGTCTCATGGAACTGCTCTGCATCACCCCAAAAGAGAGACCAACAACACACCTGCTGAAACCATACTCCACCCACTACAAGTTTAGGAGATCTCCAGGCATAAGGAATAACTCAGGGAAGAAATAAAAACACACAAATAGAGAGAAAAACAAATAGTCTGAGTTTCTATTCATATGACCTTAGCCAAGAGAATCCCAGGAGCACCAACAGCTTGATTCAAATTCCACTGGAGTCAGTGGAGCAGCTCCCTTTAATCCCAATAGTCTCTAATTTAGGCTTGTACTGAATTTTCTGCTCCCCAAGGTTTGTTTCATTCCTGAGCACTAATCTTGAGAACACTTGTCCAAGACCCACATGCTACACAAGTTAAATAAAAAGTCCACTTCTAAGAGAGTAGGAATTCATACTCTGGGCTTCACGAGTCATCTTGTGTGACTTCTCACATAACATAAGCCACATCTACTAAAGTCTGAAGAAGACCTCACAGAATTTCAAACTCCTTCCAACCATGTTTTTCAGCTGATGCCACTGTATTTTGCAGAAAGTGATTTAAAGTGCCCAGGCACAGGCATTTGCATACACCACCTCAGGCAACAGCAGCTGGTAAGCATTTCAGTCACACTGCTGATTTCTATTTAAAAAATCTGACAGCAAAGGGGTTTGTTATACATTTATTTAATCAATCAATAGTGGGCATTCAGATACTGAAGCTGTCAAACAGAAGACATAAATAGAAGTGTAACTGCACTTCATTATAAGGTCTCATCAGACTTATTGATGCTATTTGAATGAGTGAATGCACTTACCTCAGTATCCTGGTAACAGCAGCTCGAAAACATATCCTTTAATTTGAGATAAGCTTTCCCCACACAGGAAACATTTCACCTTGGAAGAAGGTAATGAACTTAAAAATAGATTCTGCCATACTGTCTAAAGGAAGGTACAGTAAGCTCTTAGGTGTTTACAGCATTTTAAACTCTGGATGCTATTCCAGTTACAGTATCTCCATCACAGTGGGAGGTTGTCACCATGAAAGCTTTGTCTGGGATTGCACAATGTGCTCAGTAGATCCAATACAACTACACACAGGCAGTGATACCAGATCAGGATTTAGCAACAACTCTGGAAAAAATATCTGAAGTGGTCTGGAACTTTTCACACAAAACAGGGTTTTAATACTTCCTTCCAACCCAAATGAATAATAGTTAAATTATTTTTAATCATCATGCAGTATTTTATTTAATAAATTCATGTAAACACCAAATTAAATTCTCTGCCAGTGAATTAAATTGAAACAAATGAAAAGGCTTTGATGAAGGAAACTTGGATAAGTCATGCAGGACAAATATTCAGACTGAAAAATTAAAAGCAAGCAATAGATTTTGGTGGGCTATTAAAGGTTTAATTAATTGTCTAGTCAAAAACCATACAACACTAAAACCATATGTAACTCTGAAAAAAAATTAAGGAAAAGGAAAATGTAAAAGCTAGTAATATTTTCATTAAAAACAAATCCTTCCCATATAAACAGAATTAAACATTTACAACTAAACCACACAACACAGTATTTCCATCTGCACCAGTGGTCCTGATACAAGTGTTGAAATTCTTGTCCTACTCTCTATATGAAGAGAAAAAACCCAAAAAATTAAAAGAAACCAATGCAAACCTTGAGTGCTGGATATCTAACTCAGATAAGAATTTTACTTTAAATGGTATGAGAAAGGTCTCATTTTGGAGGTACTATTTCCAGTAGGACTGTGTGGCCTTGAGGAGCTGGCCCAAGTTGAGCTTGTCAAGTGCTCCAGCAGGAGATGGTGGCTCCCACCCTCCATGCACAGTCACTGGAGTTCATTTCTTCAAAAATGCCAGAATTATCATAGGTTGCAAACCCATTGTCCCTTCACATCAGCTCACAGAGGTGAAGTTACAGGATGGAATAGCCTCCAGGATCACACTGACAGCTTCCATAATGACCAGGAGGGGCTTTAAAACAACAGGGTTTCTAGTGCTCCATAAACACAGCTCCTTAATACTGACTCTCTGTTGATATTGGTCAAAAACTTGATTAGACACAAATGCTGTTACTATAAGGTTAAGGGTGGTGCAAATAAAAATAAAAGTAACAAGTCTTTAAAATTATTTGTATTTTGACTTCTGAATTTTTTTTTTGCTGGATTTCTCCGCCTGTGGTTTAAAATCTCCATCTGTTAACATTCTTGAGTGGGGAGGACATCTGCTAAGAAAGCTGCATTTATCAAACTAATGGCATACCATTGTCAAGTTTAATGCATATCTATCTATGCTTGTTAAAATAATTACCTGGTCTTCTTACCACTTAATTGATCATTTACTCCTCAACAGGGATATTAAGAGTTATGAGAGCCAACACTAAGAGTCTTGGAAGATAAACACTTTTTTTTCAGGCCTTAAGCTGCTGTCTGAGAAAATAGATCAGAACACCACCATTAAGGGAACAAATTTTGTCACCTCTGTTGAGAGAATTCTTCTAATGTTATTCTTCAGCAGCAATTACCCACATCATAGAGTGATTCAGTAAGGCAACTTCGGGTGGTTTTTGTACTGAACACCTTCTGTTTGGCACAAATACTCTGCTGTGGCCACAAGCTAAACATTATACCTAACCCAAAGTGATACACAAAAGAAGGAAGGAGCTGAACTACCAGCTTTGGTTTTTCATCCTTTGTAGCTTCATTTGTGACCTCTGTCCATTGGAGAGAAGGAAGTGAAGGAAAGGATGAACTGCCAAGGCACAAAGAGAACCCAAAGGTGACAACCCCTTTCTCTCCTCAGGAAGAGCAGAGGGCACAGCCAGAAGGAGAGATGTGCTGCTGAGCTATGTGTGGCTCTTCAGATCAGCTCTCAGCTCAGGGAGGCTGCCAGCAGCTGCATCTCAACACTTGAGACATGTTACAGAAAAACAGAGGTATCTGGATAGCACTGAGCCAAGCAAGGCTTCTCTCAGCTGTACATGCACACCTGAGATGCTCACCAGGCTGGGCTCATATTCCTCTGCCCAAATACCCATGCAGGGGGAGGAAGAAACCATCATTTAACTCATGCTAGTTCTAATTTTTCTGCCTCTTGTATATAGTCAATCCGCCCTCTATTTCAGAGGAAAATTGCCATAAAGCAAGCACAGTTTAGCACAGAAAAGCATATATGTTGCATTTTGTATTTGGTTTTGGGTTTTTTTGTTGTTGTTGTTCTTTCCAGTGTCTTCCAAAAAGAAGGCTACTAGTCCCTTCAGTAGCCATTAAAAATTATCCATAATAGCCATGAATAGTTAAAAAGGTAATTGGGCTCAAAAAATTACCATACTTAGCAAGGACTGAGTTTGGGCAGTTAGCCTTGGCTTTCCACAGTTCACAGATGTTTCTTTCTGAGCTCCCAGGCTTTGTAACACAAAACTACACAGCTGATCTTTAATCCTCACTTCTGACTTCCATATATCCTCATCTTCCATATATCTTCATCCATCCTCTATTAGCAAAATAACTGCCTGTAAAAGATCTGCCTCTTGATGAAAAACAGCCAAAGTCCCAACACTTGTTCACAGCATTTTATTTCAGGATACAGAACTCAAAAAAAACTTTTATGACTACCACATCTGGGGCATGAGCAGGGGAGGAAACCAGTGGTAATACTGGGAAATTCCCTTTCCTTTGGAACAAAACTCCTATGTTCCAACTGCATCAGCTACCATAAATGAGCCATTCCTCCACTTAGGTTCGCTGGCATGTTCCTGTGTGCACTGAAAAATATGCAGATTATTAACTTTTCTTTGAACAAAACGTCCTGGAGTGGAAATTCATCACTTCACTTACGCACAACAGAAAATTGTTCAAAGGGAAACACCACCTGCTCCGAGCAGATGGGGAATCAGCATTGGGAAGGATCACCTGTACTGGGAACCCCATTCTCTAGTTCTACCACCAAGAGGTAAATCAGCAAAGAAAGTCACAACGAAGCCTGTCTGATTTAGCACTATTGCTCCAGGATCACACCTGTAGTGCACACTAGTGCTTGTCCATTCTCTTCCACTGCTGCCTATTCATCAAAATTCCAAGAGGTGTGCCAAGCCTGCAGCATGGCAAAAGGAGCCTGGCTGTAAGATACTGCATTTACATGTACTAATGACTTGCTGAGGAACTTCAGTACCTGACACACTAACACACTTCAGTATTTCATTAGAAACACCTGCAGTTATTTTTCTAATCAGTTTTTTTCCTTTGTTCTTTTGAGGAAACCTCCAGAATCAAAATTGAGATTGATGCAATCGCTGCTCTCATGCTTGATCTTCATCTGTAATGCCATCTGACAGTCATGTGTGCAACAAAAATTGAAAGTAACCATGAACGATGTAAACATCATCAATCTTTAATGAGGTCTTAATATGTTAAGCTTGTACTTGTCTGTGAGTCAGAGACCATATCCCTTTTTCACCAATCTCCAACCCACAGTGAGTTACAATACTATGAATTTTTTGCATTGCTATCGAAGCTGCAATAAAGAAGGAAAGATGCTTCTGCACTTAAGGCACTTTTACTTTATTAAAAGCCTTTTTAATGTGAAAAACACTCACACAGTCACTCTTGCAGCAGCTGCATTACCATTATTTTCACCACTCCAGGTACAAAATGAGATTATGAAGGGGTTCAAGAGCTGGATTTAAATCCAATTCTGCAGCTTCTGAACGTGTGTTAATATAATATTGTGGGATTTGGCAGTATGGACCTCAATATCTTAATCTACAGCTTTTTCAAACATCTGGGTCATTGGCAATGTCACTGGTGCTTTTATTCTAACTAAATCAAAGGCATAATCAGAAATATAATCCCTGACCAGTTAGTTGCCTGCAAGTCACCAAAAATACACTTACAGCAATGAATCTGTCTTTGTGCAGAAGGCCTTGGTACAGTAGCTTGTCATAACCCTTTCCAAACAAGGGATGCACCATTGAAAGCAGAAGCTGATGTTTTCAAGTCTGTCTGAATGACTTTGTAAGAACAAGGACTAGAGAACAAAAACAGAAACCAGCCTCAAACTACCACAAATAAACACCTGCCAAGACTGCATTCTGTAAAGGCAAAGAATTCCTAAAAAATCAAATATGACTGTACACTGGATTCAGGCACTAAAATGAAAGTCTGAGCCTGGGCTTGCCAAGATGCAGCACCCACAGTTGCAACCCCAGCTGTGGCTATAAAACAGTCTTGTGCTTGGCACCTGAGGGCTCCCTGCCAACTGCACATCTCCCAGGGATAAACCCAGCACCTGGGCTCGCTCCACAGAGCATTCAAACAGGGAGCAGGCAGTGGCAACAGAGCTCTCCACTTAGGGAAGTTCTTCTGCCTTGCTTTGATCACACCCTTGTAACAAAGGACACTTCTGCATTGTTTTTGGGGGGAGGAGGACTTCCTACCTGATTAGGGAGGCTATCAGCAGCATCACTGGGTTCTCCCTCCAGAGACAGGCACAGAGGGGGAAAAGCACATCAGTTCAATTATAATTGAGCTGTGGGACTGACTATAAGATGTATCATTCAGCCACTGCAGACCTGAGAGTTTGTGCGAATACTCCAAAAGAAGCAAGCTCACCATACCAATGCAAGAAAAGCTGAACCTCCTAATGTCAGCTAAACCACAAAACCCTGGTGATTTCTACAAACACACAAAAATCCCACTTTGACCTATCTCAAAAGCACACCAAGTATTCCCCAAAGAGCAAGTAAGTATTTCTGGTTCCTTTACCCCTTCACACCAAAACTGAATCTGGTTTTCATCCCCTCTTCTGCTCCAGAACCTGGTAAAAAGAACAGGCAAGCCTTCTCCATTCATGTAATCCTCTATCATCTTTTCTTTCCCTCACTCTCCTTCCCTTTGCTCTACCACCACCATTGCCCTTTTTGGAGGACATGTTCTCAGCTACTCTCTGAACCCTAAACACTTCTATTAACTATTTCAAGACTCCACAGAAGTGGAAGGCACAGGCCAGGAACAACAAGAGCTGCACCAATGTAATACAGCCATGCCAGGGCTCTGTGGTTGAGCAGTGATGGACCACACCAGGGGCTCAACCTGCTCCTGATCTGTACAGGAACACATAACTGAGAAAGCAGCAGTAACAGACACATTCTCATTTCTCTTTCAATCCATTCTGTTTCCCAGCTTCCGTTTCAGGGTCTTGGCAAAGGATGCCTCACTGAGCACATTATTCAAAGAAAGATCAACTACACTGCCATATGAGCAGTGCTGTCATGTTTTATGCTCCTGTCTCCATTTCATGATTTTATATCAGCCTAGATTTTGTGGTTTTTATGGTCCCTATGGTACAGTGAGTTGCCTATAGAAACGTTCATGTCTTTCCCACGTGAAGTTAAAATTGATTTAATACTATATTTGTACAAATTGTAATTTCTAATATGTATTCTTTTGCCTTGGTCCACATTATATCCCACCACCAAAGATTCCACTGTGGTTTTTATTTTTCACATTCCCTGCAAAACCAAGGTAGAGTTAGCCCCTTAGAATTCATACTGTATAAGGCCCTTACATTAATATGGTTTTCAAGGCCTCACATCTCTGTTCACTCTCTTCAGACTGAAGTGATATTAGCAGTTACAACTGACATAATTGTCCCTCCTAATATTCTTCTTCAGTGAGACAATATTATCAAAATGACACTAATCTAAAATCTGAAACATACTTTAGAATTTTATCCAAATCTCTGCACTGCCATGGTCTCTCCCAAAATACAGCTGAGAATTAGAAGTGCTCCTAGTGCCCAAAATAATAGAAATCAAAGGACAAAATTATCACCAGAAGGAGGAAAACAAACAAACTAAACCCCATTCTTTCAGTTTGGTCTAATAAGTAACACGAAAATGAACTATAACAGAGGTTATAGATCACTATAAAATGAACTATTACAGTGGTCCTGTATCAACACTGTACATCATTAGTACAGCAGCTTGGTTGTTATTTGTTACTCCCATCATTTGTCACCATCTTAACACTGCAGATAACAATGAACTACTTGGATTTGGAGAATGTCATTCCATTCCTACAGAACTAAAGTGGTTTGGCAACCACTTCCTGAATGGTTTTTGTCTACTTTTCCTTTGGATTATGGCAAAGGTCATCAAACCCTTGATGCTAAAATTTCTGCACAGATCACTTTTCCTCCCATTAAAAATTTCAAATTTAAGCCACATGCATCCTTTCCTTTCAGGAAGCAGGAATGAGAGGGCTGGAAATTAAAATCTCAATATTCCATTTATCTCATTTTAACCTTAATAACAAGGCTTAGGCATAATATAATCTCTCCTGTCTATCTTTGATTGGCTTCATATGATACAAACCAAACAGAACTCACTAAAAAATCTCTTGCCAATTCAATAGGCCCCTTGTTACCTACTAACAGAGCATATTGTTGCAGCCAAATGTTTAAATAAGAAATTATGCAATATTTGAACAATCTGAAGATATCAATCCAGAAAGAAATCCTGTAATGACAAGCAACATTTTTTTTGCAAGAGAGATTGATTGCTCTTCTGTTAAAATTGTTAGCATTTGATCAAGAACTGTTTTAACTATGGACTTGCAAGGCCTGGACCACAATCTGAAATGTATTGCAACCTTTACTTTCTTAGGAGAAAATCCTTGAAGTTTTGCCTTTTGCAAAGTTGGTCTAGAGAAACTTTTCAGTGTGTGCTTCACTGTCTCACGGTCATTGCTAATGAACCATACTCTTCCAGCTCAATTTCTACAAAAGAACTATTCAGGAGACACAGAACACTGTGCCTTCTGTTGGCATGCCTTGAAAGTTTGGAGGTTTTTTTTTATTTTCAGAGAAAAATAAAGTTATTAATCACTGTATGTTATCAGAGACTAATTATGGATGTTAGATGTCCCTTCCCCTTCTGCAGGACATTAAGAGAAACATACCTTCCCCAGCTGACCACTGGGGTCAGTCAGCAAGGCACTAACTCAAAGCAGAAACTTATCTTCCAAAAGGCACTAAAGCAAATGGAAAATTAAAGTTAACATCAAATGCATGGCATGTTAGGGAAAATGAAAAGCCAGCTTGATTCTCCATTTCAAAGGATCACAGAAGTTGAAAGGACCTTTGGGGAACATTCATTTTAACCTGCTCCTGTGCCCAGATCATGGAACATTGAGGGCTTGGTATGGACCTTAAAGTCCATTTTGTCATGGGCAGGGACACCTCCCACTACCCCAGGTTGCTCAAGGCTTTACCCAGCCTGGCCTTGGACACTTCCAGGATGGGGGCATCCACAGCTTCCCTGGGCTACCTGTGCCAGTGCCTCACCACCCTCACAGTAAAGAATTTCTTCCTGCAACTTATTTCCCCCCAGCCCACCAGTGCTGACTGCTGAGCACTGACCCCTCAGCTCCATTCCATCTGCTTCCTCTGAACTCTCTCTACTGTCTTTCTCTAACAGTCCCAATACAGAGGAACACAAACCTGTATTCATTTTCTCTCAAGGTGAACAAAGTTAATTTCCTTCATGCATAACCCAGCACTCACATATGAATAAAATATCTCTACAAAGAACCAGAGATTTCAGTTTAGACTGCTTATGTCCACCCACCAGCAGAAATGATGAGAAGTATAACTTGTACATCTATACTCTGTCACACAGATCTTTTTATCTCTAGACACTTCAGTATTGTAATTTTCATCTCCAGAATCCTGCTTATCAGCCTGCCCAATATTTCAAATGAAAGGTTTCTTTTATTAAAGTCATGCAAAGTTTTTTAAGAAAACCCCACAAAAATGTGAGGGGAGTTATCCCAATAGGTCTCTTTTGTGTAGCACAATGCAAGTGTAACTCTGGAATGCCTTCCACCTACTCCATCACAGGTTTGAGTGGCAGCTGCTCCAGTAAAACAATAGCAGCTATGCAGATGCTGGTGCCAGACAATGGCTTGACACACTGAACCACGGTTCAGCACAGTTACATTGTGCTCAAAATCTGATTGAAGTGATAATATTGGAGTGACAGTAGGAATGCTTTTATCTCCTTTTCTTACTGTATTTCTACATAACTTTACTACATTACCTTAGGACCATCCTATAGTGTTGCAATTTAAAAAAACAGGGAGTTGCACAACAGCTTCCCTTGCATTGAAAACCTCTTTAATGTAGGTTTTCAAACACCCTCGCCCAAGTAAGCCTCTAATTTCAAATGGATACTTAAATGCCTTTTATTACTTAGCTTTCTGAGACCCCAGAAGGCAGCATTACTTTCAGATCATGGATTGACTGGGCAGAAAATACACACATTGAGAGAAAAGAAACCTCACAAGACCTGTTTATACCTCTGGGTAATGTCCCCCTCTAAACCTCTGTACTATCATTAATTGAGTCACTTAAGACTAAAACCTTAAAGAAATCTGTCTGAATGTGTGTATATATATCTATGGATATTTATTGTTCCAAGTAGCAAAGAAATTATGCATCCACTATATAAACAATCAGCATTCAACAGCAAGAGAGCACTAAACACTAAAAACACTTTTAAATGTGTAGCTTTATATACAATGTTCCTGTTGAATTTAGGTCTTCTGATTAGAGTTATCTGTTTATGTTTTCATAGAAAAGCTAATCTGGAATATTGAGTTACACAAGTCTCAAATGCCACTTAATAATTATAATTATGATGAAAAACCAACCAGAGATACAGCAGTTTGACTTTCCCAAAGAACCCTGGATTTTGATGGAAAAAATCTTTTTTTCTTCTAATTTCTCAAATGCAAGAATTTTTGAGTTTTTTAGTGTGCAGTTTTTCCATGTCTTGTTTTTTTCCTTTATTTTGTTTTAAGGTTAAATAATTAGCTTTTTCTCTGGCCTTGAAAGTTGATTTTCTTTTTTTTTAACACAACAGTTCTATTCTGCCTACTCAATAACAACAGGACTTTAAATTTATGACCTTCAAAAAACCTGACACAAATTAAACCACAAAGTTTCCCTGATAAAGGTAATTAAAGAGAAGGACCTATATGCTCAAAGGAATTGTGATCCTAAGCTACCACCATAACTAAAGGAATTTAAAAAACTGGTAGGAGTTAGCAATTCTGGGCCTACTTATCCTTTTAATCACTGATGAAGAGAAAAGAAATGAAGTCATTTACCTGGTTATTGATGTCAGCCAGTGCTAGAATTACGACTCAGGTCTCCTGACATTACTGCCAAACACACTGCATTTCAATACTACTTTTTCCTCTCCATTTCTAAAAAGTTATACACAGATTTAAAAAGTCAAAGGAACTTGTAGCCATGTTCTGTTTGATACATGAAGATCCAGGAAGGATCAATTATGATATACATAATATGACATTGTACAAGGCTGCACCAAGATTTTTAAAGCTTGATCTAGCAGGAAGCACCACTGGGCTCACTCCTGTTAGGGCTACTATGATCCAACTATTAGAAAAATAAAAATCTAAGCCTCAAACATAACTTTTGGTCATCTCAGAGCTCACAGGTTCATTTACCATCAGATCTGGCCACAGGTTCCAATTATTCAGTATTTACTGAACAATTTACCTGGGTTTGGTGCTGAAAAAAAATGCAGAAAGGAGATCATATGGGGGAAGGGTTAGTTATTGATGCTATTTTTCATTCTTAATTGTTAGGAAAAAAAACCAGAACTATTCCTCGGAACTTTTAAAGGTAGATGTTGTAAAAGAAAAAGGCAAGCAATCATCTGTGAGGTGCTTGCTTTACAGGCTCGTGAAACTATTGCCAGTTTCCAGTGATCTGGAAAACATAACTCCTACTGATATGGACATTTCTAGCAGCAGCAAAACCAACGCTGCTCTCTGGGTTTGTAAAAAGCGAGCTGGTGCCACACCAGGCCTTGTTCCCCACACCACAAGACTGAGCTCCACACGGAATGTCTTTCCACATACATTTGGAATGCACCATATGGCAAAGGCAGCTTAGTTGTGGAGCTGGACTGCCCTTTTCTTCTCCTTCTCTCACACAGAGACACATTTTTCTCTTCTTTTTCCCTGTTATTTGTGGAAAGACATTACAATCCTGACACTACTGCACTCTTCGCAGCAGGAATTCTGTCTGCTTGCAAACGTCAGCCAGTCTGTTAGCACAAAAAGGAAAAATGCAATACCATCTGACTGGTTAAATAAATAAATGCCTTTTCCACAATTCTAAGTCATTCATTCCATGTGAAACTGCAGAGACCATCCTTCTGCTTGATTTATGATACTCTGTTAGCCACAGAATTACTTAGTAAAATCAGTTTGGTTTGATTCAAAATTCTGCCTCTTCACCAGGAGAAAAAAAAAAATAATGTAAGCCCCACAAAAAAGAAGACATTAATTTAGGAATAGTTGAGCTATCATTGACTTATCAAAATAAAGCTAGGGACGTAAATCAATTCTACTGCCTGGACAAAGATAAATCGATAAAGCTCAGAAAGACATTATTGATTCTGCAGCCATCACTCAAAGGCTCTTCATTTGATTCCTCAGCCATCTGTTTAATTGAAATGATAATTCTGATAACTTCTGGTGGGCCCCCTGCACGTTGACTTTGATACAATGTTATTCAATCAGACACAGGCAGCTATGACCTCCTGTCAGTGAGAACCCTAAATGTGTCATCCACATGGATCAGCTTGGATAGATACATTTTGTTTTAAGCAACATGCTTTTGTCTAAACTTTTTCTTACATGACCCTGAGCAGGCAAGTCTTTTGTTCAGAAAATCCTCTAGTTTCAGCTAATTTCATCCCTTCCATTTACTAGTAGCTGGAATAAACTAAACAGTTAAAGAAAGTGTTTGGCATTCATCCTTCAAACATCCTTCCTATCTTAATTTCTGCACGGGGAATCATTTGCTTGTATCTTCTCCTTGGGTCGTAGCTATTCAGCATAAAGACAGAAGCAGAGAAGCTGTAAAAAGTGTCTTCAGTACAGACATTTTGATGGTTTTATGGATTTATTACTCAGAATCTAACAGGATGAAAAATACTATTCATCTGCAAGCTAAGATGGTGATGCATTAAGATGTGTGCATTAATTATACAAACCTAAGAAAAAGCACCATACAAAATCATGCAGGGACTCTATAGAGAGAATCTATAACCAATATTAATATATTTCCTCACTTTAGAGAGCTTCCTTGTCAAGTCCTAAAATAAAGGCTCAGGTCCTTTTCTATGGCAACATACAAGGGAGTTATTTTCTAGTTTGCTCAAAAAGCAAGAAAAGCTCCTGGTGCATTATAGAATCTTACTCCTCCATCATTAAGCAAAATACACTGAACTGCTCTGCAGGAAGAAAGCAGCAACATATTGTACACCCTTCTTCTGGTGCTATAATTAGACAGCAGAACAAAAATGCACATCAGAATCTGAGGACAGCAACTGAAAATTGTTAAGCTGTCAAGTGCATTTGGCACAAGTTTTCCCCACCACAGCTAACTTCCTCCTAAACTATGAGAGCTCAATCACATAAAATAATATGCACCATAATTAAGACAGAAAGGTCAACATTTGCAATTCTGCTACTTTGTTTTTATCATACTGTGAGAACAATATAAATCAGGGCTGCACTGGCCTGAAAACCATAGAAAATAAGTATATAATAAATCTAAAGGAGTTAACACCATAATACTTATGTTCCTTTCCCTGTTGGAACCATGCTACATTCACATATTATACCAGCACTGGGAACTACAGAATGATGTAAAAAGCAACACTAAATTCTAGATGAATAGAACATATAGAAACAGAGTACTTGATAATGTAGATGGTATCCTATTTCCAAATAAAGTAAAAATTAAGTATTGAATGTCCAGATGTAAACTGCTCTGTCCCACAAAATTGTGTCCTGGCAGCATCCTTCTAAAAGGTCTGGAATTTGTGCTTTCCATATTATGATGCATCAGAACTAAGTGGGGAAAGTTTTTCAAATATGCTAGAAAAAACAACTTCTGAGGATGAGGAAGACACAAGTGGTGAGCTCTGGAAGCAGCTGCCTGCCCTTCACCAGGAGGACTCATCTCAGGAAGCACTTAGCTCTGCCTTCAATGGGTCAGTGCCTGCCTGAGCAGGCTTGGAGAGAACATCCTGTGCTTCAGATTCTCCACGAAGCATGCAAGCACCTGCTGTCTGTCAAACAATGAATTCCTTGTATCGGGACTGAGCAGCCCAGAAAACTGTGAAGCAGAAAGCTGTAAGAGCAAGGAGAATTGTGGATCACTCTTCAGAGGGCAAGAGAACCTTTTCGACCAAAAGTCAACTTCAGACTTTTATTTGGTTGCAGCTTTGTCATTCCTGCTCAGGAGGAAGTTACAGTGAAATTACAGCCCTGCCTTCTCCCAGGTCATTGCTATGGACAATATATTCCTTCCAGGAAACTCGGAGGAAATAGTCCATGTGAACATTAGGACTTCCACTTCCATCAGAGGTGACTTGGCTCCAAGATAATGAGATCTTTACACAATTTCTCCCTTCTCCATACCCATCAAAAGGTCAGAAGATACCAAAATTGCACAATATTCTTTAGAAGAGGACAGAAAGAAGGTTTATTCCCTGCAGGAAAAGGACTCAATCTAGCCTTTTGGTAGGAGTTTTAGCCTGCACTGGAGCCAGCCATTAGATACTGTGGAACTAATCTTACTTTCTTATGACACTGTCCACTGCAAAGCCCCATGTCAGCATAAATGGGAAATTATACTTTCTGCAACGATCCTACACTTTAACAGCATTTCCTGGTAGCAGCAAATACAGTTAGAGGAGAATTTGCTTAGAGAAGCAGGGAGCAAAAAAACCTGCACACTTTTTCACCCCCATTTTCGGTGTCTGTAATTGAAGTAACAACATTTCAGTGTATAATGCTGGCCCAGCACACCAATAAATTTTGTAGCTGGAGGGTAGATGATAACTTAGCACCATAGCACAAACTATTTGCAATACAGCTACTTCCCATTAACATCAATTAATATGCTATTTACAACAAGCAATACACTTTACTTATAGAGCTAAAATAACTAAACCAAGTCATGTAAGGAGGAATATTTTTAACAAAGAAAATAGCCCTGAGGAGTTTTTAATTTCAATCCTAATTTATGTGTCTATCATGATGAAAAAAACTTGAAAGAAGTTATTTTTCCATATATGAAACCTATCAGCTGTCTATTACTGACATAGTTTATGATTTTTAATACTGCTATATTTCATCAGGGAATAAAGTGTCTCAAAGATGGGAAGGGGACAGAGAACACTATATAATCAGTATTCTAAGTAAGTACCATTGTGTTAAATAGCCTTCTCACTCTCTTTGGTACAGAAAATTGAATTTGAAAAGCAAATACAGAGGCAGAGAGTAGCAAAAATTGTTCTGCCTAGAATACAGAATGCAATCATATCCAATTAAAGTCAATAAATATCATTTGCTGGTGGAAGCCTAGGAAAGAACAATTTGTACAACAAACATTTTGATAAATAATTTTTCGTATAAATTTACCTTTTTCTTTAGCTATCGATTACCATTACAGAGCAGGGAATATTGACATGTGCATGAAACCATAACGAGCTAAAATCAAGTTTCAGATAGAGTATCTCTGGTTTGTCTCCGTGCTTAGAATTAAACAGAAATGCTCAAGTTCTGCAATAGATTCTGTAACTGGCTCTACCACAGAGCTGTCAAGGTTGGCTAACCACCCAAGACATCATTCTCCTGTAATCTCCCTGAGAAGCTGTGACAGTGCAGAGATGCCAGTCCATGAAGGGGATTTACCTCCCAGCCAGGTTCTGCTGATTACTGAGCTTCTGGGACACCCTGGCTTCGCATCCAAGAAAACAAAATCAGAGCAGAAACTTTAAATCACACCAGCTCATTGGCAGAGATTGGGGGATCAAGTTTGCTTACTGCCAAAGTCCTGAGCTTTACTTCAGTTTCCCATTTCCACCAGTGCCTGGGGACTGCTCATCTTCCCAGGATGAAGGGCCTTGCAATTCAAAATTAAGGTCATAATGTACCATTTAAGGTTATATTCTTTGTACACACAATCCAGATTCTCTGCCAATTCACCTGGGGGAAAGAGCATCTTTTTTATTTGTGATTAAGAGTAAGTTCACTATAAAATAAAGAAAGACTCCTAAACTAAAACTGAGTAAATTAATACAAATTCTAATAATAAAAAAAACCACTATTGATATGTTGGGAATAAATTTTTATAAAAATCTCATAAAAAATAATTCTTATGTCTCTTTTATAAACATTTTGAAGCATTATGAAAATTCATCCAAAAATGTTGTTTCCAAGCAAAGTAATATTTTAATTCTGAAAAATAAGCCCTCACTTTCAATTCATGTCACCAGATGAACAGCTAAAAAATCTAACACCAAGATAGTCCTTATAGACTAAAGAAAAACCAAAAATAAAATTAAAAAAGAAAAAAAAAACCACAAAAACAGAGGAAAGAAAGCAGAAGGCATTACAGAAGTGGTGACTGTTAGAGGAACACACCACTACACTGTTTAAGGAAAATGTGGTCAAAATACAGTTTACAGAAAACATTCTGATTTTGTCAGTCTGATCCTTTCTATGAAGAAGGATATTCTCCAGCACTACACATGGGTCCTCCTCCTCTTTCCAGCTCCTCTGTCCAGCTGGCCTGGTGAAGGAATCAGTAAAGGATTAGGACTCTTGGCACTCTTTTGGAAAGGATGCTGTCAGAATAGAGGCCTGAAATTAATGTCATTGATGAACTAAAGCACAACACATTCTCATCCTACACCTCTCCCAAAGAAACCTTTCCCCACAACAGCCACTTTGGCTGAGCCAGATAATATCCCTCCTGGATTGTCCATGCTGATTTTACAGCACCAGAGCAAGCTGAGGAGTGACAGAGTTAGAAATCACAGAAACACAGAATGGTTTGGGTTAGAAGAGACCTTGAAAGGACAGGGAGTACCACCCCCCTGCAATGAGCAGGGACATGCCCAGCTAGGTCAGGCTGCTCAGAAATAAGTGACCCATTTCTGTTTGAAGACACAGGTTCTGCAGCCCAACCTCTATCACTCCAGTAAAGAACTGCTATGCAGATTTGTGCTGTGTTTCTAAGCAGACCTAGAGACACCTAAATCTATCCCTCCAGCTGCCCTGATGAGTCTATTTGGCACATCACAACACTTAAATAAAAGCTTGGTTGTTTAATCAGTGCTTCACAGTGAACTTTCAGAGTTGTAGTAACCAAGGGATAACCCCAGGCATTCACAAACTCTTAGAGAGTTTACCATTCTACTTAAATTCAATATTCATTTATTCAAGCCTTAAGCTTCAGGAAAGTTCTTATTAACAAGAGCAAACAATGCAAATACAAAATTTTACTGAGAAGTACTGATAAGTGGGGGGCATTTTAAGCCCTGTGTCCCATTTAAATATGACAATTTTGTGACCAAACTCTGGAGTTTAGTTTTGTCTTGGAGAATAGGTTCAGCATTACACCTAGGTAAAGACAAATGTCTGCCAATACAAAATTATGAGTTTTCAGGAACACATTCATCTTACCGATTTGCATGAAATTATAGCTCTGTAAGAATGGTTGGATTCCAGGTTGATATAATTAAGGCATGGGGCGTATGCATTACAAATACTGTAAAAAAAATAAAATCACTGTTGATTTCCAAATTTTCCTTACTAATTCAGGAAATATGGATAATTCTGTACACCTTAGGTGATCAGACACACCACATCCTGCAGCAAAAGACAAACGAGGAATTGCTGTGGGCTTAATACCCTGCACTGGCACACAGAGCCTGGCTCAGTTCCTGCAGTACAGCAAACCTCTGACAAATTACTGCATCTCACAGCAGGAGAGTCATTGGGGAACTGGCTGGCTAGAAAACAATTCCATTGGTGGGGGAGGCAGGGGGAATGGCCACAATTTCACCCTTCTTTTGCTCTGTCAAGACAGAACTGAGTTGATTGCAAAAGCCAGAAAGACACACCCGTGTGCCCCCCAACAGCCTGAGGCTTTGGCACTCAGACTCAAGCGGAAGATGGAAGTTTAAGTAATGTCTGATTTGAGCCCTGAAACTTGAGCTTAGCTTATGTCACATCTTAATTACCAAATTCTGGGTTCTTCTGACCCTCCCTTTCCCAGCACCAGCATCCCACCTTGATATTGAGACAGCTGTGTTTCAAAAAACCAAACGATGAGAAAACACCAGGAAAAACCTTCTGTAAGCAGCCACTGTGCCTTGACCTGGTGGCTCTCTGAGGGCCCTGCCACAAGAGCACAAACAGGAAAAATGCCCAACTTCTTGGTAGCAGTTAAAAAAATTGAATTCTGAGGAACACTGTAAATACAGACACAGTAGCTGTTATTAGGATGAGCCTATGTAGGATTTTCCAACCAAAGTCAAATCCTTTGGCTCTTTTACAAATTATATACAATTAATGAGAGCTATGCTGGGCCACATTAATTATCATAAGGTACAAAACATGATACAAGAAAGCTGCTAGATGATTTTTAAGCCCCAACATCTGAGACTTCTCAAAAACATAAAGCCTCCCCACCGAGTTCTTTTACAACTGTTTATTCAACAGCAACAGCCCTTTGGGATTCAAAAATTGCTTTCAGGACTGTGTTTTTAGGTTTTGGCCCCTTTACAAGATCATTTCCCACAATGACATGTCACCTCTGCAAATCACAGCTCTCAGTGAGGAAATCAAAATTAAACTCAGAGTTTTTGTCTAATTCTTTGTCAAATACTCATTAAAGTAATCTTGGTCCACATACTCAGGATTATGCCATCCTTACCCATAAACAGGCAGAAGTTGACTAAACCATGCTTCCTAAAGTCCTCCAGACCTTTTCAGGGAGAATCCTGACATAAAACAGGGCACTCACAGATGGCAGAAGGGACATTGGCCTTAACACTCAGTGCCTCCCGAGGGAACATACAGGTCCCTAGGTGCTCAGATTTTCAATTTGTAGCTGCCCAATTTCAAGTACATTTATTGTAAGCAGTGAATAAGCAGCATAAAATATACTAATCAAATATATCTTATCCCTCAGTATTATTTCAAGGCCAAGCCTAGCAAAGAACATAAAAAGCTCTTGGTTTTTTAATACCAATGTGGCATGTGTCAGTTCATCCCTGGAAAATAATATCCTGGAAGTAGAAAACTGCACAGAAAGCTGGTGTGTGGTTTGTTTGGGGGCCAGTTTAGGGTTTGAGGATTTAAATTCTTTCAGAAAATTTGTAAGGTATGAAGTATTGAACATGCTGGAAAGCCCACCTTACAGGGAAATATTCTCCTTTTTTTCTTGCAAAAGGAAAATAGAAAGTCATTGCATTCTTTTGCAGAAGCCTCTTGCAAGTGCAGAATTTATGCTTGGAGAAACCAAAAAAAATCCCAGAAAGCAAAAGATGAATGTGTTCATGTGACACTGACTCATCTGTTCTAACATTTTCTTTATTTCCATAATTACACATTTTTCAAGCAACATAACATGATCTGTGCCTTTCTATATCCTTAGATAAGAGAATAGTGTCTACTGCTGGGTACTGTGCTGCTTATTCCAGACAAACACAATTCATCAGAGCTGTTTAAACAAAAAGAACACTGAGATCAGTTTTTACTTACAGCTTAAACATAATAAAAACGGTGAAAATTTGCAGCCTTTTGTCACTTACCTAATTCTGAAGCTAAGTTAACTCTGCATTTTAAATGAAGGTGGCTCTACCACTAGATGAAAAAAAAATTCACTGTGACTGTTAATTAAATTATTAAAATAAATACCTTAAAGAAAAGGGATTGTATCATACAAAGAATTTACATAATTAAAAATATTCTGGACTATTATTATAAGGTAAATGATATAAAAATACAGGATTTGGAAAAAAATTACAAGATGTGGTGCCTTAATTTCTATAAAATGGATATGCTATACCCTCTATTGTTTCACTTTGCCTAGTCTTAATATTTGACACTGCAATATGCAGCTTAACATTTTCACAGCAAGTGAAATTTGTGGAATTTTCCTTTTCTTGATTTGAGGCAAGGCCTGCCACCTGTATACTGGAAGGGTCCTGGGGAGCAGGCAATGGCACAGGACTGCACTGCTGAGGACATCCCAGGGAGAACTGAGACAGAACAGAGAGGCTGTGCCAGGCAGGGAGGTCTGGCAGGGCTGCTGTAATTCCATGATCATTGTGCTCTGCAGCAGCCACCCCAGCACCTTTTGCCTGCAGGTCTGGCTATTAAACAAAGGCTCTGAAGCAAATGGTAGCTGTGATTCCTTCCATTTCCCATTCCAGGAACACTCAAACAAAGAATTAAAGAGCATTATTACCAGCACAAGGCATTTCACCTTAGCATCCCTGGGCTTCTGCAAGGCTTGGTCCTTCTCCCCCTTTCTCCCTCCCCTTATTTGCTTCTGATGTTCCACAACTGCTGCTCCCCCACTCCTACCAGAAGAGTCAGTGGTTCCCTTTCCCAGACTCATCTCCACCTTTCAGTTTTTTCCACATAACCCTGACAGACCAGAGCCTTCGGGGGCATCTGCCCACCTCTCTGAAAGGACAGGACAGAAGGAAATATGTCATGCACAATAAAACATCCAAATTTACTTTTCATAACTATCCTTTGTTATTCTTATTTCAACACATTTGCAATTGATATATGTGAAATATTTAAATTCAGATGCTTACAGAAACAAATACAAAAACAAAATCCTTCCATAACACAGAAATCAGTGCGAGATGAATTTCTGCAAATAAACTTAGCATGTGGCCTCCTCACATTGCAACATCTGGAAAAAAATTCTTTTCTAAGCTCTTCTGAGTTTCCTGATCTTTATTAAAAATCCCCCTTCCTCCCACCATGCCCCCCCTCCCCAGTCCTTAAAAATTCTCTTTGCTAAATTTTCCTTTTCTTTGGTCTGACAAACATTAGTCAGGGTGGATTATAGATTATTTTATTCCCTTTTCTTGAGACCTTCCTGCTGGCACTTGACTGATGTAATAATGTTGTTGGTCTTAAAGCTTTAAGCCACTAGAAAACACTGTAAAAAGAAACATCAACTTTCAAAAAGTTGTGTTTACTAAAGAAGAAAAGGGAAGAAGGGACTATCTGAAGGGCTAAATTGAATGCTGAGATACAACCCATCCTCTGAGAAGCTACAAAGCTGGTGTCAATCAAACATGAGAAGGCAGAATGGAAAAGAATCCATCTAAGATGTTAATGAAAACATATCTACTGCAATGAGAAAATGTGGCAAGCACAATTATTGTCCAACTCTGGAAGGAACAAGTTTTCTCCTGCCCTGAAGAGAAAAATGCTCAGTTTTCTCCTGAGGGTTAAGGTGCTAATGGGGATGTCTGTGAAGTGCAGCCACTGCTGTACCCTGCTGAAGTGGGCAATGCTTTCCTCTTGGATTTGCAGTTATTAGCACTGAGCAGTAAATGGCCCAGGTGGTTAATCTCTGCCTTTCATTAGCTCTGTGGGATGTGACTAGAAGGAATGTTATGATCATTTAAAGACAGCAAGGATTATGTAAATGAGAGTTGTTTGAAGGACCTTGAGAAATTTCTTCATAACAAAAAAACCTCCAGAAGCTCTGAAAATCTGCTACACCTATAGAGCCATCTCTCAAAACAATAACCTATGACATCCTGTACCTAACAAAGAGCTTCAGATGAGTTATAAGGAACAGAAAAAATTACATTGATTAGCCTTCCATTTGTATCTTATGAAGGATGATTTTGTGTGTCAGTCCAAGAACTTTAGCCAGTTGTTAAAGTGAAATCCAAATCTTCACTCTTCATAGGTTTAAGAGGGCAGAAAAAAAGAAACTGACTTTGGCAAGTTGTCCTTGCTTTCAGGATGATGAAACAATCCTCTGAAAGACAGATATGTGCACATGTATCAGTATTCCCCTACAACAGGTCAGGTTCTTCAGTTGCCAGTGTTATCTTCACCTTTATTCCTGATCCACACGAAGTTACTTTGGAATATATAAAAATCCAGCTGTAAATGATGCTCCTGGTTTGTCACATCAAGGGTAGAACTGAACCTTTTGCAAAACTTTTTCTTGTAACCATAATTTGACTATTATTTATCATATGCTAATATCAGCCAGAAGAACATTTTCCTAGTGCCCCTATAAATAACAGACTTACACTTCTGTCAAGATTTCCACTGTAGAAGCAATCACTGGAGTTTATAACTCAGCTCTTTTCCAGTTACAAAGGGTTACAATTGAAATAAAACTTGTCAGCCCACATGCACGTTCTGGGTGTAAAAAGGGAAAGAAAAAAACTGATGGGGGTGGAATTAACAGATCAAATTTTTTTCTTGCTGTAGAACCCTGGAAAGCATCTTCAGGTAGTTGCAGTTATGTAAGTCATGACAAAACTCTGATGTTTAGCAGTTCTCAAAGCTCAACATAGATGTGTCTTCTGCAGTTAAAAGCTAACAAAAATTAAACAGCAACAGGTCCAAAACCAAGCTCTGGGTTCTGACATTCCTGACAGAAAGATGTGTGGCTGTGGCTCAGATCCTGCAGCCAGAAGCTGCCAGACCACCACAACTTGAACAGGTCAAATCTGGAAGTAAGAATCCAAATATTTGACGATGTGGGAAAAACAAATCTAAGCTCATTGCTAGAATAAATGTTTGTCTTTATAGAGATATGCAGCAGAACACCTTTATCATTAAATCTGTTATTCTATCACACAACAAATTTACCCTAATTGAGAATTCCTTTGATACTAGGAATTGTTCTATATGGAAACAATTAAGCTACTAGCTGAAGTAATTTAAGGCAGTCCTGAGACTAATCTCTGCAGCATCAAGGGGTACAACTGTTCTTGCTCAAAAGTGCATTAAGTCTATTTGACATATTTGAAAGATTAGCCTAAAAACTACTTTTATATGCACCAAGAATCTCCAAGAAGAAAAGAGTTAATTATTTGTGCCCAAGTCACTATTCTGATAACTGTGTTTTATTAGTAGTAATAGACCACAATCATTTGTGACCTGTCCAAACAGCTTTTTAACTGGAAGGAGCAATGCTAGATGGGACACAAAGTTGCTCTATCAACTCCTGAAACTTTGCTTTCCTCTTACACCTTCCAGAAGTCCATAGAAACAGCATGGAATGAACCAGTAAAAAGACCACTGTAATGAGTACCATATTTAATTTATTTTTTTCCTCCAGTATTTAAGCAGCTAAATTATGAGAGTTCTCACAGACAAGAGGGTGTTTTACCCATAAAAGCATCAAAATTGTTCATGTGTTACCTAGAAAACAGAGTTCAACTTGAATTAAAATATAATTTGGAATTAGTTGAGCCTGTTATTGACTTTAAAAATTGCCTGAATAATTAGATGCCATCTAGTGAGTAAATAATGAATTAAAAGTACTGCTTGTTTCCATCTTTTACGAAAGCACAATTATGGTGGATCCACTTCTGTCTGTTTCCTACGTCTCATCTTTAACACTCAAATATTTATTATGCCAGGTCACATTTTCAGGGGCACAGTTCTTTCTCTCCAGCCTGTCTCTGATGCTGAGAATCAAGTTCAGTCTCAGAAGGCAGCAATGAGCAGCTCAGACTGAGCCATGTTTGTACTTAAAGGATCAGATGAACTCCTGGGCCTGTAAATGTCTTGGCATCTCCAGATACAAGTCAACTTTAGTCCAAGAAAAACATCCTTCCCTAAGCATTTGGACACTAATCTGTGAAGTCAAGTTGCCATCTCCTAAATAATTGGCAATCCAAAGCTACCAAGAGAAAGAAGAGAAGAAAAACATTTCAGTCTTGAGGAGGGAGCTGGGCTCTAATTGCCACCCAGCTATTAAGTGATCTTGGTGCCAGATCTTATGGTATCCATATGTTTTCCCACTGTCAAGACAGTGCAGTAATGCCAAACTTCTTTTCAAAAAGTGCTTTGAGAACTGCTGATGAAAAAGGCAACATAAAAGCAAAATGTTTATTATTATTGCAATTATTTGAAAGTAAATATGGTCCCTTAAGATATATTTGTTCCTGTGCAGGAATTCTAAATTCTTGCTGTCTACTGCCAAATCTATGCCACCTGGGTTTTGTTTATCGAGGAAGATTGGGTATAAGAGGATTTAAAATAAGACGTTTTCCACAATAAATGACAGGCAGAGTATAGTGCCTGGTTTATAGAGACCTAGATTTCTGACACTGCTAGGAAACATTAGGGAGGCTTGGCACAAGAAGGAACTACTTTTAAAAGAGAGAAGCTGTTGGTCAGAAAATCAGAAAACTGAGTGCTTTCCTCTGGTTGCTGGAAGTGATGCTCACAGCTCCCTTTCCCCTGGTTTCCCCTGGAGCCCTGCTGCAGCAGAACATGCTCCCCCAAAACACCCCACAGTTTGGGAGCCAGCCCTTCCCAACTGCTCCAGAGAGGCAGCCAGCAATGCACTTGTGCAAGTTAAGCAGTGAGTGATTTTAAAGGGGAAGATTAACCCTCTTGGACTAATTATTAGCACCATCTCACACAAGAACCCCTTTACAAAACCTTCTGCCTCTCCTAGGGAGCTGCCAAAACCAGACCTAAATCAAGATGGAAGGGTTTGGTTTACAAATGCTTTCAAAACTTCCAAAATAAAGGTGATGGGACAGTATTTCTTTACAGATTTTGATCGTGTGTGAACATTTCTTCAAGAAAAAGAGCTGTTTTAAATGTATGCCACCAGTCAGATTCTTTGCTTCACTGGTCTGCTGTGGCTGTGGTTTAACACAGGTTGGGTTTGGGAGCCTAGTTCCATTCACCTTTGCTTTAGAGAAAGCTAGAAAAAAATGTAATGAAATCAAAAAAGCTATACAGATTTAAAATTATTAGAATGAGGATCCATTTTATTTCTATAAGATCAAAGAAGATGAGATGAACACAATTCCAGCACAGAAATACAGAAAAAGTCTGAAAGGAAATAAAGAAGCAGCAAAGAAACTGATGATTCCCAACTTCAGGAAATAAAAGTGTAAGGAAGGATGGAAAAAAAAATCTAAAAGTTGGAAGTGAAGAAAACAAACAGCTCTGTTCAACAATGTTTTTTGAAATAACCAGACAATTTAAAGAGCTGGATTGTTTAGACAGCAAATCTATTGTTCAGTGCTAAGTTCAGGGTCATTAAATCCCCAAACTAAACGTGATTATTATAGTACCAGATGCATTTCCATTAACTCATTCATTTCTCTTCCTGAACTATTGTTCACAGAAAAGTGAAGATGTTGGTATCCTCCCAGCACACCTGTTTCATGCAGTTTAAAAAGTGGCTGAATTATTCATAGATGATCCTCAGAATTCCCATGACTACAGAAGCTCCTTATTCTCTAAGTTTTGATTTCTTAGAATATATCAAAAAGCATAGCCACTAATTCTGTGTCTTCTTAAACCACATAAGCATATAGAGTGATGAACCTGAAAATTTTAATTTAATCAACTCAGCAGGAAAATAATCGTAATTCTAAATGAGATCCCTAAAGTACTTCTTTCATTTTCACAAGTATTTTCCTGCTAAGGGAAGAGACTGTGCTCCTGGAGAATTTTCATCTAAATGCCCCCCCCCACCTCCTCCTCACAGATTAATAGTCATTACAAGGAAGAAAAAACTGGGGCACTCAGCAAAACAGCAGCTAATGCTGCCCAGACAAAGCAAGGCCACCTATAATTTAACAGAAAGGGAGTGGAGAAGATGCCCAGAGACAATAAAATGACTATTCCACTCCAAGTCAAACCTTAAGGTTTGCATTATGCAAAGACACTTTTTCCAAACAAGGACGTGTGTGGCCCTGTGAACACAGAAGGCTGTGGGGCTGCTCTGCCCAGCTCCTGGCAAGGTCTCTGAGCACAGGACTCTGTGACATTACTCTGTCCCTGAGTGGCTGTCCCATGGCCCAGGACACTCCCCTACCAACAAGTTGGAAACTGTGAGTCAGTCTCTCCTTACAAAACAAGTGACAAAGGGAACTAAGCTGAAATGGAAACATCCCCACAAGATTTCTTCTGCTGTAAGGACCTAGATCAGTGCTTTACACAGAACACAAAGAGATTTCTATAGGTTTTACATCCAAAAAAAAGGAAAAAAAGGAAAAATCATGTTAAAATGACACCACACTCAAAATGTTCCAGAGGTTTATGTATTCCTTTGGGACTGGTAAAACATTAACAGTTTGAAAGGGAAGAACACACAGGGTGGAATGTCCTCAGGGATCAGTGCTTATACCACGTAACAGGAAACATCTTGCTTGTTCACAAAGACTGCAGTGGTGAATTAAGTTTATTTTTCACTTATTTTAAAGTGACATCTTCAGCTCTGCCTCAGCCAAGCCTTGCATGTATGTTTTTGCCTTGGAAGGAGGAGGGAGAACAAGAAAAGGAGCAAGCAAGCACAGAGATGAGAATTAGGCAACAAAATATGTCTACCTGCATTTTTTCAAGGGTTAATCTTAGCAGCTCACAGGATAACTGCCTCATTTGTGTGGTCTGAATAACTCTCTAGCTACCTCATTAATTACAGTCAATCCATGGTGACAGCAAAAACGTTGGATCAGAAACTGCATTTGTAAAATGGATTATCACATAAAAAATTGTAGGGGAAAATGCCAAATAAATGCCCTTATAATTGTTGCAGGCAACTGCTGTTGATGCTTTGTACCTTTACATGAGTTCCTTATCTCTATAAGGACAGTGACTACCCATGGCTGTTGCATCTCCAGCTTTCTCTAAAAGACATCCCAAACCTTTCAAAATCAGTTCAAAATTAAATGTGATTCTGGACATGCCTAATGATCCACATCAGGATGATAGAAAAGTGAGGAGTCTCCACATCAACTTCCACACTCTATACAAGGGACTTGCTTAGTGGGTGATTCTTTCATGTCCTGTTGAGGCTGCACATTCACCAGAGGAACTTAGGCTGAAAAGATGCCTGCAGGCTCACCTTCCTGCCATGCTGCCAAGCACACTGAGAGAACTTTTCCTCTCTAATTCTCCCACAAAAAGTGTTTAAAACACATCATCCCCTTGAGAGGAAGGCTTCCATAAGAGCATGCAGGCAAATGCAGAATTGTGGCTGGAGGAATAATACCCAAGCTCCCACTGCTTCTCACCTTCTCTAACAAATGTCCTAAGCTGGTATTTCTAGGCAAAGCTATAGATAGCCCATATGGCTTTGGCCCTCAGACACCCTACAGCAGTGAAACTGGCTGTTTCACAGTCCCACTGGCAGTACAAAGACAGGTGATACATTTCATGGGTGGTACTTTGTCCCTCACACTCATCCTTCATCGTTCCTCTGGTGCCTGAAGGCAGAGCTACAGCTCTCCTACCCATTGCTCATATATGTGCCCCATCTCTTCAGAGCACTTGTGTTTCCATTAAACTTCAAGGAATTTAGCAGGTCTTTGAACTCTTCCCACTGCTTTTCCACCCCTTCAGCAGAGCAGAAAAAACACACATTGTGTTCCACAAGTAATTAAAAGTATTCATAAGAGAAATCTTGACTTGATGTGGTAGAAGTGCTCAGAGTTAGTAGCATCTTTGTCTTGCAGAAGAAACACATCCTTTCCTAATCTCCCTCAGTGAGACCCTGCCTAATGCACAATCATTTTCCAGGAAAAAAAAAAAAGTGTTTTCATTTAAAATATTGCTTTATGGTTCTTAGCAGCTCACTTAACTTCCAAATTGCAAACACATCACTTCTTTCACAGGAGAAGCTTCTCAGGGCTGCTTTGTGATGACTTTTGTGAGCAATCAGCAGCACAACATGCTGCTGTAAATCCAGGGCTAGAGCTTTGAGTCCATCTAAAATTACAAATAAAACAGAACTAGAGGATACAGCAATAACAAAATCCACAGACATGATTCCCACATGTTTCCAGTTTGTAGGACAGACAGAGGATACAGAACCCAGCATGAACACAGAGCACAGCTATGGCTGTCTCTATCCCATAGCTGTGCTCTCTTCCCATGCTAAAGCTTTACTTATATCCACAGAAATTAAAAAACAAGTCTGTGTTCCATATGGTCAAAAGGTTTCCATATCTAAGGATTTAACCCAGTTATGGCACAATCTACTATTGTATTTCAGCTGAGGAGAAACAATGCTGTCATTGTAGCAGAAAAAACGCCTTGGTCCTGCAACATGAAAATGTGTATTCCAAAGCTTGTGTTGCACTCCAAGAGATGGGGAGGAGAGCAGATGCAACAGTGGAAATGTAGGAGAAGCTCAAACACCAGCCACAAGTAGTTCATGGATTTTCTCCTACTGAAAGAACTTGTTTTGTTGTTGTTGGGTTTGGGTTGGAATGGATGGGTTTCAGTTTGGGTTTTTGTGTTTTGTTTATTTTTTTCCAGAAAGCAGTATTCTCATGGTTGTTTTGTATTCTGTTTTCTGGGTAATAATCTAATAGAAACACACTGAATATCTGGTTAAAATAGTGCACTCAGCTATCTGCAAACAGATTATTTCTGAAAAAGTCTTGGTGCACATTCAAATATTATTAATGGCACCAGTGTACATCAGAGCTCCCATTTCTTCAATGATCTGAGGCAGATCTTGACTGTGGACATGGAGGGTTTTGTTCTCTGAAGAAATATACAGGGTTTTTTTTTTTTCTAAACAACATAGAATGAAATAAAAACTAAAGAGATGAAGTGTTGAAATCTACAGAGCAGTAATTCTAGCTTTAGTGACTCACAATCACAGCAGTTAATGGGAATAAAGCCATATTTTTTGATTCAAATGTTTTCCAGTTATGCTGAGCTACATTGACCCCTGTAGAAAGGGATGTGTGAGCACATGGGAAAGAGGAGTCACAGTCCTCGAGACTGCGAGGTTCTGCCTATAAATCAGAATGACTTTTGAAGTGCAGTATGAATGCACATAAAACTGACACTCATGTGAAAACAAGAGCACATTCTTATTAGAGAGGAAACACTAGCACAGAGAAAAAGACAAAATCACAGGGAAAAAAATATCACTACAACTTTTTGCATTGCTCTAAGGCTTATAATTGAGGAGCTGGAGTAGGTTTTAATTAGCTTTTTTTGCCATAATCTCTTTTTGCTTTTGGTAACTTTCTTTTCTAAGCTCTAAATAGGAACAAAGGACCTTAAACAGCAGAGTATTCCCACCCCATTTAAGAGCAGTTCCATCCAAGTCTGGAAAATGAAGCGATTTGCAAAGTTAACAGAAAGGGTGACTAATGCTGAGCACCTAAGAGCTCAGTGCCTCAGGGAACTGTCCATCTCTAATTGCTACCAAAACACATTTCTCCATGGGCATGAGAAACAGCAGCAATTCCCTTCCAGTTAACTACTATACAACCAGAGAACAGCTGTATTTTTTTTTTAAAGTTCCATTTTATTAAAAAGCACATTCTTACTTTGTTTCATACAGCTTAGATTGTTAAAAGTGTTGCTCAGAAATAAATCCTGCATCTTGCATTTGAAGAATCTCTAAACAGGCAGATTCACTAAAGAAGAATTAGGTGATTTTTTTTTAAAACAACTAAGAATCAGGTTTCAGAGCCATTATGGGTAGACCCTGACAGCAATTGATGTCTTGAAGAGATTCAAAAATACTTACATTAGATATCTACAGTCAGGAGTGTAAAACACTGGGCTTCTAAAATGCCTGGTTTTGTGTTTTTCTCAGGTGACAATATATTTTGAAAATCTGATCCCAGATTACTAAAACTCCAGGTCCATCTAGAAAAAAATGGAGCATGATTCTTAGGAAGCTAAGCAGCCTTTTCATTCAATTTTTAAACCAAGTCTTGAACCATTAAAGTTATTCATGATCTTCCAATCCTGTAGGCATTCATGCACTATTTCTTCATGGGCCTTCTACAGTACAAGCATTCTTTCATATCTAAACATTTAAAATTTCACACAGGACTGAAAAACTGAAAATCTGCATTTAAACACAGTAAGTGGATTATTTCTTCTTAAACTCAAAAAACCTAAACATCTTTCAGTAAGTGTTATTTAGCCCTTGTTACTAGAGGGTCAAGTATAAATCTGGAACAATTCACTGGTATAGACTAATTTTGCATCTGCAGCTGTGTTACAGCATACTTTGCTGACTAAATTTTAATACTAATAAATTGAAATAAAGTATTCCTGTCAGATACTGACAATCCCAAATATGAATTAGCTGAAATCTTACTACACATTTGCATTTACCTTCTGCAGTTTACTTTTTTAAAAGTGGATGGTAAACATACAACTTGTATTTCACATCACTCAAAATGCAGGAGGGAGGGAAAGAAAGAAGAAAACTCATGAATTGTTCTACCTTTGGATAATTACTTTGAAAACACTGAAATCCTGAAGGTGTAAATACTTCTGATGCTCAAATTGGTCTGTAGGAGGACAGCTAGGAGGCACCACACTTCCCAGAAAATTCCCCATATCGCTGGGACTCTCAGCTTGCTGATCTCTAGGAAAGGTCGTTCTTGGCTGTGTTGCTGCCACAAAGCTACACATCATCGTGTTAAGCTCTTTAATACAATTTCTGGCAACAGGACTCCAGGAGATCAATAGTGCTGCTTCCTAGGCTCTAAACTTGCTTTTAGTGATTTACTGTACCATCAATGGCCAATAAACCAAAATGCTGACGTGTCACCTCCTCCACATGAGATTTGTCTCTCTGTTTTCCTTTCACCCTGTTGAGGAAAATGCTTTATGAATGGAAAAGCATGCATTGTAAGTAATTCAACCTGTCAATCTCAAAGGAGATAAAGAACACAAAGGACACTCCTTCCATATAAAATATATGCCCCTTACATTAAGGACTTCAAACACTAGCAGTCATGGGTGCCATTTCATCCCCTGCCCATCCCATCAGTCCCACCTTCTGACTCGGTGGTGACCATGGGCCAATATTATTCTGTGTGTAGAAGTATGAGAAATAAAACAAAAAAAAACCCTGAATAATTACAAGAAGTACATACACTACATTGCCTTAGGATTCAGTGCCACTCCTGCATTTGTACCATAGCATAGAAATATTATAATTCGTAATATTAATTTTAGAAAGTGAAAAACATCACAAGACGTAATTTGTAAAATAAATGAAAGTGTTCTATGCAGTCATACCTTCCCAAATTATTTTGGCAAAAATCAGCTGAGAGAATGTAAAGCCTGTGTGACGTGAAAATACTTCTGGGACATAAGGTTCCCTGCAGAATTTAACCCAATCAGGTAACCAGGCAAGAGTCTGACAAACATGTTTGCTTTTAAAAAACACTGTGGAAAAAAGTCATTTTCTACCATTTTCCCATTCTGCCTGCAGTGCTATTCTGAAGAGGGGGGGATAGACAAGCAAGTCTGAATATACTTTACACCTGTTTTGGTTTGAGAAGTCACAGCAAGACAACACCTCAGCACTTAAACCCAGAGAAGACCATGGTTCAGAGCCCCTGCACAACCTGTTTGTTCTTTATGAGTGCTTACCCATTAATAGGTGAGTAGCTTTAACAACGTGGTAGGAACACACTCACTTCTTCTAATGAGGATGCAACTTTGCTCTGAAAAGGAACAACTGTAAAGCTTGTTTTGGTGCCTGTGGCACCAAAAGATTGTGTTAACAATCTTTCAGCCTGTCTTATTTTGATTGTCACAAAAATCACTTCGGAAAAGGCTTATATATAACAAAAGCAAACAAACAAACTGTCCTGGCAGGAAAATAAGGATACTGGCAGAGCCATGAGTGGGTATAATGGAATTGCTCCCTGAACACAAGGTAGATGAGGACTGTGTTTCTTAAACTGTTTTCACAAGGCCAGAGCTTTGCTTGGAAAAATGACACAGGGAGGGAGGGAAACAGAATATCACACTGAAAGACAATAAAAGTAACCCCAATGTCCTGACTGTACCTGCAGCTGCTGGAGGATTTCACTCACTCAGAGAAGCTGAGATAATGTGGTATATCTTGGAGCCTTCTCCAGTTTGCTTTGTTTCTACTAAAAATTGTTTTTCATCCCTACAGCACATTTCTGCCTTTCCTTTCTGCCTTTGCAGTCACTGTTGCAGAGACTGCAAGAAGTAAGGAATGCTCCCCCAAGTTCTCAGGAAACGGAGAAGTTACTTATCCCTGCTTACAGAATAAGTTTAACACTTTCCCTTAATCTTAAACAAAAACTAAGGATTGAATTTTTCCATAATGGTAAACCCTGGTTTTATTCTGCTCCCAGTGGAGAAGTTTATTTCATTGTATTTACACAAGGCTCATTATAAATAAATACCTTTAAAATCCAGCCCCCTGATTAGTATAGACATGAAAAGAAATGTGGAAAATGGAAGTAATCTACGGAAGCAATACATGTGAATCAATAATGTCAACCAGTATTTATGGATCTCATTATCTCAACATGTGCTTTTTAGGATCATTTTAAATTACTATTAAAAATAGCCATAGGTACATTTAAAATTAATATTTTAGAGTTCAAATGGTCTGCATTTGCCAGTACAGATATGCATTTGTTATATAGCTCTATTAACTAAAGGAACAAAAGGTATTGCAGAATATAATAGCATTCTGCAGAAGAAGAGATTTCTACAGGAAAATGATTCAATTATTCTAAATCAATTATTACAGGAACAGCTTCGTAGCTTTATATCAATCTCCTTATGTGTTTCTAATTCTTTTGTCTGCTACCTGTGGATATTTAATTGGAATTAACATGGAAAAATATATCCCACTAGGAACAAGATTCAAAGATTGGATCATTTTTCTTGCTCTAACTTCTCTTTGTGAGACACACATGAGGGACAAGTTAAAGCCATCACTTTGTGCAAGCAGCAGCAGTCAGCAACAAATTTTAAACACAGCCCCAAGCTGCTCTGTGTGGGACAGCTGGATTGGCCACGGACATCCTCACCCTGTGGAAGAAACCCACGCTAAGCACAGCAGCAGAGCTCGGTGTCCAACAAATCTGACAGCCATTATTTGATCAAGAGTCTTCAAAAAGCATAGCAAAGCCCTTTGCAAAGGCAAAGCAGACTGTTCAGCCCTGTAGCAAGAGAGGTAAGGGCATTTTTCTTCAGCAGAAGAGATGCAGACCATATGAGTAAGAGGCAAAAGGGACACCTCAGACATCAGAGTGTTTCTGCCTCTGAAGGCAGCTTGGCAGGTCCCTGTCAGACTCACCAGCCACTGGGACACAACATGTTAATGCAAAATGAGATCCTACTCTATCTGATAAGCATCTGCTAACAGACCACAAGAAGAAGAGCACAACAGTGAGCACTTCCTCTTTATTTCAGAAGAGATGGTCTCCATGCCTCTCCCAGACTCCTCACTTCTCTGGAAGCATCAAAGGAGTTATAAAATGAATTATAGAGACAGCTGCTTCTTGGCCGAGAACACACCAAGGTCCTGCTGTACCTACCAGCCACATACAGCATGTGGGATGGGAAAAAGGGAAAAAAAATCTTCATACAGCACCAGCTCACTCACTTCCATTTCTCTAAAGAGATCAAGTTTTATTCCTGTTGGTCCTTCTGTCAGTCTCAAGGGGTGAAAAAGAAGACTTGATATACCTCTGGCAGGCCTCATGATGAAAAGACTCCATGAAATCCCTCTCAGATTTAGGGCATCCCCAGAGGGCTGTGCAGAAGCAGTTACAAGTGGTTAAGAAAAGAAACAGGGAAAGAAAAAGGTAAAAGAAGATGCGGAAAAGGAAGAACTAAGGAGAAAATTGAGCCGTTGAATCAAAGATTATGTTAATTATTTGCATGCTATCCTGCAAAATCTCAATCTTATTCTGATGTCCTGAGGTAAAACTATTAAAAAAAAAATTAATGTCTTAAGTTGCCTCATTAACATAACATTGAATAAAAGCTTGTGAGGAAGGAGAGAGCTAGACACCAATATGTCTCAGTCAAGCTGTGTCAATGCAAAAGATATTAGAAATTACTAGTTGCCTCTAACAGAGCATTTTTAGTGGTCTCATTTGCCTTCTAAGGGGGCAGCTGACACTTAAAAACTAGCATCACCAATGGCATCAACAGGGTTGCAATGAGAGAGACAGGCTTTGGATGGAGACTGTGATAAAAGGAGAGACTGGCATTTCTAATATTAGTAGAGCCTTGATATTTTCCAGCCTGCAGCCCGCAGTGCCCTGGTGAGCTGAACACTGAGCTGTTGCCACATGTACTGCTGTTTGCTGCCACTGATGGCTTTATCCAGTACACACACTTCCAGCCTATTTATTTTAATTTATGCTACAACACCTATTCTCAGAAAAAACAAACTTAACAACTTCATTCGCACCCCACTGAAGGAATGCAAGCTTCCCTGAATCTAAAAGATACCACGCTGGTGACCACATTAATGAAGTTATGAAATATTTCATTAGCACATCTTGGAGTATGAATAATTTCTCACAGAATTTCGCTTGGCAGCCTCCTTCTCCCATGTGGCCCATCAAGATAGTGCATTATCTCTTAACTCCTACAAAATGGGACTTGCAAAGGATGATTGAAAGGCCAGAGCTGTTTATTCTAGAGGAGAGGGTGAAGGGGCTGTGTGACGATAACCTCCAAGTGTGCAAAGGGCTGGTGAACAGAAGGGAATGTGCTGCTTCCCATGTGTTTTGTGTATGAAACAGTAAGGAAAAGGATTAGACATAAGGCAAAGGTTTCTAAACACAAGGACAGAACAGCACATTGCTTCAGGAGTTTATGGAATCTCCATCATGGCTAATCTTTAAAGATAGCTTAGACAAACAGCTGGAGCAGTGCTCAGTTCAGAGGAACCCTCCTTGGACTGCATTGCTTCCTAAGTTCCCATCTCTTCATCAATATTCCTGTAGAATTCACACACTTTGTCACATATGGCAAAAAATAGCACTTAGCAATTTATATTTAATGGAATACATAGCATGAAGAAGTTGGAAATGCAAAAAAGCAGAGAATTAGTCTTGTAAAGATACAGAACCTCTCTGTGCCAGCAAGAAGTGCAGGGACTGCATTTATGTGTACACAAATAATACATTCTTCAATGGGGATGATTGCAGTGTTGTTGTCCCCTTCTAGGCCATCACTAGAACAGGAATTGCAGTCACTTCTCTTTGAGACCAGTTGCACTTCCCATGTACACCACACATTCATCAGCAGCTTCTCCACTGGCTTACCACAGCCTGATTCAGGCACTAGACAAAAACCCTGCTGGTACCCAAAGCATGGCACTGCACAGGATGATGGTGCTATGGCACACTTTCCTTCAAAGTATTTTTTATTGCAGAGCTGCAAAACCCTTAGCTATGTGTGCATAACCATGGTCCTTACTCCCTTTTTGAACCAGTCTAGGTTTACATTAATTAGCCTAAAAAAATCTTCATTTAACAAGAGGTGTGGGGAGAAGAGTCTGGATGCAAATTATAATATTTCTAAGAAAACTTTCTTTTCTACAGCACGAGAATGAGTGGAAAACCCAGTCAGTTCCAGCCCACATCTTTATTTGACCCTACAAGACTGTAGGGTCTAACCTGAGTTATTGGAAAGAAATCCAAATTAGAGCATAAAGACTAACCAGGGATGTGTTCATGACCTCACAACTAAACCTCACAAATAATTGAAATTGGCACCACATATCCTACTCGTTAGAAGCAGAAAAATTATCTTTAAACTCTTCGGAGTCCATAATAAAGTCAATACTAGAAGCAAGCAGCATCCAATGGGACAGACAGACATCAATCCTGCTGTGTCCTTTCTTCTCTCCTCTGGCTATGAAGTTTTAATGTGTAACCTCATTTAATCATCACCTTTGTCTCCTCTGCATAAGGGAATGTCAAGAACAGCTTTTATTACTGCAAATTTATTTCCCTCTTGATAAGCTCTCAGCCAAGAGGCAAATCAACAATCTGAGTTTGATTTCCCTTCTTCACCCCAGACTAATAGTACTATAACTACAGCCAGGTCCACACCTCTATTAAAATTAAAATCTACCCCTCTGCCCAATAAGTGCCTCCAGCAGGACAAAATAAATCTAGGTAACTATGAGTAATGAAATCATGCTGCAAAAAAATTGAAAATACCTGTCAGTCCACAAGAACAAGTGATCTCTCTTTTGAACCCAATTCATATACAGTCTATAGCCACAAGGATTTTTTTTGGCTCCCCTTCAAACCTACCTCAGCAGCACAACAGACTCTAATATTTCTGCACCCAAGAAAGCATTTTGAAGTGTTTTTTAACCTTCAAACCACAGTTCAGAAATGTTGTCTGTTATTCTCACAAGAAAATTCACTATAATTTCACTTAAGACTTTATGTCATGCCATTGTAATAATTTTTACTACAATGCTCATGTAAACATAGAGAGAAAATTAACTCATTTTTTTACATTCAAAATGTGCCTCACTAGTAAATTTCCACCCCAAGATGTGGAATGTTCATTTTCCTGGAAAACACGAGGTTAATCCAGCTCTAGAGGAGACCACAAAAGAAGAGAAGACAGAAGAGGAAAACAGCCCTCTGTGACATGCAATACATGGTGTGAATAAGTGGGATCTGGGTTACTTAAAACAGCACAGCACTGCCACTTTGACGCATTCACAAATCATGAACCAGATCCAAAGGAATTCCAAACACGGCTTAAAAACCATGAATTTTACAAAATTAAAATAGTGTGCATTTCCTGTTATTTCCCTATGGGTACTTAAGCCATTGGGATCACATTTCAAGCTACATTTCCCTTATGGCAACTCTTGGCTAGAAATGATTTCTCCTTTATTTTGCTTTCACGCTGAAAGTGAGATGTTTCTGCACTCGCTCTCAGGGCTGGCACCATGGCACAGATGTGTTTGAGAAGTCCAGGCTTGGGTTTTGACCACATGACTCACCTCTGCTGCTTGAAAAAAAACCCCAAAATACTGAATTAAACAAAAAATGAGAGTTGAGGGAGTAAATCCTTACAAGAATAACCAAGCTGCTTGTTCCTCTGCCTTTGTGGTCCAGCGTAAGTTTTAACTGTGTGAAATTACTGCAGTACTATGGGTAGATGCCAGAGATAGCCACAGAGGTTTTGTAGGGTTCCCAGATGACTGGTGTTACTAGCTGAGTCCTAGAAAAATCACTCTACCTTGTATCATAATAGGTCTCCTGGGAAAGACATTACAAAAACCCCCAGAGGATACACCATGTGCAACTGCTCTGTTGATACAAGCGAGTGCTCTTTGTTCCAAGCACTCACACACAAGTAGTTTAATGGCAAAGAAGAGGTTAAGAAACAGCATAACTAAAGCCCCAAAATTATTTACATGAAAATCAATTTTTCTTAGTTAGTAAGAAAATAAACTCTTAATCAAAACCAGCATGCTTGTGCTTTTAATTATATCCCCTAACTGTGAGAAGAGCAATTTAGCATCATGCAATACAATATTAGACTGACCTTCAGAATCAAAATTATATTAAAACGTTATCAATTTTCAAAGACTAATTAAGGATCACCTTCTCGGTGCTCCTTAGGTGTGTAAATAAATCTTCTTGCCTCACAAAGCAGACCAGCAACTCCCAAGGTGCACAGACTCTATCCCCTCACTCACCTCCGAGTCTCTGCCTTTGTCCCCTACCCTTGCCTTAGCCCTGTCTGCTCCACTCCCCCTGATGGTCCCCAGGCTGAGCTCCAGCAGGTTCCTCTGCTCACCATTTCCAGCTGCTCACAGCCTTTCATCCTCTCTCCAGCAGCAGCTCCACAGAAGGCCAGGCAGGCAGCCCTTCTGCTCCTGTCCCAGAGCAGCAGACACACAACACCCACAGAAAATCAGCTGTGGGCCACCAAACCCCACATACTCCTTGTCACTTTTATCTGTAAGTGTCACAGATGGAACAACAGCACAAAGCTGAGGGGAATTGGACACCTGGTTCACAGCCAGGAACCTCTGCTGGTTCCTTAGGGACAGGGAACTGTGTCACCCTGCCTGTTTCACTTAGGAAAATGGACTTTGGGATATTTAGTGGTCATGAGCATGGGATGAAGTGCCTTATTCCCATGAAGGAAGGAAGTGGTGATGTCCCTTTATTATAAGGGACAATCCAATGCATAAGAGCTAAATCTGAAAGCCTATAGATTTCATGTACCTAAATCCAAAAGCCTACACACTTAATGTACCTAAATCCAAAAGCCTACATGTTTCATATACCTAAATCCAAAAGCCTACACATTTCACACACCTAAAAGCTCACCAGTGACTCTTGATGCTGTACGAGAATCAGAATCAAGGCTGAATGAGAATCAGTCCTGATATTTGCATCACGAGCTCTAATCCACTTCTGAATCTGTTTCTAACATCTCCCAAATAATGATATCAGCACTGTGGGACATCACTTATGCTTTTCGCAACATCTTGAAATCTCATTTCTATAATGAAATTATCAAGAAATGACACATCTACTGAGATAGTGCCTTCTTCATCAGCAAAGTGCTGATCAGAATTTTTAATTAATTAAATGCTTGCAGTTGACTACTGTACTTCAATCCAGCCTCCAGAGATACTTGGTTAAAATCAGACATATTCTACATACTTTCAAAATGCAACCAGGTATAATGCATGCCCTGGTGCTGACAACTCAAAATAAACGAATGCAGTCAACAAGTAATGGCTAGAACAGACAGGCAGATAAAATATTTTGTGATGGAGAAAATGCTTGAATTTCTCTAGGGCAGTTCCATCTCCTGGAGTCATTATCACATATGGACATTCTTGCTACATTGATTGCCTGGTGTTTTTGTATTCTGTGAGGACTTTATTTAACTGACATCTATGAAAATAAACTATATCACCACTAACCTGGATACCTGGCTTTGAATTCCATCTTTCCTTTTCCCAGACCTGTTACAAGAGGCTCTGTATGAAGTATCAACAGGCACAATGAGATGGCACAGCTCACAGAAAATTCTTCTTGAAGAGGTGATGGCATTTGTGCTGTGCCAGGCCACACCAAATTAAACCCATCATCCCTTCAAAGCTGCACCCCAAGGAGCAGGCACCTTGCCACTGCAGCAGATGGGTCAGGACTGCACACAGCCAAGAGAACTTGCTACGTGCATTAAATGTTTGTTGAGGGCAAGGTTCCCAACCTGAGATAATGAATTGGCTATCAAGGCTGCTCTGTCCCTATGCAAGAAGTATCAAGTAGGCCTGTAACAGTTTAGCTTTTAAAAACAAAACCTCATAGCACATATGTGAAGCAAAGAAGAGGCTAAATCCATCATGGCAACAGAGGCCTGTGAAGACACTTTTCTAACATCCTCATTTCCCTTAAGCTACCAGAAGCTAGGTATATTTGAGCAACATGGAAAAGACCAAAAGACACTTAGTCCAGAGAACAGTAACATAAAAGCACTCAGTGAATAAATTCAGAGTCACATGAAGAAATAAGCAAGACCTTTTTCTTTTTCTCAAGAGATTTATATTCACTTTATCTAAGTAGAGTTGAGCAAAACCCCTTCCTTTCCTCAATGATTTCAGTCTATTTGCACAAGACATTCCAAAGGAGGCAGATATAATTAAACACAATGTGAGGAGTCCATTTCAAGGAAAATGCAATTCTCCTATCTACTTATTGGAACTTAGGGCCACACACTGCTGGCCTGATTTTGCCCCCAGAAAAAATCAGCTGCTTTAACCTATGTAAACTGTTCCACAAACCAGAGAAGGCTGACACTTCCCCATTTCTCATCTTAACTTTTTTTTTTTTCTGCTTTAGGGAGGACTTCAGATGTTTATTTTCCTCTTCCTTGAATTTCAATTTGTTTAATGCCTCTGATTCCATGACTTTGATTGTGGTAACTGTACTGTGTTTTATGCAAGACTCATAAGACCCATTCCTCTTGTATGGACTTGATGTCTGCATACCTGAACACTCTCCAGGTACTGAATTGTTCAAAGGATTTGTGACAGCAGGTATGGTTCTGTGTGTGCCTAAAGCACTAGGAAAAAACCCCAATATATTATTCACAAACAAAACATCCATGTTTTTCCTCAGAATTATCAGGATTCCTCTAGTGGATGTGCTGAGGTTGACTAAATTAGCACAATTTATCAAACGGCAGCGTTGCAAACATGAAAGCTCTCCAGGCACTATATTTAGGCTCAACAAGCGTCAGACTGCAATCAGCAAAAGTCGCCAAACCTCATCACAGTGGAAACATTGATTGTGCCCCATTCCAGATGTTATTAATGTTTTCTGGAGGCCTGCTGCTGCCAGTCAAGGCAAAGCTATTCACTGCAGTGGCTCAATCAGCTGACATGATATGGCTGCAGATGTTCCAAAACAGCTGTTGTTTTAGAAAGAACTAACTTTGTGAAAGCTACAGATGTTTTTCACTTTACTTTTAAACAGCTCTTGACTATAGAATCCACTGTATGTTCTTGTGATTAGTGTCCAGTTATGCTGCATATGAAATTACCCCAAAAGAATAAAAGCTGATTTGCAGCAAGCAAAACAGATTTTAGGTAGTCCCAAATTTACCCATCCAGCCTATTCCATTCTTAGGCATAATAGCAAAAGGGATGGCCAAGGAACCAGAAAATACATTGGCTAAACCTTTGGAACTCACAAATCACAATTAAGACGTCAAGGCAGCTCTCTTTATTGCACAATTCCTGACTGAAATCTGTGCTCAGACTTCACTGCTCCTCTCTACAATACACCCTGTAGCTTTCAGCTGCCAGGGCTGGAATCCCTTGTTTGGACTTGAGAACATGCAAGGATGACCTGCTCAGTATGGTCTCTGAAGCCTCCAATGCCTTTGGTTGTCCTGAACATTTCAGGAGCAGACTTCCCAACCAGGATCTGCAGTCTGACAGGGTTTATGACCAGAAACTCTGATCAGACTCTCCTGCCTGCCCTATATCACTTGATGTAGAGGAAACAATGGAATAATCCACATGTGGAAAAGATTATTTGCATTATTAAAAATAAAGAAAAAAAAATAGAACACACACAAGAGTTGCATCTTTGGCTAGTAGAAAATAATGTAATGCCATTAACTGGGTATTTTACCCTCCAAGAGATCTATAGCTCTAAAGACTTCCACCCAATAACACCTCACCACAGACAGTGATGTTGCTCACAGATGCCTGTCACTATCTCTCAATAAGAAGGCAGTAAAAAGCAGAAGAGCTGGCAACACCAAGGGACCGAATCTGAAGGAGACTGAATGGGGTTTTATTCTTTCAACGATGAAAAAGATTGAATTCTAACTTCAAAAAAACCTTTTTATTGAAAAAAGTTGGAAGATGGGATGTAGCCTGAACTTTATCCCTACCCTGGCACTCCATGAGATAATGGTATTTGCCTAGGTGCTTTCAGGTGCATGATTTAAGAATCCAGGTTAGGCACCCTGCTTCACTGTGCACTCGAGGGGAAAGGCAGGTGCTCCTGGAGATCTGGATAATAATAAAAAGAGCTGAATTATTATAGGAGTTCTGGAGACTTCCTTTGCTTTGTCCAGCATTCTGAGAGTACAACTTCCCTGTGTAAGGAGCAAACTTCCTTCCTCTTCCTCTTATTCTAAGACTCTTGAAGAAATAAAAACTGACTGGCTGCACCAAGCACCCTGCCACTTTCAAGCACTCTAAGGACCCTTACATGGGCTGCTGATACTGGGATATTGGAAAGAGAATAACTCTACCTATCTCTACTGCAACTATTGCCAAGCCTCATCTGGTATAATATTTGCCTCTCTTTTGAAGATGTGCTCTGATATCAATAGCAGAGAAAAAACACAAAACGTTATCACTAATCACTATTATGTATTCCTTATAGGCAGTAATTTGAGAAAAGCTGCTAGCATGCAATTATTACACACAAGTTTTAGACTTTAATTCATGGAAGGTAACAGGAGCCAGGAAAGAAGAACCTAGACTACAAGTCATTTTCTACAATAGGTGGAAGAAAAGGTGTCAAGATACCCTCTCTCACCTCAGGCAGAAGAGACAGGCAGCTTTCCTCACTACTTTGGCAGAGCACAATGGAAGAATAAAGACATAAAATGAGATTTTTGGAAGGTTAAAAGTACAAAAATTCATGAGCACAGCACTTTAACCTGGATGGTGAAACAGAGTTTGGCTGAAAGGCTCCCAGTAATTAAGACTGCTGGCCATCCATCTATAACCCATTTTAGACTCAGTACACTTTTCCCAATCCTTTTGGTCACACATTGGTCAGGCAGAACAGGTTTGAATACTAGCAATATTTTCCTCTCAATGAAGCAATGAAGACACAGCAGAATTCATACTGGACATGGGCCAGAGAAATTACCAGGATGAGGTACTAGTGTTTTGTGAAATGAAGACAAGATGTATCTTATTTCCCTCTCAGACTATTTCATATCAGTCTAAAAACTTACAGAATTGGGGTTTAGCAGTAGAGCAATCCAAATGAAACACATGATGCAGCTGGTTTTGTGATTTCACTTCTTGGCCAGAAGCTTTTTTTGCAAAATCAGCCATCTCTTGGTAATTAAAAATCTTCAGCCAGTCATAGCAACAGATTAGATAATGCAGGTGTTTGACATGCCTGCAGGATTTCTTCTAAACCTTAGCAAAATACAATAAACTAACACTATTTTTCTACCAGAACCCATTGTAGATCAGTCTTCCAAAAGGAACTTACTATTACTAGAGCTTAGGTTTGTCAGCAGCTTGATATTAAAAAATGCCTGTGTTAGAGACAAAATGGTTTCCACCTCTTATTCCCATCTGCACCGAAAGTGGAGGCTCTGCCAGTGGAGTAGAAGGCAGTGATTGGATGTGGTCTCCCCAGTCTTTGTGACTAGACCAGGGGAATGCACAAGCTGTTCTGACAAGTTCCATGCTGAAAGAAGGATTTAGCTTCTCTATATTAAGTATTATATTTGTGGATGGAGGTGACAGGTAATGAGCTGTCATCTCTTTTCTGATTTAAGCTTTTCTCGTGAAGGAGCCAATGTATGTATTGTACATATTCCCTGTGTTTGTCCATGTCAGATACACTCTGAACCAAAATGCATTTTCTTGAAAAATAAAGAAACATTTCCTAGAAACCTGAAGGTTCCATGGTCCTGTGCCTCTCTTTTTTCCACTCCTTTTTTTCTCCTTCTGTCTTTTCTAGCCTGCTCCCCACTCTTTTTTGCCCCAACCCTCTTTGCCCTTGTGTTGCCACAAACAGGTTTAAGAAGGAAGAGCTCACTTGCATCCTTACAGCAAACCAGCCATAATCAAACACTGCTGCAATAGCAACACAAATCCTCAGAAGCCAAAATTAGTAGAGCTCAGTCACCCAGAGCACACTGACCACAGCCAGGAGAGGAGTGACTGAGGGTCTGGGGCAATGCAGGGCTTGGGCAGGCAGCAGGTCTGGGGTGGAAGGAGCCCACACACTCCCACGAGAAGAAAAGGTTACCAAAAGGGTTGCCATGCTCACTCTGGTGACACCAACCCCCACCAGTCTTGCATCCTTCCCACCCACACCCTCAGTTTGCTCTCAAAAGCACTCTGCCAAAACACTCCTGAGTACATACAATCTGAACCTCTTCCTGTCACAAATTTGGGCTTCAAAAATTAAACAGATTCCATCCTACTTCAAGAATCAAAACCCTTCCAGTGGGGTTCCCTCATTTTTGTCTTTTTACTACCATGCACACATCTGAGTTGTGTGCAATGCAATAAGGGGAAATTAATCCTAAACACGGTGTCAAGTTCTCACATCTTTAGCAGAAAATGTATATTTTAAAGCAAAAGAGAGTTGGGGGGCAGGGTGGGAACAAAGACTGACATACCTACTCTGAAAAATCCTTTGCTTCCTTTTACTCACCTGCCAGAGCTAAACTGTGGGGGCTTTGTGTTTCCTATTGTATTTGATTACTTCCCTAACACAGAAAGCACTCAGAGGAATGCAGCTCAGGGCTGTTTCAGGTGTTATTTGTGCCACCAGCTATTCTAGGGAAATCAGAGGAGCATGAGGCCCTGAACTCAGGTCTTCCAAGGTAAGAAATTTTCAGTTCTCTCTCAAATAACAGTAACCTCAAAGGACATAGAACTCCATTGTTCAAGTCAGTGGGAGTTTTGACACCGAATTTTTTGAGAACATGCCAAGGTCCTAGGAAGTAGTTAATTAACATCTTTCCAGAAAATCTGAAAATTTCCTTTCTCATGAATTTTAACAGAAGTTGTTGAACAATTCTTGGATTTCATGTCTACATATGGGTATTCTCCAGTCTTTGGCAAGACTAGATCTCCACTTGCTTTTCCTTTTTGGCCAGACATTTGCCTTTGTAAGCCTGGGAGAACTGTGTTTAGGAGTAAATATTGTGAGAGTAGCAAATTCTCTGAAGAGAAAGCTTCATTGAATAACTAGAAACAGCATTTTGTACTATAGCTTTGTTTTCATATATTAAGAATTAGGGCTTGGAAACCTGGATTGGAAGTGTTTGAACTCAGATTTTCCCACCACTCTTTCAGTCCCAGGCAATTTTCTTGCCTGGTTTATGTTTTCTTTGGGTAAAACCCTGGCTGCACTGAACTCAGTGGGAGCATTGCCATTTATTTCAGCAAGGCCAGCACTTCCTTTCCAGTCTCTTGGAAGCTTATGTGGGGTACATGCGAGCTCACCTCGAACAGCAATTATCTGTACTTCTCTGTCTGTAAATCATTGAGACTTCCCAGCAGTACTGAAATGACAAACATGTTTCTGCTTTTTGTCCCTCTTTAAACTGTATGAAGGCCTTAATAAATAACCAGCTGATACAGTGTTGCAGGAAAATCTCATGAACCTCTGAAGAAATAGAAGATGTACCTTTAAACAGCATTAAACAAACCATCAGGTCCTTCCAACAGCCACATCAACTTGAAAACAGCCTTTTTTCCAGACAAAACACCTGAGAAACAGATGGATTTTCCTTCCCACCCATGGTCAGCTACTCTCTTTCATGGCAGCAAAGGTTTTTTAAAGGGAGTACCTGTGTCTGAGGATCTGAGGCCACTGAGCAGATGCAGCCACAGCAGAGACTTTGGCAGGGAGGCTCCACACACACAACCCCATGGAACCAGCCTCCACTGCCAGGGAAATAAAAGCTTGTTCTGCTGATCAAACCAAAAGAAACAGAAAAGCCTGAGGCTGAAATGGATTAAGTTGTGAACATGGCTGGTTCAGCACAGCTCAGCAGGCACAAAGTTGATGGTGCCACAATCTACCACAAGGGTGATCCACAGTGGAAAATATTTGCTTTATCCCAGTGTCCAAAGCATCAGGATCAGTTGTGTCACATCCTACTTATCTAGGCAGAAGGGGAAAAAAAGCCTACAATGACTTTTGTTGAGTTCTGGTACCTACTGCATCACTATCCAAAAACCTTTACTAGAAGCCACGCTTAACTCAGTCACCCCAAAAACAGGGTGAACACTGAGCTTATCTCATCCTCAGCCACAGTGACCATCTATGGACAATACCAAATTATAGCACTCTTGTAGCAAGATTTCTCCCTACTGAAAAGCCCCTTATTTTTACAAGCAATTACCTTATTCAGTGGCATTTTCAAAGGGTTCAGTGCATTTAACGAGTAAAAATTCAGCAGTATAAAAGAAAAGACATTGAAATAAAACAGTATTATTTTGCAACTCTTCTCTGTCTCTTCACACTGTTCATCAGGCCTGATGCTTCAGTCAAAATTTACAGTTTGGTGTGATCTCTGAACTGTCAGGTTCAGTTTAGTTCCTGCTGCTCAAAAGGAGAATAGGTACACAAGATGCAAGTTGTTTACACTTTTGAAAACTTCTCTCCAAGTAGAGCTTGCTGAATCCAAGGAGACTGTAGCAGGTGTACAAAATACAAGTTGTGTTTTACAGCTAACTCCATGCAGAGTTGGGGTCTCAGGTCGATTATCCTATGCTATGGAGATTGGTGGGAACTCACTGAACATCCTATTGGGCAAGGAAGTAAGGTAAGACAACAACTTTCTTTTACATGATGAAGTTCAGTATGTACTTACATCTACTCAAGGAGAATATATTTGGATGACTTCACAGGAAAAAGTGCTGCTCCTTGAATTTTCCAGAAGGACTAGGTAGTAACCTCCTCCTAGGAGCAACAGGCAGGAACATAATCACTACCTTAATCCTTCTGGAGGCAGCCTAAATCAGAAATAAGCCCAAGTAAACCAAAAGACTACAGTAATTATTTTGCAATATTTCCTGTCATAAAGTCATCAACAAAATGACTTTCCCTACCTAGCCACTAGCTAGGTGACTAGAGTTACCTAGAGTAATACCCTAGAGTTATTCCTTCTTCTAAATAATTTTGGTTTTAATATTTGAGGGCATTTGTCTCTCTCAAACATGGAAGAGAAGAAGTTTGCAAAGCTTCAAGCGAGAGGCTCCCACATAACTATTTTGGGGTTGCTTTTGAACAGCAGTCAATAGCAAGAGTCAGAAGTAGCATGAGGAAATTCTGCTGTCACTGCAAGAAACATCTGAAATAGCCAACTCTCACTGTCTCTGACTTATTTTTATGCAGTCCCATCTCAAACAGAGGTGTTCCTGTATTATTTCACCTGTTTAATACATGACACTTTTTCTACCAAATTCATGCATGGAGATATTCACAAGCTGAAGTTTCCTTGGAAGGACCACACTGTCACTGAAATACCTACTGATTCAATAAAAACATGCCTGCTTTACATACTGCAAGTTTAGTTGAAAGCACAGAAGTCAGTAATTCAGGTATTCCATGGACCAGTGCAGAAACATGATGTTCACTTTGTTGGACTGTGAGCTTTCTAATACTACCTGATTAAAAATTTGTGTTCAGCTACATGTATTCAATTATCTGACTGAAATCTAGTTGAAGACAATGGAATTTAATGAGTTTCATATTTGTTTTCTCATTCCACATACAGCACCTGTACCTTCAATTCTTTTCTGTGTTAATTCAACATCTAGAGAGATTAGATATCTGCTGGGAAGCAGAAGCTCATAATGGTCTAGCATAAAAGATCAAAATTTGAGCAATGACACTTTGTTTTAGAAACAGAGAGAATTAGAAAGGTTTTTCTGCCCCTTTGGAAATATTTTACCTGCTTAAATAATTACTACAGTAACAAGAGAGGCTGAAGTCTGAAACTCAGTCAAAAAGTTGAAAATCTGATTTTTTTGTGAATAACCCAACAGAAAAGAATAAAATTAATACATATTTTTGGGCAAAAAAAGGTGCTGTTCCTCTTTTATAGCAGAGAAACAATATTCTCTAGGGGAAGAGAGTTCCTGCTCTTTGTACCAAGAGCAAGACCAGTGAATTTGACACTATCAACTTCAGAACCATCAATGACAGAGAAAGTTAAATCCAAGTTACGATTTCGGTATAAAAACTTGCAGAGATAAGTGGAATTCAAACAGAATTACAGCTGCAAGAGATCTCCCCTATCTTTCTTAAAACATCCACTTCTCCTATATCAAAGGCATTTCTACCACCCAGGCAAAGGCTGCAGAAGAAGAGGATGGCCAGATCTCTCTCCCCTACCCACACATATTTTCTGTGTGTTTCCTGTTCTCAAGTCTACATTATATTGTAGAGAAAAAAAGGTGAGATGGTCACAAGCTCAAGCTCTGAAATGCAGCCTTTGAAACACCCTAGGAAGTTATCATTTTAGTGTTCATACAACCCAAAGCTCTCAATTCCAAATACCATTTAACTTCCAAGCACCAGTAGTGCCTGTGGGGGAAGTTCTTTAGTATTGGAATGTGGTTACTTCTTCTGAAAAGCCATGAAAAATGGCACACCCTTACCATACACACATGCATTATGTGAACACATGCTTTTTCACAGGTTTGAGTTGCACACACTGAAGTGACATGGAATACAACATTCCTTAGCACTGACTGGGAATGTCATCTAACAGACTTTCAAAATCTGTCTGGACAAAACACTGGAGAATTGACTGCACAAAAAATGCTGTTTTAGCACACATGTTCAAATGATCCTTCACTGTGCCTTTCCATCTGTAATTTCTAGGATTTTGCAACTGTTTAGGGATTCTAGATTCATAAATTCCTTGGCCAAATTGGCAACAGGCTGCAATAATTTCCCATCCTTAAATCAACTGCAGACCACAGCCTCCCCTTGGAAAAGTACAGAGGAATGAGTGTACCTGAGAGCTAAACCTACAAGAGGATAAGGTGCAGAGTCCAGGTCCTCAGATACATCCCACATCCCTGCAGTGATTTCAGCACAGGAACATGGGGTATGACAGCACAGTTTGGGTTCAGCATGTCAGTCACTGCCTCAACACAAATGGTTTGGCATCCCAAGAACAAAAGCATTTCACAAAGAGAAGTAATGTTTCTGCAATATCAGCTCAGACATCATTATTGTGCTGCACTGATACACTAATTGACCGTTATTAATGAAATACTTATCTAACATAACTGAAGGAATGGATTTGTTTTATGACAACTTTTATGCCAATAAAAGCTGTGCTTTCAGAGGTACAAAGGAAATTAAGACGTTGAACACAACTCATTATGGAATTATGACCATCCTTAGGGTTAACTCTTTACTGTGTGGAATTCTGATCATCTCACAAAAGGGGTATGAGAAAGGAAAATTCAGCCCTTTTATGTAGAAGGTTTTCCCCAGCCCTAATGCCCAGGAGAGGGTAGTTTAACATTGCTTAGGGGTTACAGGGGATTGTTACAGTCCTTATTTGTCCTGTGCACTCTCCAAAACAATCTCCTCATAACAGGTCCCACATTAACACACGCTGTATGTCAGGGGCAAAGAGCACATCTGTAGAGCCCACAGTTGCAGAAGGCTCTCCCTAAATCCCCTGCTTAGGGCTTTGTGTGTGTCACTCCACATACATTAATATTACTTCATGAACAGAAACTTCCCCCCCAAGTGCTTCACTCAGTCTCCTCAGGGCTTCATTACTGAGGTCTAGAGCACATGTCATCAATCACATTGGAGCCAGCAAGCACAGACCACAACAACCTTCAGGTAACTGCACTTCATTCTGGCCTGCACAGCAGCCTCTGGAACAAGGGTGAGAAAAGCCTGAACCAGGTTTTAGAGGGCCTTTGAACTAGGAAGGGGAAGAACAGTAATCACCAATGAAGTTTGGTTCATTTTTAGCTTAAATACATTTCACACAATTTCCCTCTTCGGTCTATCTACATAACAAAACATATAAGACTATAGGAGCTGAGAGACCAAATCAGCCCAAAACAGAGTACATGCCCACAGAACAGCACAGAGAATGGGAAAACATGCATTGAAATATCCACTAAACTAACAAATTTGTGCAGTAAGTGCCTCTGACAGGAGAGCCTTTCTTTACATTTGGTTTTACTTCCGAGATTTGTCTTTCATGAATGACGTGAATCTCCTTTTTAAAGCATGTAAGTTTTTTCATAGTCACTTAAACTTTCACTAGGGAAGGCCACAGTTTAACATCACATTATGGGAATAACTCACACTGTTTGCTTTGAACTTCTCACTTCAGTTATATAAGTTCCTGTTAGTATCAGCTACTCAATTTAAGTCACAGCACAGAAAGTGATCTATTTTGGCATACTGAAGTTACAGAAAAGTGACTTCTGTTCCTTAGTTAAAGAAGAAAAACCAAAACAAAACCATACATACAAATTAGGGTGCCTACACAAAATCAAACAGGTAGGAGGTACTTGTGATATGGAAAATCACTGTATGGAAATAAAATTAAATGATATGACACAGTACAGCACATGTCCTTGGCACATGGGTGGAGGCAGTAAAACACTAGAGTGTAAAGGATGCAGACAAGTTATTTCCTTTCCCTACTACATTTTGATGCCATAAAATAAAATGAAAGCTACTTTGCCATTGCTATAAATACCAAGGAGAGAAACAAACAATAGGATTAGCATAAGAATCATCTTTGGAAATAATGTATCACTTAAACACATCTGTAGTACTCTGTATGTCAAATATTAAGAAGGAACAGAATTTGAAACAAACTTAAATCCATCAAGATGATAAAAGAAACTGTCTCAAGAGAGCCCACAGTTTGTTGCTTAAAACAGTGACATTAAGGTGTCCTACACACTTATCCATCAGATCTTGGTGGTTTCCCTGAAACTTAAATAAAAAAGCCTGAGACTGTGAAAAAACTAGAACATAACCAGAACAACATGTAAATGCAGGATCTATTAGTTAGCCCACCATAAAATGCAGCCCACCTCATAAACCATAGTTTAATAATACTTTTGTATATGGTGATATGGGTTATTGGTCATGGGGTATTAACACAATGATGCTTGCAAATGGGAATTTTACGATCTCTTAAAATGCACTTGTCACTTCACTTGGTCCAGTTCATTGTTCCTTGCTGTTAGGGATAATTATGGGTGCTGTCTTATATTAGGAAAAATTACAATTGATGTGAGCAGGGATTTTGATCAAAAAGAGCCTGTTCTGTTGTTCTGCTTTACTTCATATAAATTGATGCTAGAATTATTTAAAAGGAAAAAGCAGCCCAAAAAAACAAAACAAAAAAAACCTAAACACCTGTTCCCATTCCTGGTCCCAAAGGATTCATATCAGCAGCAATGTTTTCAATCACTGTCAGTGAGTTTTGGATTGAGCCCTTATACAGGCACCTGCTACCGAGCAACAGACACAAGTAAAGGAGACAATCTTTTATTCAAGGATGCTCTCCTGAAATCTGAGGTCACTATTTACTTAAGATATCTACTGCTAAGAAGTCATTATGCAAATACTATGAGACTGCAATGGTCTGCACCAGCCTGAGCTTGAGCCCAGCTGATCTAATACTTCATGTTCAGTGTGGAATGCTCTGGTTCTAAGCTGCTATTAGATTTGGCTTTGTTGAGAGGACTTGTCCCCCACCATTGTCCCACTTCCTTTGTAACCCAAGCACCATTTGCTAGAGGTAACACATGCACTGCACGTGGCTCAAGCTGCTGGCCAGCAGGAGGATGAATGTATTTACTTGCACTCCCTCAAAAGTTATCTTCTAGAATCTGGTTTTTATGTGGCTTGGTAGTCTTCCAAATGCAAAGGATTAAATCACCAGGAAATGCTATCTGCCCATTTTCAATTCCCGTTTAAAATGTGTTATTTTGCGATGCCATCGGATATCAGTAGTGATGCTTGGCAACATTACATATTGCTGTTTAATTGCCTTAAAAACTATTTCCCTGGTAGTATCGTTAATAATACCAAGTGTAAATTGGATTAAGCACTACACTGCCATAAAGTTAATTCACTGTGATACTAATGAAATGTCATGTGAGGCTTCCTGTAAATCCAGCTAAACAGTCACTGCCAAGGATCATTAAATCAACTGCACTTTCAGCTATTCTGCTTAGAAAGTATTGTTTTAATTGCTAGCAGGTGATTTTCATTAATGCAAGCATCTTCCTTTTTTTTGACTTTTTGGGTCTGATGGCAATGGAGCCTTTTGTAGTTCAGTAATGACAATACTTTGCCATTTCTAGCAAAGGAATGAAGGTCACTTGAGAAAATGGTTGAACAGGAATGGCAAAATTTCAGTCAGAATATTCTACTGCGCATTTATGAAGCACCCAAGACCTGCTCTAATGCTCAAGCAGGCCACAAGGCTTTGGCATGAACATCATCTGAATCAACTTGAAAAGATACACATCTGCAGCTCCCACAGGGGATTTCCTACTGGACAGGCAAGTTTGGAAACCCTCAGCCTTCACCTCTCTGCGTGAGCTTACCCAGGTAGAAAACAGCAATAACCCTTCCCTGCCTTTGTGAAATATTTCTAATTCACTGGGGGAAGGAGTGCAACTGACACTGGAAGTGCTGAGCCCAAACATTGCTAAAAATGTTTGCTAAGTAGTTAAAAGCATGCCATGATCTTGACCTGCATATCACATTGTTTTAAGTTTATTCCTCATATTCTCAGAGGGGACTGTCTTTAAATTTAGTTTTGCCCCAATTCCCATTGGAGTTTTGCTGCTTTCTTTCTTATTTTTCCAAAACTATAAGCATGTGAAAAACAGCTTTTCCAGAGTATCCTCTGGCTCTGAGGTCTGTTCATAGAAACAATACAGAATCTGAAGATCTTGGCTCCAATCTTAAACAGATTCTCAGATTGCAAAAGTGGGGCAGGGGTGAGAAGGAAAACTGCTTACTTAAACAGAGAGAAAAGGTAAACAGGACTGCCCAGAGGAGCTCAAGAGACACACACCCACACACCAGCTGTTACACTTTTCAGATGCATAAGGTAAGAGATGATACAGGCCAATTTACTGTGCAGAGGATAAGTAAGGAAAGGTAGGTGAAAGACAAAGGTGAAGCCGTTTCACCCATCTCTGAGACTGCTGGAAGTTACACAACAACTCCCACTGCTAAAGCTACCTCTCAGCAGCCTCTTATTACCTTAACAGCAGGCACAGGCTGATGCAGTTAAGGGGCCTCGAGAGAGAGTAACCTTGCATCTGTCCTGAGAAGATTGTGCACACCTATGATTTAGCATTGGTTGGTCCAGAAGCTGGAGAGACTCTTGCAGCCTTCAGTTCCAGCAGCTTCTTTTGAATGTCCAGGAAAGGAACATTTCCCAGAACCTCAGCACTGCTTACTCCTGTGTAAGTTAGAATTTCTGGAGCAGGGTCTCTCTCTCCCTCTCTGGGCAAGGCAAGACACCTCTTGGAGCACAGTGATGGTCTGCCCTGCAGCATCTGCATGAACCTGTGCAGGTCTGAGCTTTACAGAGCCCCTCTTTCCTACCAGCCATGACAAAACCAGCCAAAGTGTGGTGTGGCACCAGGAATATTGTTGCCCATTTACTACATCTGACTTCTGATTTGTGTTCAGCCACATACATCCTCAGATCTGAGGGAAACACTAAATAATGGAGTGTGGAATTTAAGAATGTAATCACCACTTACTTGTTTTGGTCCATGCATTCTATATTTTTGGTTTTACATTAGAAAGAAGGATGTAATTCAGTCTGGGTATTTTATGAGAATTGGTGGAAGAAAGTAGGATTTCACCCACTTCATTGAGATTACACAATCCATGTTTCCAAAGGGCAGAAGCCTTACTGCCACTAAACTTCAGCTGTAAACCCTCCTTTCTTCTTAATAGCTCTTCTGTATAATAATTTTCATCTCAAGGCAAGAATAGAATCTCATTTCAAAGAAACTCAATTCAGGGTCACTTTTAGTAATGACATCACTTTAAATCTTGCTAATTTGACACATAAAATCATTGCTAAAAATCCCCCTTTTCTCTCAAAGATATTCTTCAGCAATACTTACTCTATTTGGCAGGATTCTTTCTCTTCTCTAAGACCCTGCCTGCCCAAAGTACAGGTAATATAGACAAGGTGTAAATCAGAAAGCATTAACCAGTCAGATCCCATTCCACCCCCTCTGGTTTGTGGCCAGATTTCACAGTGGTGGGGTCAGAGCCATTGGGCAATTCTTAGGAGCAGGTAAAACATCCCTGAATCACCCGTGGAGGATTTACAANNNCATCCCTGAATCACCTGTGGAGGATTTACAATTAAGAACTAATATTGTTACCAGTGAAAATTTAACTCTTCTGTTAAGCAACAGGACTCGGATCAGGTTTTCTATCCCCAGATCCCCTTGACAGCTTTCAGGGATATTTTAATTTTACACAAAATACTTGATTTTTAAATAATATTTTTAAGGATTCCCATACAAAAATGCAGATTAGCTCAAAACATCATAGCCTGAAATCCTCTCATACCATATTTTTGTTAATAAAACTCTTTCTGGTTAAACACCTGTCCTCTGATTTTATAAATCAACTGATGAAGGTCACAGGTTTCCTACAGCTAAAGTCCAGTTTGTGTCAAGTACAGCAAAAGTGTCTCAGGGACTGCTGTGGCTGTTGTTACAATTACTGCAAGCTCTCTGCTGGCTTGTGGATGTTTAGCTTGTCTCCTGAGCAGTCAGCACAGCCTCTTGTTATGAGGAGGGCAAACTGAATAACAAGGAAGTCAAGGACACTATAAAGGAGACAGAAAACAAGTTGCTTGGCACTGATTTTGATATCAATACTGCCAGAAACAGAGGGTGGCCTTAGTGAAAATGTAATATCTTTGCCTTAAGTTTCACTTTATGAAGCTGTTAGGTCTAGCTCATGCCTGTAATAGGCTATGCAAATACTGATTCTCTTTATTGATTTGTGTACACAAACATATGGTTGTTCACACTAGGAAAGTTAATTCATAATATTCTAGGCACTCAATTTCAGCACAGTGCTTTAACCTAAAAGGCCTAAAAGATAAGCTGAGTTTCCTTTTGGCAAAACCTATACAATGGCAGTTTCTATTCCCTCATTCTTTTCACCATGTACCCCTAGATCAGGCTAAAAAGCAGTTGGAGCACTCAGAATAAACACATCTGTTTGTGCCCTGTGTTGCCTTCTCTTCATTTCTCCATAGCAGTTATTCTTTTATCATGAATGGCTTATCAAATGTCAACTCCACATCTCTCCAGACAATTAAAGGCTGTAGATCATACAGTAAACTACTCCACTGTCAGTTGGCATCATAAACCACAAGGAGCCAGTTGTTCAGGATGTCATCCAGCCTCTGACCAGAGGCAAGATGAAAGCTGAACTCTGACCTGAGGGAGTGATTGAGAATATACTGTTTGTCACTGTCTAAAGAAAACATGAACTGCCTCCACTGGCATCCAGACTTTCTAAATTTAGTTCCGTGCTGAAGTCCTGAGATTAGTGAAAGCTTTCAAAGAGGAGATGATAATGCTTTGTGTTTTACCCAAGGACAAAGCTTAATCATGTTCCTCCCTAGGGGACATTGCAGCACGTTTCTAAAATAATAAAATTCCGGCTGTGTAAATTTGGACAGGAGAGAATCATTCAGATTTTTTGCTCATATATATGGGATCAGCAACCTAAGTGTGTCAGTTCAGGAATTCAGCCTGCTGAAACACTCCATCACAATATCTGGCAGATTACCTTCAGATAATTATGGTGCTCCCTGTATGTGTTTTCAAATGCTGACCTTCCTTGCATATATTTCACACATTTCCCATGACTCTGGAGGAGCTGCAGTTATGAAAACATTCGAGTCAGAACTGAAAGCTTGGTGGTGTCAGCCACAGGTGACTGGCAATCCTGTCAGTCTGTGCTGG
>VZTN01028557.1:58204-154012 GCA_013400515.1 Erpornis zantholeuca
CCACCAAGAGGATGAAAGGGCAGCACCTCCTCTAAAACAGCAATTCTTGGCAGTCTCTCTTCCCTCATCTTCATTTTCCCTCCCCAGCACACACTGGCAATTAGACAGGGTCATGCTCTCCACCCCAAATTTTGTTGCCTTTTCAGAGGGAAGCCTGCAATCATTCTACACCAAAGCTTGTCCTCCTAGCACCTGCCATGATCAGTTTCTTGCACCTCCCTCTCTGAAATAACTGCTGCTAAATTTTAGCTTGGGATCCACTGCTGTGAAATGTGGAGCTCAAGTCAGAGATGGAAGCTTAATGCAGTTGTTCCATTTCCTCCCACACAGACACACAAGATCTAAGTCAATGGTGAAACAGCAAGACTTAAGGATTCAGGAGCTTGATATTTATTCATCTGCCCCTAAAGCTATCTCAGCTTGCATATGGGGCTTCAGCCCTCATCACTGAGTGCAAAGGGAAGACTGAACTCTTTTCAAAAATCCTGGACACACAGCTTTAGAGGGCATCTTCTCTGTGAGGCAGACTTTGTGAAGCTTTCCAAAGCTGACAAAAGAAATTTCATGGATTTTTTTTCCCAATTGAGCCCAGCGTTTTCAGCTCAACCCAGAAGCTAGGAAACAAGTATATAAAAAAAAAATCTAAATTATGTAAATTTTAGGGCATTAAGACCATTATAACTGAGTATTAATGCTCTCTTCCCCTTCTCTGTTGCTGCCAGTGTAAAGTCAGCATTGCAGCACTCACTGACTCACTGCAGTGTCACAGTAAGACATACAAAAAATACACAGCTTTCTGCACATTTATACCACGAGGACTAACACCTGCATGGCCCTGTGTGCCTGCAGGAGTCAGTCAATATGTGTGAACCTGAAGGAGTACAGTCTCCAAGTATCTTATGTCATGAACCAAACAAATGGCCCAAGGTCAGAGACAAAGTCACCTCGCTCTGGAATGGAGGTTAAAGAGTCCTGACTAAATTCTTTGAGCTGACCACCCAACCATGCTCCATTTCACATCCTTCTCAGGAGCCATTAAATATTTCTTCAAGGGCAGCAAAAAATTTGCTGTCTTCAGTGCCTAGTTTTTATTCTCATACCAAATTTATCAGTTCTGTAAACCAAGTTTTATTAGCACTCCTTTCCCCCCACCAAAAAAAGAAGTTGCTTCTTTCCCCATTTTATTAGGTAAAAAGCCAAAGATATCTTCTTCCCCATAAGACATTCATTACTTCCACATCCTCCTAATTTAAAACACAGATAGAAATATTTTCTTAAAATCACAGCAATAAAAGATGACCTTGCCAGATTTAAGTTTGTGTTTGGAACTCCAAAATTGGTTTGGTGAACTCTTAAAAGATATTTCTGATAGAAAAAGCCATTGCAGTGATATGACACTCTATGTAGGAAACTACTACGTTGCCTAGCAATTCCCAGCTGCTTCACCATTAAGGTTTTAAACATCATTTCTCTCTGTTTGACAAGCTCAGCAAAATCCACAAGCAACAAAACTGAGTCAGTTCAAAGTGACTTACACTGTGAAACATCTCTAGTTTCCCACATATCTGCAGAATTACAGTATTTTGCTTCTCTCCTTGCAGATTTAATTACAACACTAAACTGTTCCATTAAAAAAACAACAACTGAAAAAAAGAATAGATTATTTGCTTCACAGCTTATTGTAATGCAATTTCACCTAGGTGACAGGAGCTGATATTCCCTCTGCTAATAGTTTAACCATAATAGGAAAAGAAAGTGTCTATATTTACTTTACTGACTTGGAGGCTACTGACTAAATCAGAGCCACAGTATTGACTAGGCACTATTTGCTAATCCCAGGCTTCAGCACTGAGACCACTATTCTGCATGTCACAGAGCTGCCTGCTCTATAAGGCAACAGAGTCTGAATAAGTGGGGTACTAACCCTCACAGACCACAGCACACACCTCCTGCACAAGCTCAAAAGACCAATCCCTTCCCATCTCCCTGTTTTCACCTTGATGTCCTATTCCTCATACCAGCACCATCCTATTATATTGTGATACAGCTTGGATTCAATGCAAGTTCCATATCCACCACTCCTTATTTCCCCTGTGGGGCTTAAAAGAGGAGTTGATATTGCATAAAGCCACCAGGGGAAAAAAATATTAAGATAGCAGGGGTTTGGAATCAAGTTGCTGCTTTCCATCAATAAAGCAACACTATTTGCAGTCAATTTTAGTTTTCTCCTTTTTGCCCCCATTGTGGGGTGAGTGACAGCATTGTACCAGCACAGGATGTGCAGGATGATAAACACAGGAATGAGAAGAATTTTGTGTATGATGAGAGGCGGTCAGAGCTAACTGCCTTAAACTGAAGGATGACTTCCTGATAAAAGATGCAGCCCCCTGGTTCAAGCAGTATGTTCATTTATAAATGTGCACTAAGTTTTCATAAAAATTCATTAATGGGAGCTACGTGATCAAGAAAATAAGGTTAGAACAGGGCAAACATTTGCAGTGATCAATTTATCTGACAGTTTTAGCCACTTTTGTGCCAGCAGTCTCCCTTTTTAAAGGCAGAAAGACCCACTTTGTTTTGAAACAGTATTTAAACTCTCTGAGTTCTCATGCATGGCTTGCTGTGTTGCCACATGTATTGCTTTTTTTGTACATGACATGCAACTGGTTAAATAACTTATTCGCTGGATTTGTACTACATTTGCATGAACACTTCATACAAATTACTTCACCTCTCCACATGGTGCATGACCTTCCCCACAGACAAGAAGTAAAATGGGACAAAGAAAATCATCTAAGGAAAGGAGTAATCCCTGTGCAAGTACCTGGTCACAAATACATCTCTGAAGAAGGCACACGCTTGTGCACCAAGAAGCTGGATGCACCTTACAGTAGGGTAATCACCTTTCTCTTAGGTGCCCATGTCAGAGGAAAATACAGTTCTGCAGCCACAGCCAAACACCACAGATGCTCCAGAGCTGCAGTGACAGTGACTGAAAGGAAGACCATGTATGGGTAGCACCCACACCCAATCCATAACATCTACAAGCAGCCCCCAAAACTTACACAGCAGTCAAGCAGGTAATTCTGCTCTGAAACCAGCCTTTGCCATGCTGCTCAGGCATCAAGACGGAGGAGTTTTGAGCAAGAGAGCTTAAATAGCTCAATTTCCTGAAATACCCAATTAAAATATTTCCCTCACCTTCAAATTCCCATCCCCTTCTCAAAAGTTAGCTAACACCAACAATGGGGACCACAGCTATATTAGCATCATGGATTCAAGTGGAAAATAAGTATTTTTAATTAAGAAGAAATTGGTTTCAGATGAAATGAAGGGAGAGTGACAAAAGGATAGGAGGAGGAATGAGAAAAGATGCCTTAATTGCTCTCCTGTATTGAGAACACATATCCTCACAGAAGGATTTCCTGCTCTTCAAGAAAGAGCTCTTTGATTCATTTAATTTGTAACAAAGCATAAATATGACCACAGTATTTTCACTCCTCTATGTCCCTGCCATAATCACAAACCCACCAGGTTTACTGCCCTTAGTAAGAAGGATATTGAAAGGATGGGGGAAAAGCCTTCATATTTTATTGCTTTCACTCTTGTACATTATAATAAATTACAGCCAAGTATTATTTGTAAAAATGTCACAGCAGAAATCAAGAATATCTGTTGATACCTGAATTTATCTTTATACCCATGAAATAATTTCTATTTAGGATGTTGCCACAAATTCCAACAATTGTAGTGTTTGTCTTAGACATCATATCATTTTCAGGTCTGCTATTAAGTTCCTGACATTTCTGTGCTAAGCTCCAACAATGCTGCTAACCCTATAAATCTGTAATGTTTAGCTGTATTATTCACAACTTTTAAAGAAAGGATTGACTTTGGGGAATCAGGACAACAACAAAAGCGGTTTTTCACCTGTAGAGAAAATAAGGAAGTCCAATAAAAAGCATTTGGGTTCCCCATTAACTGCTCAATATGCAAGGCACCAAACCTCATCCACTTATCTCGTAACTCATCAGTTTTTGTGGGCTACTGCCCTTTGTAGAGGCTCGTGGCTGGTCTACAAAATGTATTTGAGCCCTGAGGGTGTGAGCTGCTCCAAACCTTTCACAGCTGACATAAGAGAGCAGAGCTGCCTCTCTTTTCTTAGGCACACACAAACTCTGCTACAGAAGCATACACATACATTATACCTCTTTTCTCAGCATGCAAACATTCCTAGAAAATCATTTTCTTACGCTAGTAAGTAAGCATTCCATATATTTTTAGAAAAACCTTAATCAGCAAAATTTTATACAGACAGAGCTGTCCTGTGACAGTGGATGAGGCCTGCCATACTTCTGTATCCTTTACTACAGCTTTTTATAAAGCCATAAACCAGGCTTGACCATTTCCATATCTAATGTCAACAGAAACATTCTGTGATATACACCATCTACAAATGCTCTGTCCTAGCCTTTACCCTATTGAGAATAGCTGTTACAGAGCCAGAAAACCACTTCAAGTAACCCAAAACACTCTTCCAGAGGGCTGCACTGCCAAGCCCAGAAAAGAGAAAAATAACATTCAACATTATTAAAAGAGAAACAGCTGAAATTCCTTCTGCTTCTGGTGTGAGTGACACCAGACTGTGCCCTAGAGAAGCAGGTCACAGTGAGAGGTTCATGCATTGGTATTCAAAAGCCAGCAAGGAAGTCCCTTTTTTCCTGGCCTCTATAAACACAAAACAAGAAGGGAAAGTGGTATCAATATCAGGAACCTGCTTTACCAGCAAGAGAGAAACAAACTTATTCTAATACTTTCTTTACCTTTATTCCAGAGGCATCACAGCAGTTCCAACTGGTGTTGCAATTAGCCCTAGCTTTGTGCTCCCCTGACCTCCTGCAGCCAACAGCAAGAAGGTGGTGATAAAGGGTTGGGTGGGTGAGAGTCATCCTCATTAAATGCAAAGCCAGCAGTTAGAGATAATAAGGCACCAAACAGCAGTAATTAGCAATAATAGCAAGCACCTTGTTCCTACCCTTGCTGCTTCTTTAGCCAAAACCACCTCCTGTGGGGAGAATTAAGAACAAACAGCTGTGGGGCTGGGATTGAGGATTGAACAGTAAGGCCAGTAAAGCAAATGCTCTAAGTCTTGTGGTCCTCTTCCCTCACGTTTGTAGAAAGCAACCAAACGATCTATTTATTGATAAATCAGACACAGATGTGGGTAAACCCCCGGCAGCCAGGAACCCACTGCTTGCTTTTGCAGAGCTTCCAGGGACACCTCTCAGCCCCCTTAAGATCTAAGTTTTGTTCCAGCTGGTTCCCTAAGGCCAGGTCCTCAGCACACATAAATCATTCCAAGCTCCAGTGAATTCCTTATAAAACCAGCATCAACAGAGAAACCAGCCCCTTTTACCTCTCCTTGCAATCCCAAGTGTTTGTTTCCTTTTCATCCAGCAGTTGTGCTGCTGAATGCTAATGAGATGAGAGGTGATTCATTCCCAATCAACCATCTCTAGAATAATTAGCATGAGCATCTAACCTTCACTCCCCCTGCTTTTTTAGGTACTACACATCCTCTGCTACCCACAGATACTGGGATACTGTGTGGAGTATTTCAGCTGTATCCCAGCTGCAATTATTTTCTCAAGTATTCAAGACATTTTGAAGAATCACAACCACCCCTTAGTGTTCTGATGGAAATGAAGTTGTTATTTTTCTATGTAATTATTTCATCATATTTATTACTTAAATCATCTCTAAGAACAAAAGCTACACAGCTAAAGCAAAGCTTCATTTCACCAGGTGCTCTCCTGACAGTTTGAGGAAAGCTATTTAGGAAAAAAAAAAAAAAAGAAAAAAAACCCTTTTCTTTTAACATCACTGCTCTGACAACCACAAAGGCTGCCTGACATTCTTGATAGCTCTATTTATGATGTTACATTATCCTGCAACTGTGAGGAATGCTGTTTCTACTAACCAGGCTTAGGTCTAAATAGAGCTGTGAGACAAACTCTCTTTCTCTCTTTCCAGGCATGTGACCTCCTGGAGAGGGAACAAAAAGGGAATGGGGAACTACTGAAGGGTTGCAAAGATGGAAACAGTCAGTGTCCCCCTTGGTCCCCCACCTGGAGCCCAGTGTGTCTCAGGGAGCGTCAGATGGGGAAGTTTCCCTGGTGGGGAAACAGCAAATCTATCACCCAGCTGTGAACAACTGCAACATACACCACATGAAGAAAGCCATTTCAGCAGCTTGGATCCTTTCTTTTATATCACTTCAAGCAGAAGAGGTCTTGGACATCCATGATAGATTGTGGCCTTTTGGAAGTTTAAGACAGAAAAAGTAAGGCGGTAGATTCCAGAACAAGAGAATCAGAGCCTGTAAAACCCCGGGTGGCCAGCTCTCTGCAGTTACCAGATTTGCTCTCCCTCTTAGGCTTTTTTCCCCTATCAAATCACAAAATCATGTGCACAACCTTCAGAAGGATGTTCAGATTTTTTCAGTGCCGCACTTACACAACATGTTTCTTAACTTCTCAAAAAATACAGATATGGTAGGATGGAGCTCCATCCTACAAACAGTACAATAATATTTGGTGTTCATAAAGGACTTGTCATAAATAAAATATTTACGAAGGACATCACAACCATCATCACCATTTTACAAATGGAACTAATGAGGTGAAGTGACTTCCTCATAGCAGGGGGGAGCTGGAACCAAATACACCGTGTTCCTGCTTGATCATATTGCTAAATACATCCCAGCAGAGATAACTTTTTGTTAGTCTCTGGGGGAAGTTATAAGAAGTTGTGTTAGGAAATAAGCTGGATAAATAGAGCAAGTGAAAAGGACTAAGATTTTAAATCCTCTGACTTTAAGTACTATGAACTGGGGGGGTTGGACCCATTATTTAACTGTCTTAAGGCAATTTGCTAGGTTTTTTAGCCCAACTTCTTAATAGAAAATATACAAAACAAAACTGGTGTGATTGTGCTATCTACTCCCTGAAATGTTTTTTGAATCTGCTGGTTAGTTTATACCAAATATAGAAAAGGTGTGGAAGCTTCAAAGGTACCTATATTCCCATAGATCTTAAGACTGGTCCCAGGTAGGGCAGAGCTGGAACCAGACTAGTCCTGTCAATCAAAGACCCTGACAGATATGGCAGCAGACAGAACTTACAGAAGAAAGATGACAAAACCACTTTTAAAATCTGGTTTTGGTGTTCATTTGTTAATTTATCTTCAACTTTCTGTTGTCACTGTGTGCATGAATTTGCATTTCAAACTACTGGACAGTTTGAGCACTGAGAGTGTCTAAAAGTGCAGCAGGTTCTCAGTTCAGAACTATGCTTCCAACCACATTGAAATCCATGTAGATGAGTAGCAGTAAAAATAAGAGCTTTTAACAGCAATTTACTGGGTTTCTGAATTATCATTATCATTAAACAACTAGTTCATCAAATTAAAATAATTGATCCAACCAGAAATTTCCAAATGAAAGAACTTTTAAAGCTTTTACTATTTTGTAATTACAACTTATTACCAAATTTTCACAATTTTTACTCCATTAAGTTCAGAGCTTCAGGGACTAAGCCTCCTGTGTATTACAAACGCTTGGTCTCAGTTTGACGAAGAATTTCCAAAATTAGCCCAGAAAGCCACCTGTGTCCTGGGCTGCATCCCAAGCAGTGTGGCCAGCAGGGCAAAGGAGGGGATTCTGCCCCTCTGCTCTGCCCTGGTGAGACCACACCTGCATCCCAACACATGAAGGACCTGTTGGAGCAGGTCCAGAGGAGGCCACGAAGATGAATCAGGGAGCTGGGGCACCTCTGCTGTGGAGATAGGCTGAGAGAGCTGGGGTTGTCCAGCCTGGAGAAGAGAAGGCTCCAGAGAGGCCTTAGAAAAACTTCCAGTACCCAAAGGGGCTACAAGAGAGAAGGAGAGGACTTCTGACAAGGTCATTAGTGACAGGAGAAGAGGGAATGGATCCACACTGGCAGGTGTGGACCTGTGTGACAGGTTCAGATTAGCTATAAGGAAGAAATTCTTCCCTGTGAGGGTGGTGAGGCACTGACAGGCTGCCAAGAGAAGCTGTGGATGCCCCATCCCTGCATGTGTTTCAAAGCCAGGTCGGGCAGGGCTTTGAGCAGCCTGAGATAGTGGAAAGTGACCCTGTGCATGAAAAGGGGGTTGGTAAAAAATGATATTGAAAGTCGCTTTCAACACAAAATATTCTACAGTTCTCTGATTTCTGTGGAAGTCCTGTGAAGCAGTAAATTTTCCAGTTTCAAAACCCAAAGACACTCAGTCTAATGCCATCATCTGAGGCTGTGTGCTCTGGTGTGCTTTGCAATGCTGATACAGGTAAGTTATTTGCTGTTTAGGCAGTTGAGATCTCTCAGTAGTTCTGATAACAAGGTGAAGAGTGGAATACAGGTGCAATGGTGTGTCCACACACTGATAAGTAAAAACAGGGTTTGTAGAAAGCACATTTTGCTGGTTCTTGCTTCTGGAGTGAAGTCACAGACATTACCTGGTGACTACTATTCCAGAGGAAATGCCAGAAAATGAGTTGTTCAGTGACATCTCAGCTATGCCAGACAAATAGCTTGAAAATTCACTCCAGGAAATGGTCCTCTATTGACAAGGGAGTGAACTGTATTACACAATGGGGTAAATTCTGGTCACTCTCACTCTGGATTAACACTAGTGTTGCTGAGATAAAAATATGACCCCAAGGGCCATTTCCATCTCTCCTTCTAATGATCCATTTTCTTGCATCAGAGCCATAAGGTTATAAATCCAGTGACTTATCTGAAAGAGGAGCTCCTAGAGACAATGAAGAAAGTTCTTATTCAAACACATGGGTCTTCACTAAAAACAGAAAAGGATAAATTACTGTCAAGCTATTTGCTTTATAATGTGCTCCATTGTCTCTCAGAAATAAAGACTCCACTTTTCCACACTTGCATGTGCAATTTAGCCATTACTGTATTGTACTTGTTGGAATGTCAATTTATGAATCTCAACTTGTTATTTTTCTTTTTTTGTTTTTTTTAATCACCGGGAAACAAACTTTCTGTCTCTCATTCAGTTTCTTTCCCCCTTTCATTGCGAATTGTTCCATTTCATGGTAACTCCAGTTTTTGTCTCAGTCCCAGGAAATTCCCTGTTCCTCAAGGTTATCTTGTCCTGCCATCTAGCGAGCCCGGTGCAGGTTAACACTCTCTCTGCCCAGCCTAGGGACGGCTGAAGAGCTGAAAAAGAGGGCAGGGGGCTTGGAAATCTTTCTCTCCTATACATTTGTTCTTTCACAAAACCTACAGATGGCTCCATCATGTTGTAGATTAATGTATCTTCTCGCCAAACAGATGAACCTATTATTGTAATTTACCATTTTATTTAGAAGAGGTTTAACAGGTTCCATCTCATGGAAGGCAGTAATTTAAGTGTTACCCACCGACATATTCCAGGAGATGTTTTGATGCAGGCACGAGTGTCTCCTTCCAATAGGAGTGCTCCTGGGATGGGGACCTGGGGAGAAAGATTCTGTTGTGCCAAGGTAATGAAACTGGCAGGATGTTGCTTTGAAGGGAATCAGGTAGCATAAATATTAACAAGAAAAGCTTCTGCTGTGTGAGGATAAAAAACCAAAAATATTTCCTGCAACCAGCTGATCTTCCCTTTGGTTAATAAAGTAGACTTCAGTCTCGTTTGGACCAGGTGGCCACTGGTTTTACTGTGTTAGATGACTCTGCTCTACACACAACCCACTAATAAGTATTTCTTAATACACTTACTGTCAGCTCCAAAGCCCATTGCAGTCAATGAAAAGACTTTCAATGGCTTTAAACTGGCTTAAGTCCAGGTCCTTATTCACTACAGAATTCTTAACTGAAAATTAAAAGATGCAAGGAAAAAAAAAACAATCAGGCCTGAAAAGGGGAGAGCATTTTTCAACCAAAGTTGAAACCAAAGCTACTCAGGTACAAATTAGGATTAGATTGGAATTAAAACCCCATGAATAAAATCATCACTCACAGCAAGTAGGGTCAGCACACAGCTTGAAACAAATACTTAGTTACCCAGTAAGTGCTACTATTGCAGAAATCTTCTTTAAACAATCCCAAGTATCTAAGAAAACACCAAAGGGAAAAAAAAAAAAGAAAACTATACCGGAAGGATTTCATATTTTCCACCCCCTAGAACTGAATTAACTTGCAAAGAATGTACATGGCCTTGGTTAAGATTAGCAATTTCATTTTTCTGTTTGTGTGGGACTTTCAGAAGCACACCAGACAATGTCTGAATGCACACACACACCCCCAAAAGAAAAATAAAAACAGTAAACTGATCATTCAATCTTTCATTATTACTATTTGTTTGGGTGACAGGTGCAAAACAAACACTACTCTCAAATCAAAAGATTTGGTCATTTCAGAGCTATGTTGCCAAGTTAGCATAATGCCTCTGGGGTCTGCCATGAAAAATGTGTTCACTTGAAAGTATTTTCTGCCTTAAAAAAGATTTTATAAGCAAAATCAGATTTTCACTTGCTGTGAACAGCAGAAAGGTTTTTATCTACATGGATATATACTTTTTCCCAAGTCCTAAGAGACAAATGTAAAAAAGTATACTTGAAAATGTACTTCTAAGCTACTTCCAGAAATGTAATATCCTTAAACTGACTGCCACAGTTCAGTGCAGTGCAAAAACATAAACCAAATCCAGAAGCACACACCCATTTACACAGCAGAAAAGTGCCTTATATTACACCTATTGCAAGCCATTCAAAATGCAAGTTTAATCTCAAATCACGTTCCATGCAATTGTGCTCTTTGTAATAATGCAACATACAACCAGGGGTAAAAATTACTTTGTGGAAATGACAGCTACTGCCAGTAATAAATGGGGTTCTTTTCTTTTTCCAGTCTGAGTTTATGAATTTCAACCTCATGTTCTTTCATAATGACATCCAAGGCAGACCCCACTGAAAATTTTCCTGCATCGAGGAGTTCTGGTTCATTCAAAGCACAAATGACCTTCCAAGAAACCTGAGCTTACTATGGTCATATTCTAGATGTACTTGTCTACCTGTCTCTCCACTAGTAAGTGCTGAACTTATTGGTCAGTTTGCAATTTGACAAAAAGTTTGGAATCCAAATGATGTTGATTTCTTAAAATTACATCAAACCCAGCTGGAATGAGGAGAGAGAGATTGATTTAGCATTCTGGAGGGAAAAAGACTGCAAAAGGGATCTCAGCCTGCGATTAGATACCAGCTACTCCACCCCACGCAGGGTATAATCCTCCCATGCAGGATATAAATCTTGAGAAAATCAAGTCTCATCAGCTCTGCTGTTGACAGGAACTGTTTTGCCTGCCCTCTTGCTTGTTGTGTTAGCAGCCCTCTCACACTTTGGATGTGCCAGTGCATTCTGTGGTAGCACTTGGGGTGCAGCTGCCTGAGCCACGCAGACCAGGGCAAGCCTGCAGGGCCAGCACCTGGGCTGGGATGCTGTGTCAAGACCTGAACCCTGCACTAACACACACTACTTCAGGAGCAGTGCCTCGCAGTGGATTGCACATCTGTCCACAGAAAACTTCTGAGCCCCATCAGCCAACAGCAGTGCCCCAAGACACTCCAGCTGACTCCGGGAGCCTGGGAGGTGGAGCACAGCGGGAACAGATGCAGGCAGGATCTTTCCAGGAACAAATTCCTGCTTGCTTCAAGTGGAAGATATTAAACGCAGAACTTTGCAGCAAAACTAAACCAAGTCTCTCCTGAACTTCCAAACCACAAGGATTTTTCCTCAGAGGAAAGTGTATTAACTGCCAGAGAGGTTGGACGTGTGTAGAAAGGTGCCTGCCCTGGTTTCCCAGGGCTTTTCCACAAACCACTCAAGTCCATGATTTTCTCAGAAGGCTTATTTATTAATATCAAGAAAACAGAACAAATCTTTCTCCCTCCAGCAGGTTCAGCTGCAGGGAATGTCTCTCCTCTCTCTCTCTGTGTCTCAGTCAAGAATTCACAACAAGACAGAGGAATACATTTCCTTGGTCAAGGCAACCACCTTACCATCAACATTTCTCTTCTTTACATTCTTCATCAAAGCTCTCTCCTGGGAAACTACAGAAAGTTCCCTTAGAAAATGGATTTCAGGACAAGCTAACAAAAGCTTGCATTTCTCCAGCCTTTCTCTGAGGTTTCTCAAAAATCCACTACAAAGTCACCACCACAGACATGGGTGTCAGAGACCAGCTCAAACATGGAGGCAGAGAGATAGTGCTTTGTCTATCAGTATTCATTTTAAGTGTGCTATTGCATAACTTTAATTAACAATTTTAAGATGCAGGTATTTATTAATGTACTGGTGATTTGCTTTGTTTCCATGCATTGGCTGAAGAGTCTCAGATTTAGTCAGAGATATTTTCAAGGTGTTTAATTTCTAGAATTTAGCCATTTATTTCTTCAAGTTTATGGAATTCAAGGGAAATCCCAGCTTTACTGAATTCACTGAGGAAACATCCTCATACTTCAAAGAATCAAATAAATAAGGAAAGTATCGAAAAAGTCTATTTTGGAAAAGAATTCCCTCGTCAGGTAGAAATAAAGATGTATTCATTTTACCATCTCCCTTCACGTCCTTGCAGAGGGCAAAAGAGAAACATTTTTCTCCTGTCTTCTTCGAAGTTTAACATCTATGTGATGTCAGGATCATGCCAAGGTGAAATTTGGCATAAATAGTGCAACATATCAATCATCTTCTAAAAATCACATTACATTTTCTCTGTTTCTTCTCTATTTCAGTATTTGTATCAAGATGTCAAAATAGATGGAGGCTATGCTTGAGGGCACTGTCACACATTACATAAGTGCTGTTGCAGACAACTTTTCATTGATTTTATATTTCCTTTTATGTGTGTGTGTATATATATATGCATATACTTACATATATTCTTTCAAATAAGCTAGAAAATATTCAGTAATTTTGTAGTTGGGACCAGAAAAGCATGATTACATAGGCTCAAAAATTCTACTGCAACTTCTGAGTTTGTTTTTTGCCATTGCCAACATTTTCAACAGCAGCAAAAGAGCTTCTGAGACTCCCTAGTCCACACTCACATTTTCTCACCTGTCTACTGAGAAGTGGCACAGAGTGTATGAAACTTAGCCAGGTTATGTCCTATGAGAAACATCCCACGTTGGTTTCAGGACAACAGGACAGAAATCAAGGCATGCCCATAGATATCAGAAATTACTGTGTTGGCATAGCTGCTGAATAAAGAAAAAACAGTGCCAAATGTAATATTTTTATGAGGGGTGAACAGGGAGAAAAAAAACATCTGAATTTTAACCCAGCACAAATGCTGGGTTCTGTTTCTCCCCACACTCAGAACACAAGACTGGTCAGAGCTGATGCCAGAGAGAAAAGAAGGAATTTTATTCTTTACCAGCCTTGTAATAGGAGGGCACAGCTGCAGTCCTGGTATCCTTCTAAAAGAGATGCCAGAAATCCTGCCCTGACCCAGTTCCCCCCAAGCACTGAGCATGGCTGTGGTCTCCAGATGAGCACCAGACTTATGCTGAACAACATTTTAGCCTGGGGATTCCATCGTGATTTCACAATCTGCCCCAAAGATGAGGGGACACTTCTAAAAGATGTTTGGATGTTTTGCTACCAGATTGTTCAGATAAAAGAGCTCCTTTGTGCAGCTGGAGCTGCTGTGGGCATTAAAGTTTTCTGAAAATGCTGTTGTAATAATTCCAACTTGCTGGTACCAGGAACTTTTGCCTTGTAGAGATCAACTGGTGATAGCGTGTCTTTGAAGACAGCCCACTTCACTGAGCTCAGAATCAAGCCTCCACTGCAGGAAGACCCAGTTCTACACTTCAGATATGGGGTACTCAGTACTTTGCCTCTGGCAAAATTTTGAACCTTTTTTTTGCCAAACATTTAAAAAACCTCAAAACAAAATCAACAACAAAAAAGCACATAAGAAACCAGTGTACATTTTAATCTGGTAAGTGGTTGAAAACCCCTGTGTCACCTGACAAAGGCACAAGACAGAGTGTGGAATGCATCCTCAAATCAGAAAGAGCTGCTGACACAGCACATGAAGTCATTGCTGCCTGAAGAGATCCTGGCCAGGCTCCCACTGAGAAGCAGAGAGAGCTCCAGTTTCATTCTGACTGCTCATAGCAGGAATGTGAATCAGGGTGGTTCGAGAAAGGTAAGTGAAGTCACCTGCGTGTCAAACTAACATAGAGATGGCACTCAACACTTGCTCTCCTGTCCTCACCCAGTACTGTGAAACACTCCACAATCTTGTGCTCTCAGGGTGTCTCCTGGTTACACTTCCTCCCAGGCAGGCAATTTAGCAGTACAGTGTGAACTTTGGCTAGGAATTGGGATTTAAATAAGACACAATCATACTGTAAGTCCGACAAAGTGTTGTGGTGGTTCTGAGCCTGGAGCTCCACTAGGATTACATTAGTTCTGTGTGTTTGCAGGGGTCTCAATGCACTATCATAGCAAAGCCAAAGGAGAAGAGAGGTAAGTGGGAAAGGAGTGCAGTGAATTGAAAAATAATGGTTTACAGATCAAAACACTGATACTTCAAATTCGGGGCTTCCATGCAGCTGCAGATCTTAGAAACCTAAACACTGAGCATTCATCCTTTCTATCCCACCAACACACTATAGCTTCTGTGCCCTTACTCTGCATTCCTGAAAGTGCAGCCTAAATCCTGAGCAGCCTCCTGTAACAGATTCCTAACTTCACTGCCTAGAAGCTGGACAGCAGCACGAGGGAGGTGATTCTTCCCCTTTTCTCTGCCCTCATGAGACCTCCCCCTGCAGTGAGCATCTAGTTCTGGGGTCCCCAGCACAGGAAATACATGGAACTGTTGGAACAGGTCCAGAGGAGGCCACAAAGATGATCAGAGGGCTGGAGCACCTCTCCTGTGAGAGCAGGCTGAGAGAGTTGGGGTCGCTCAGCCTGGAGAAGAGAAAGCTCTGGGGAGACCTCATTGCAGATGTCAGTACTTAAAGGGGGCTTATAAGGAAGATGAGGGAACACTGTTTTAGCACAGCCTGTTGCAACAGGACAAAGAGTGATGGGTTTTAACTAAAAGAGGGAGGAGCCAGACTAAGTATAAGGGAGTTTTTTACAGTTAGGGAGATGAAACTTTGGAACAGGTTACACAGAGAGGTGCCAGATACCTCCGTCTGGAAGCATTCAAGGCTGGGCTGAATGAAGCTCTGAACCATCTGACCTGGCTGAAGATGTCCCTGCTTTGCAGGAGCATTGGACTAAGCAGCCTTTAAAGGACTCTTCCAATCCAAACCATCCTGTGATTCCAGTTTATTATTCTATTAGGCTTTTCATGTTCCACGTGTCATTCTCTAACATATAATCTACAAAACCAATTTGAAAGCTGGCAAGCAGGCACAAAAATGTTCCTTGGGTTGAGACAGAGGAGGTCTAAGAGTTGGCAGAAAGGAACAGCAGGATTGTTCATACAATGTTCACTTACTCAGAACATGCCATAACAGATGACTGCTGGAGCCAGATGTTTCTTAACAAACACAAACACCTTCAGCAGACTTGCCTTACGTGTGATCTCCATACAGGTGTTCACATTTCTTTCCTTTTTTTTTTTGTCAAAAGCAGAGCTTAACAAGAACACAAAACTCCTTTGACCACACAACAGAGTGAAGTGCATCAGACCTTGAAGTGGGGAATCAAACTGGTGTACTCTACAGTTGAACAAAGTAGCAGAGCCTCCCCCAAAAATGCAAATTACAATGTCTCTGCTGGCCCATAAAGCACTTAGATGACTTCCTGAACTATGTCCACATTCAAACGTGTTTTCAGAAATTTGAGCTTGCAACTAGTACTTCAGGAAGATGCCTCCTGAAGCTACAGTCATGAGCTCTGAGGTAGCAGTTTGATCAGCATCTTGCGAGAACAATATGCACAGAGAGAGCCCTGCATAGCCACGACACCCCATGCAGGGAAATTGATGGGGTTTGGGCTGAACCAAACAGCTGGCAGCTTCTCCACTAAACAGTTTGGCTTCAGGGAAAACAATCAAAACCAGAGTCCCGAAAGAAAACAGAACTCTGCAAGTTCAGCTTCACTGTGTTATTTCAGAAGCCAACATTATAATTTTAGTAGTGCTGTTGAGGAAGGAGAAGAAATCTTAAAGCTATAAAATATGGTATTTATCAGGTTTGTTGCAAGGCAACACCTGCTCAAATGGGACACTATTGGTAAGCTTTTTAAAAAACCATCAGGCCCTTCTGAGCTCATCAGTTGCAAGCCACTACGCACACTTTGCATTCTCCGCTGATTGTATCTTCAGCTTTGTTTTGTTTGAAATCCTTATGTTACCACATTATCTATTGCCTTAGACAGCTTCTTGGCCCAGGCTCTGAGACTTTTGGAGGGTCAGGGCAGAGCAGTAGAGCTCTTTATGGTTTCATGACAGACCACAAAAAACACTGCATGGCTCCCCGCTGGTTCTGTTTACACATTCTTTTAAAAATGCATAACAGCTCCCGTCTGCTCCGCTGCCTGTGCTGCTGAAGGTGTGGCTGGTGTCGTCCCACAGAGGCCAGGAATCCCAGCTGGGACCTCTGAAGTGCTCTCTCTCATGCTGGCAGAGACTGTCATGACTGGAATTGCAGAAGCACAAAACAGCATTACAAAATACGTGTTTTGTGGATGATTCTTCTAATATCATTCCAAATAAAAAACAGGGTGAAAGCCTGGATGCATTGAGATTACTGAGGGTTTTTGTCAGACTCTGAGAAGGGCCAGGCTTTCATAGGCAGCATTACTTTAATTCATCAATGCAAAAGGATGTCTATCCCATAGGAAATCAATACTATGGAAGATTTAAGACAGCAGTAGATTTAAAAATCCAGTACAGCAATGTCTCGTGTCCTTCCTGGTCTGAAAATCTGTTGCTGGGATGATTTATTGGAGTAACCATACCCTTTAGGTTAGAGCTGGGCTCCTTGCAGCATGGCACACAACTCAGAATGGCCAATGGCATCAGAAATGGCCCCTCTGAATGAGCCTTAATGAAAACAACAAAATGCCAGAACACCATAACAGAAAAAGCTTTTGCAGCATGGAGGAGAAAGTTAACAAATGTCATTAGGAAGAGCAACAGGAATGAGAAATAAGTCATATCTGAGAATGCTTATGAGCTGTGCTGCAAGAGTAACTCTGCTGAGAGGACCTTGGAAGGAGCCAGCTGGCTCCCTGCTCCTCTGCTCCACTGATGGGCAGTTCTACTGACCACTATTCCCAAAAGGGTGGTGGGTGTCCATCCTCCCCCACCCTACACAGCCAGCAAGGCTTTCCACTAAGGCCACTTCTAGCAAGGGGTTGCACTGACCTGGACAATTGTCCAGCAGGGAGCTGAATGAGGAGGAGCAACTAACATGGAGAAAGGAAGAATCAGGAAAACTTTAATAAAAATGAGCTGCTGACAGAGAGAGCTGCAGCCAGACAAAACTAGACCAAAGGCACACATTGCTGAGAAAGCACAAGGAGCCTTGGCTGTGCCAGGCAGGGCTCTGTGTCTGAGCAGCCTGGAACACCACACCGTGGTGAGGGAACCACCATGGAACAAGGTACCTCTGTTGTGCCACTAAACAACTTTCCACTTGCTATGAAAGGTTTGCTTGATAGTTCTCAGATACAGCAGCTCAGTTAATAGGGCACAGGTTAGCAATTCTAGCACTGCCACAGTTATTAAAGGCAGAGCTAACCAACAGATGAAAAAAGTCATTCTTGTGGAAGGTTTTGATTCTTTAAAATTTTGTGAAGCTCTTTCATAAAAAAAAAAAACAAAAGCCCATTTAAGCATCAAAACTTGGCTGTTTGATTCACAAAACATAAGGATGTAGCATGCAAGTCTTACTGCAAGAAAGAAATCAGAGAGAGGACAAAATTCAATGACAACGGGGCTGATAGTAATCTTTTATGGGAGATCAGGCCTTAAGAACCTCCTAGTATTGACTTGAGGGGGGAAATCAATTCAGCTGGGATGCTCTTACAGGAATAAAAGCACATCCAGAGATACCCAAAGTGATGGGGGCCCATTCTGCTGCATCAATTTACTAACAAATACAAACCCCAGGTGAAAGGGTCCCAGCTCAGGTTGGCTGGGGCACTGCAGGGTGGGAAAAGAAAAATTAAAGCCCAGAGTAGTGACAAGAAAATGAGATTTACTTGAGGTTGTAGGATTAAGCAAAAGAAAAATTCCTATTCTCTGTGTACCACACACATGCTCACAGGAAGCTGGTTGAATATACCTGGAATTAATTTTTAGTTACAACAAAAAATATTATTTAAAGTGATACTTTTTAGCCTTTGAGCCTTCAAAGAAATACAGAACCAGGCAACATGTTAAGTATTCTAAGGTACTCTTATATTACCTCTCTGCCCTTTGAAACAACATACTAAAATATTTCACAATTTTTAATGTCATGCAGGGTGTTCAAATTTTAACAGCTTTCTCTGAGAGGCCACATTAATGACTGAAGAGCATGGAAGATTTACTACTTACTGCCTTTCTTTATGTTCTATGAATTAATTGGGTGGGGGTGTCTTGCCCTTTTTCAAATGTTCCTTTTCTGGTTTATGCTATTTTTCTCCCTTGTTTCGGGAGATCTTTTGAATAAGGGATCTCATCAACTTTGTGCGTTCAAAGCTGTAATTTTAATTAAACTCCTGCGAAGGTAGATGTTAACTTTTATACTAGATATAAACTAGAACACAAGAAAAATACATTAAAAAAAAAACAACCCACAGATGAACCTATAAGAAGAAAGAGAACCTCAAGCAATTCTGGAGGATGTGACCATTCCCACACTTTGCTTCTCTTCCTTTGACACCTTTCTGCATGTGGTAAGGAGTGCTTATTCCAATCAGCTCTTCTTTGTGCAGTTTCATGGAACAAGGCTACCCAGCACTGGATGTCTCTTCCATTTCTTCTGGGTTTTTTTCTACACTCTTGAGCTGATTTCTCTGCTTTACTTCTGATATTTTTTTGTGGCTGACAGCTCAGAATTCAAAGCAGAGCCATTCCTGGGTGGTAAAGTGGAACTCGCACTTGCAAAGGAAGAATCACCAAAAGATTACAACCTGGTCAAGCAGAGGAGCTATCAGAAATCTCCTGTAAATATCAAAAGATGCTTACTGGCCACACACAGCTTGTGTTTAAATACAAATGAAAAAAAACCAAACAGCAATCTCTTCAAAACAGAATAAAAGGTAAAAAACACAGGCAGGGATATTCTCAGCCACTGCATCTCCTGAGGAAATACTGTCATCTACAGGTCTGGTGACTTCCCTGACAAATTAATCCCTATTTAGATTTGAGTCTTTTTTGTTTATTTTATTATGGGTTATTTGTTTGGTTTGGGGTGGGGTTTTTTTCTGTGTTAGCAGAAATGGTGTAAATACTTACAGTTAGGGCCTCTGAGCACTTCCTGTACTTAATTTCATTTTCACATCAGTTTTGGAATCTCATTGAGGGATAAGATATTTTCTGCCCTGGTTCTGACATATTTTCTTTGTTTAAAATATCCAGATTGAGTTCAGTGCTAACTGCATCATTTAGAAACTCCCCCTTGGAGGCTGAAAGACAGCACTGACTTCCCTCTGCACTCCTCTCATCCAGCAGCTTCATATTTAGGACCTGTGAATCTTACCAGTTTATCCCCAAAGCTTGAAAAAGGTAGGAAGAGAAGAAGCTCACTTATGGAAGAGTCTTATTTCTTTTTCAGAGCTCATTTAAACCACAATAATTGCATACATCACCCTCAAGCTTCACTCTAGAATCAAAGTACATTTTTCACCTCCTTTCTTTTCAACCAGACGTGAACATCAATGTATGATGATGTTACATTTATACATGAGATCCAACAAACAAGCAGAAACTGCCTTCAGAAACATTCTTCAGGAACATTCCTTCTCTGGATACTTCCACCAAATGTGTACTTCTTCACATAAGTCTCACAAAAGAATTCAATTAAATATTGCCTACAGATGTATCAGGAACTCCCCAAAATGGGGCATGAATGGACAATACATCAACTGCATGAATCAGAGATGGAATTTGTCCAAAAGGCCCAATATTCACTCCTGCAATTCAGTCTCACAATGCTACAGAAAACACTACATACTTTTACCTGTCTGGATCCTGAATCGAGCTCGGTGTGTCTGGTGCTTGCTAAGATTCTGTAAAACACAGTGAGGAAACAAGGAGAGGAACCAAATGGTCTATGAGGGATTTCCAGCTTCACAGCCCACCTGCTGTGTTTGTGTCAGGCACTTACCCAGAGCCAGCTGAGGCACTCAGAGAAGCCCTCACCACCCCTGCTCCTGTGTCAGCCCAACAGCTGAAAGACATGAGAATGCAGTCAGAGAGAAAAAAAAAATAAAAGGAAAACAAGCCCACCACAATAAAATAAAAAAAATGGTTGCAATAGCCTTGAAAGGAAATAACAAAACATCAACATCCTTCATTTCTTTGATTGCTTTTTTCACTTGAAAGCAAGCCTGTATGGAGTCCACCTCCCCTGCACACAAGGATCAGCAGGCCTGAAGATAAAAAAGGGAAAATTATTAATTCTACTGCATACTGGGATAGCACTTCCACTTATGATGATAGTAAGTCATCTGCTCTCTAGATGACTGTGCATATCCTGTTGTGTTGATAACTGTAACCAGAATATTTTCTTTTTTAAAAATATTTGCATTTATTTTTAGAAATGTTTCCTCTCCTTCTCTGCTCTTCTCTGGACCCTGTGGAAAGTGTTACCAGGCAAGATATATCCTTGAGATTTGTGTTTAGATGTGACCAGCCACCTTTTCCATGGCCAAGGGACTGCAGAAAGGCCACTCTGGGAACTGGAGTGCATTAGACAGACTTGCAAGGTCTGCAGTCACCAACTTCCAGCTCAGCCTCCAGCAGACAGCACTGAGTGAGTAGGGAGCCGAGCCAGAATAAGCAGCCTGTGCTCCCCACAGAAATATCTAGGTATCTCTAATTCCTGTGGTACTACACCTGGATTTTCAAGCCCTTTCCTCCCCAGAAGAGTAGGAAGAAAGTGAGGTATTTCTGCCCAGTTGCCTGCCCACTGGCAGGGGTAGGAGAGGTGAGAGCAGCCCAGGTTTCACAGCTCATATTCAGGCACGGTCGAGCACTCTGTAGGAACAGGCTACAGAATCCTGCAAACACTCTACAAAATGGGAACAGCACAGAGAGAAGCAAGGAAATAAAAGCTTTTAAAGATATTTCCTTTTCCCAAGGTCTACAGAGGCTTGTAATAAGGCAGATCTACCAGTCCTCTTGAACCATGCTACCCCACAGGCAGGCTACAACTCAAAGAAGTATCAATCTTGACAGCTTGACTAAAACCCACTTGTGTTTAAGTGCTAGTTTGGCAAGGGAAAAAAAATGCCAACTTAGTATTCCAAACCCTGTGAGAAAGGTTTCAGACGTAAACAATATTTTTTCCTGAGGGAGACCTAGAAAAACATTGCTCTTATAGTAGAAGGTCTTTCTATTTCAGTTTCAGAATGATTCTTGGGTCCATAATTATTCTGAATTCTTTCCAGGGGTGGACATTTACAGAGCAGAAGGATTGGATGTAATTAGTGCTGATGTAAAACCTTGGTTATTAAAGGATCCAGGAGTTGACCTGTGCCACTCTCTCTTGACAAGTATGGATTAACTACAGCACACAGCATTTTGCTCCCTATCTCACACATGAATTTCAGCCCCCCATAAGGTATGTCTAAAGATCTGGAATAATCCATCATGAAACTCATCCATCAGATACAAATTGTTGCTCATCTCCAGTAAAATAAGTTTGCTTTAAAACGAGTATTTTCTTTTTTGCCTGCATCAGTCTTTGTGAAGAAAAGAAAAGATGACAGTAATTGCAAGCCTTGGAAGATGAAACAGAAATATACTTTACAGTAACTTCCAGAACATGTACACTTTCATAGAAAAAAGAATCAGCCTAGGGTCAGTCTAAGAATGCAAGCCAAGTCATCATCGTCCCCCTGGTGCACTCATGAAGTCAAATTTATTAGCTGAAGGCTGTAATTCTAAAGTCTGCCAGAGAAGCCCCTAACAATGACCCTCACTCAGAAGACAGATGCACCAAGGCTTTTGAACTGGTAGTCTGGTGTGAAGGCATTTTCAAGCTGCTTCTTGTGACAGAGAGTACAAATGGGCCAGGATAAAAGCCCCCTGTCCACCAGTGAAAAACTGTTTGAATTTGCTGCTGTAGAATTAGGAAACCTAGCTTGGTTTTGGTGTTGTGTTTTTTTTTCTTTTCTTTTTAAATATCCTCACAGACAACTATGGGTTGTTTCAATATTTACCAGAATGTGCATATAAACTGAAGAGACCAGTTAATCAAAACTCTCAGTTGCCCTTCAGAAGGTCAGGCCCATAACCAGTTTTCATCAGAGGAGAGGGATGACCAAAAAAAAAAGCACCACCAGAAAAAATTAGAAAATTCTCTTTAAGAAATAACCTTCCCTTTTCTCAACGGGCATCCAATTCTTTTTTAAGAAATTACTCTGCTCTGGTGACACAGCAGGCACAACTTTCAGATGGGTTCCAAGGCTCCTTGTTTTTAATGACTCATTAGCAATATGCATTCCTCCACATCAGCTTGTCCCTGTGGCCACCAAGCCAAAATGTAAATGTTAAGGTCGGTCATATTTACATGTCACCACTTATGCTAATCACAGTCACAGTACCTCATTCTTTAAGGGATGTTATCAATCATCTTGAATATGATTAAGCAATAAAGTGAGCAAACAGCTCACAAGGTGATCTCCCCTACTCCTCAGTCAATTAATGCTGCCTTCTACTCCATCTGTTTGGAGAAATGCTTCCAATTGAGCATTCCATGCCTCCCTTCAACTCACAAAGAAGTAAACATGAATAGCACCATTTTATCATAATTCTTGATAGCACAGACATGCACCTCCAGCAAGCCACAGTGCCCTGAGAGTGTGCTTTCCCAGATGTAGTCCAGATGCCTCCTAAATGCATATGGCAGGAAATTCTTTGCAATCTTTTCTGTTTCCCGTATATTATTGGTTTATAATTGCTGCTATCCATCATAATTTTTTTTTTTAGCTACTGACTACTGCCCTGCTCTGCAGGTGTGTAGAAGAAACACAGGCCTAGCACGTGAGCTACTTTTACATCTGTCTTGGTGGGGAGCAGAACAGCCAGTCTTTAGTGTTAGTTTAAAGGAAGCCTTTTTGGCAAAATCTAACAGAAACAAGATTAACATAATATTGCACAGAGACCAAAAGAGAAATACATACTACCTAACAGACAATTAGGCTGTCTTCTTGATAACTGAATTTATTTGACTGTTGTTTGGCTGGAATTGTGCTAAGCAAAGCTCACATCCAGTGTCTGCCAGGGAATAACAGCACAGCAGAATACTTCAGCACAGATCCACACCCCAGCCCCACGAGAGCATGCTCCTCTGTGGTACAACACACAGGTTTTGCTTCTGCTCCCAGCAGGAGGATGGCTGTGCCAACAGGGTGCAGTGCTCTGACTGATTAGCCTGGCTCTAGGGCTGACTCAAGGATTCTCAGCAGGTACTGGAGAAGGATATCCATCCCCAGAGAACAAGGCTGGGTTGTTCTTATGGCTGCAAGGGGCAGGGGGGGAGACAAGAAGGACAGACATGCTGCACAGGTACATCCTCAATGTAGAGTCCCAGAAAACAAGGCTGGGCAGCACTGGAACTGGGAGACACAGAGTTTATTGATAAACCCAGCACAGCTTCTGGGAAAGGAGGGATGTGGGTTGAGCTGGACATTCCCAGCAGAGTACACTGAGTGTTGTCCTAACTCACCTTGGGCCCATTCACAGGTGTCTGACCCTGTGGTTTCTGACATTTGGTGCTTTGTCTTGTAGCACATGGTACAGAGACACCATGGAAGTTATCACTCGTGGTGTCATCAGCCTGGGGTCCCTGGTTTCCTTAGGTCACTCTATGACCTACAGAGTTTCCCATGATTTCTGCAGAGCTTTGCCCTGAAAGAGTAAATTTAATGCATTTCTTGTTCTTGGAACCTGAAAAAATCATCCCAGACAACAATTTTACTGTGGTTTGCTCTGGAATGTTTCATGAGATACCTCACCAATCATCAAAACCAGTAACCATTGATTAAGGGGCTGCTCATCCAGTTTTAATTGATTAAAAAAGGGGTGAAAGTCTCACCAGGTCATTCTAAAATTCTCAGTAACTGACACTGCTAAGAGCAACAGGCCAGCACCAGTAAAAGCACAACAGATAAATGTTGAGAAAATATCTGGTAAGAATAAACAGTAAGACACCCACTTCTCCTTGCCTTTTTATTTTCTATGAAATCCTAAACTAGTTCCAGCAGATAGTTCTGGTTTACTACCTCTGAGAAAAAAAGTAGACCATAAGGGTTTGGAGTGTTGGAGTTTATGCTCCTTTTCTATATCATTCAGCTCTAAAGTTTAGCATGCTACTGACTTGCAATTTTATCTGTACCCCTTACAAGTCCTTCTCAGGCAACAGATTGGATAAAAACTGAGTGGGGCATGGGACCATTATCAGCCTTGCCAGGACCTTTAATCCTGCATGACCACAAAGGTTTGCATGAGCAGTGAAGATGTATAGATTATTATGCAGTGCCTTTACTGTCCTCCCACCCCCACCATCAGATCAGCAAGGACAACTACTTAGCACTGAAATTTTTCTAATCTATTTCAGCTATTTACACTTCCAAAAGCCACAGAAGGTATGACAATACCTTTTTTAAATTCAAAAGAAATCTTAGAATTTATTAAAATAAAATTCCTATCCTTTCTACTTAGAAGTGTATTAAGAACTGCACCAGAACAAATCACCTTCACTACCATACCTCACGTGTGACCTCCACAGCACTTCCATAATTCAAGCCATGCATCTCCCTGGAGCACAGTTTGTTCACTGCACTTATTTTGAGCCAAGATCAGACATCTGTTGATCACCAGCTTCAGCTCCTGGGTGAAATGATCAAATCCTACTTTATATCCTGACTATGGAAATATTAATAAAATAGCATGGAGTTTTGTTTTTACCTCTGTTTTACCTGGGTCCTCTTGAAGATTGTTAATCCAGGAAAATTAAAAGAGACTAACAAAAATCATCTCACTCCATAGAAAATGAAGCCCTGAAAGCTTCACAGAGTCCTCAGCAGAAACATTGAACATCTGTCAATCTGTCAATAGTCTGTCTCCCAGCAGTGCAGATGTGGATGTCTGTACTCAGGCACAGGGTGAAGAGAAGCAGTTCTGTTTCACAAAGCTCTTAGCAGAACATGTAATAGATGAATGGAATTTTTAGGAATATATTTCAAAAACCATTTTCTTGGAAGAGAATACTTATAGTTTGGATTTATTTGCACACTACAGTTTGCTTTAAAAATGCAACAACATCTACAGCTCTGCTGCCTACCAGAACAATACCTGCAGAAAATAGGCCTTTATGAATGATCACTGTCATAGTTCATATTTTTAGTGATATTGATTGGTTTCAGCAATCAGATAGGATGGCTTCAGTACTCAAAAAAGATCATTCAGTCTGGCAAAACAATGCTCATGAATTATAAAGAGAAATAAATCTGCATTGATTGCAAATCTTTATGTATTGTGGATGTGTTTTGTTACAATGAGTTTGCTCCATGTTGAGTTGACACAGGAACACTCTCCCTTCTGGGATCAGAGAGTAAGGATGACTTAGATCCTGTTCCTACCATGCCTAAAAGATAATTAAGCCAGCCAGTAGTCCCTCACCAGCACATATGCCTTGCCCCCTTATGCTGTCACATAGAACCTGCTGCATGACAGCAGTCTAAGAAAGATCTGCCCTCCTCTTTTGCCCCTTGGTGAACTCTGTTACATCATTAGTTTAAAAAAATAATAATTAAAAACCACTATAAGTAAGAAGCATCTTTGTCTATAGATTGACACACTCTTTTAAAGTAGTATTGCCCTCACAAAAAGCAGATTTACTCGACAGCTGCCTCTTTCTGTCCCCAACAACCTCATTTCTCATCCCAGCAAAAGCATTTGTGCAGCACCATAGCAAAACAGATTATGTACCAGATGGAGAATAAAATCTGACCAGTCAAAAATAGCACTTAATTTAAACTCAGACTAGTTTCCAGTAGTAAATTCCAGCTACGACTGCATAAGAAGTGACAGCCTCAAGTCTTCCAGCCAAAACATACAAAGACAACACAGGCAGTTCTTACCAGCAGTTCTCACGAGTTAAGGCTGTCTAAGGGAAAGAAGTAGACAAGGAATAGAGAAAATAAAACTCTGCTGATTCTCCCTATTCATTAGGGTGATCCCAGTTGCCTCTACTGAAATCTAAGTAATCTCCCCAAAGCTGTACAGAAGAGATCACTTCAATTTCCATGCTTTGAGGATGCTGCATCTCATGACCCAGGAGGTTTACACTGGCTAATCTAAGGGAACTGATTTCACTGCCAGGATTAAGAGCTTACACCTCTCAAGCTGTTCCTTAGACTTCCAAAGTTATTTCAGGGAATGTGAATATGAGTATATCACAAGCTCTGGAAAGTCTGCACCCACATGCCATAGGAGGGCTCTCCATCCAGGCCACAGAGATTATAAGAAATATGCTTGCACATCCATCCAAGTTAGCATACACAGAACAGAGATCATATATGGCCTTAAAAACCTCTCTGGGCAATCCCAGAGGAAAAGCCAGGTTCTTCAGAGGGCAATTCAAAGCACTGCCAGATTTGCCCTGCCACACCAGTGTCACTTAGGAGTTTCCCCCAAGCCTTTCCATCTGCTGCCTTTCTCCTGGTCTCCTGGTTCCTCAGCAATGTTCTCCTGGACATGCCACTGTAATGTTTGCCAGCCTGGTTGGGAATGCCCTTGTCTTTTGAGCCCTTTACTTAATCTTTGTATCCCCTCAGTCTCTTTTCCTCTTTACAGCTCTTTGGAACATTTTATTCATGCCCTAAAATGCATTTGGTTCTGAGGTCTGCTTGCCCAATCTCCCATCTATCAGCTCACACATTCTTTAATTCAGCTGCACATTCTCTCATCATTCACCAGTCCATTTACACATTCTTCTATCCGTCCTCACGTTCTCCCTCTCTCTTCTTCTCACTCGATTTCTGTCACCTCTCTCATTTCTGCAGAGCTCTCCTGCCTGTCTCCTGTGGTCCCTGTAGGCCTGGCTGTCCCAGAGTACCAAACAGTGTGTCATTGTATACCATCCTGCACTCAAAATCTCCATGAGACATTTCACAGCTAATCAGACCTGCAAACCCAAGTATGTTTTATACATTCAGTGGTCCTGATTCTGATTTCATTCACTTCACAGTAAATTAAGTCAATGCTAGTGGGAATATACAGGTGTAAAATTAGTTAAAGTAAGATGAAAAAGAACTCATATTTTCTACCAATAACATAAGTATTAAAGGGCTAAAAAGGAAGTTGCATAAGTCAAAACAGAGCAGCTGATCTTTTAGGAGACTGAAAGACTGTGGAAGATTGGAGGACTGTTGCTTTCTTAGCAGGAGTGTGACAAAGGAACACTCCCTGAGCTCATGTTATTTAGACCCAGAGATTGCAAGACAATGGAATATGTCTTTCTAAATAAAAAAGGCATGAGAAATAAGCACTAAAAAACTGGTACAAAATCCAGTACAAATACAATTGACTCCACAGAGGTCCCTCTCAAGGTTCACGTGCAAGACCTCTAAGTAATGGAACTAACAGGCAGAAACTGAGTTTGTAACAAACAGGAGAGCCCATGGAAACAACATAAAAACAACAGCAACATGGAGAACTTCAGCCATCTGCACAGACCTTGCTCTGTTATCATGCAAGGCATGAAAATGTGAGGCAGATTCTCCCAACACAAAGCTCTTGCAATTGCATTGATGGACTAGACATCCACAAGATATAAGAGACCAGGTAAAGATTTAATTTTGTCCTAAGGGATCAGGTCTGAAATGGGCTGATCTAAAGGTCTTCAACAAAAAGATAGCCACAGAATTCCATCAGCACCAGTAAAATTAATCAGGGACAAGAATATTCACTGGAAAGGTGCAAAGAAAAGAGAGGTTCCACCCTCAGACAGAAGGAGGAAGAGACAACTTTTGAGGGAGCTGCTAGAGATGTAAAATGACAATCATCAGCCAAATGGGACTGATGACAAATGAAAGTCCAAGGAGGAAGAGAATGCAATGCCAACATCCAGAAAATAGCAACGCACGGGAGAAGAAATGAGAGATGAAAAACCAGAACAGTCTTAGCCTAAGAATGATCAAGGAATAATGCGAGAGAAAGGCATTGAGAAGCCATTCAGCTCCATCTACCAAGTGCAGAAAAGAAACAAAAACCTCAGACTACCAAGAAACAAAAAACTGCTTGCTAAAAAATATAGAAAATGCCACATGATCATGGAAAAATTAGATAGGCCCAGAGTCAACACTACATAATCACTTAGCACCACCAGGTTAAGAGAAGAGACATGAAAGGACATTGCAGATAAAAATCCTAACAGTGACCATAATGTTATGCAGAAGTTCTATCCTCTCATTTTGCTCATCTCAACAGTTTCACTGAGTTGAGCAGAGTTTGGTGAGGTAAAAGAATGAAATTCAAGTGGTTCTTTCATAAAGAATAGAGAAAAGAAAGCCATCAATAACAGGAACACTAAATGAGGAAAATCAAGACCTGACAGAAAACACTCAAGAAGCCAGCCATTGTCACAAAAGAAGAAGTAACATGATTTTGCTTTCACAAATAGCTACCACATCTTGGAGAGCTTGAAATGCAGTTAAGTGGAACCCAGTGGAGGCCACAGAGAGGAAGAGAGGGCAGTGGAGGTTATTCGAACCCAGGAATATTCCTCTTAACTGCCATAGAATCATGTTCAGCAAATGTTTTAGAGGTAATGGAATGCAGATTTAAAGATTATGGAAGAATTAAAGGGCAAATGAGTTCAAAGAGACCTCATTGACTCTGCCATTCATTCCTGACCTCTGGAATACTTGTAGCATATGATGAAAGCAGTGACATAGGCTTTGCCATAGCCTCGTTTATTAACTAATTATCTAAGGCCACAACCATAATGAGAACTACACAAACAGCATTCAGAACATATTGTCATTCACCAGATCAAGTTACAGTCACAGAAAACTATTTTTGTGGCTTATTTCCCCCCTTCCAAACTCCTACAGTATTATGATGATGTGTTAATGGCTTAAAAGTACCTTTAGCAAGTTGGTACAAGGCTCAGCTTTCTCTGACAATCAGCAGTTTGAATGAGCCCATAATGATGCTTTAGATTCAGTTCTGGGCCTTTTCCTCTCCAGAGCATTCATATGGTTTTGATCTCATTGCTTTCTCCAGTGGAGACTACCCACAGTGTGCAGGGATGGGGAAGAAGGGGTTTAAGATGGAATTTGCATTTCCAGGTGGGAGTTTTCTGGGCCAAACATTTCCTAAGCCTGCACTTGCCTAATGCAGTTCAACATCTGAATAACAGAAATGGATGGGTTTTGAAGGAACTTCAACCACCTGGAAGGAAAAAAATCCCCAGACAAGCCCAACCAACCCCAAAACTCTCTGTATGAATTCAAACCCCTGTTCAATGTGCACGAGTGTTTAACAAAGCCAATCTGAGGCTGGCTAAGGGACAGTAGCAATATGTATATTAAAAATAGTGCAATTGCATCAAATACCACTTACTGAGGAACACTCATGCTCTGATTATGCTACAGAATAAACAAAAATAACAGCAATGGGTATAACCACAGCAGTGAACAGGTTTCTAAAGACAGACCAAAACATCCAGAGCTACTCTCACCCATCCCTCCAGGGCAGCTTTTCCCTGCCACAGTGCCAGGCAGAGCTGCACAAGGGCCCATGGGGTGGGAGTCACTCCTCCTCAGCATCCCAGCAGCTCAGTCAGCACACACAGCACAACAGCAACTGAGCCACAGCCTTGGGACTTCTGAGTGAAAAAGCTCAAAGCAAAAAAAGCTAAAATTCAAACACGAAGCAAACAAATGAACACTGAAAAAAAAATGGAGAAATAATTAATAAACTATCTGAGAGACTGAGGGACACTGCTAGAGGCTTTTGCAGTCCACAAAACAACTGGAATTAATTAAACTAAGCATAGAAGCAAGGATCTACCTTCTGCCACTATGACAGAACTGGGGAGGGATGGGGAGTGAGGAGTTTATTTAAACTCTTTGTTTTACATCCTGACAGACTTGAACATTATGAATTTTGTGTATTTATACATTATCCTGGCTTATGTTATGTTGTAACAGACCTTGTTTATTGTTAGCTAAAGCCTTTGAGAAGAGATTAGGACAGAAGGTTCTGGCATCTTTCTCACAAAACTTTTACCAACTTGGGTTCTGTCACTTCCCTTCACAACAGGAAAGATGTCTGTATGAAATCTATTTCATTTGTTTTGCTTGTATTCTATAGCTGATATCTTATTTTAAATGCTCTTCTCTGCTGTATTTCATGGCAGAGGCTAAAGGGTGGAACACTTTCCTAGAATTATGTTTGAAAACCGGTCTCAGATTTCTACTGCTGCATGTGACAGATGAAATAGTGGACATGAAAGGAGGGTATGGAAATTTTAATTAATGAGGAGAACATGAAATGTAGTTAGCCTCTGGAAATACCTTAAAGCAGCAAGTCTATGTATTACCCTATGCTCTTTCCTGGTTACACACAGGTTTTATACAGGATTTACCACTGCATTACCTAAGCATTTAAATACATTTCCACAGCATGATTCTGGGGCACATCTCACTTTAATTCCTGACCAATGGCTGAAATCAGGNTATTCTGGAGCACATCTCACTTTACCTGTCTGAGCACACCTTGGACATAGAAGCATTCTAGAAACAGAGTCTGGGCAGTGTTTCTAAGTGCAAACTGTTCCATTGGGCCCCACTGGGTGGGTGTGGGTGCAGCACATTGCTTACACCCCCTCTCTACCAGAGACACAGGTACTGTGTCTGTACACAGAGCCTTGAGATGCTCAGCAATGCAAGGCCGGAAATAAACCTCCAGCAGATTTAATTAGAGGCTGGTGTTTAAAGTCTCATTTATTTCCCTGTCATCTCCTGACCAATGGCTGAAATCAGGCATGGACAAAAAGACCTTGAAACTGGTTTCAGGAGGTAATTATCAAACACTTACTCTGCTATCTCTCTGCACGGCTAAGGAGGCATATCAGCAACATCTATCCAGCTCTCAGGCTCTCTTTATCATAACTTGTTTGATGCTACTCAAATCACCTTGGGAAGAAGATATATTAAAAAAAAAAAGGAAGGAAAACATAGGTATTTTCTGAGAGCTGCATCTTCCGTGCATGACCAAAGGAATTTGGCCTCTTACAAGCTGTCAATGCAGAGGTTTAAAATAAATGTTTGTGTTTTTAAACTCACATATGAAGCTAAAACTTCTGAACTGGTATTCTAAATTTAAACCTGAAGTGGTACACTACTAATGACTCTATTTCTGACATCTCATTTTCAGTGGCTGTTAACAAACCTTCACTCTCTTTACTGACTTCCAGAATCTCTCTCATAGTGACTTTTCTTTTACCAAAATTTGCATCTTTGTCACTGGAAGAGAGCACTGCACTGTCTACCCTGGGCTGCCATGATCAGACATCAAACTTCCACATCTGGGCACTTATGCTGTAAAACTGAATCCTTGCCACACCACCCAAGAATACAGAGCCAAAAATATTCAAAAATACTGAGCATGCAGACAGTGACAGAGAGCTGTCACTGTGAGTATAAGACAGCACCAGTTGGTCTCTGTGAGCATTTTTTTCATTTGTTCTATTGTGAAGTTTGTATTTTTGTCACTCCACTTCCTTTACAGACTTGGGGACTGCATCCAGTGGTACTGAATTTCCAGCTGCCACAGACCAAACCAGGGCTGTTGCATGTCAGAGTGTAGAATTAAACATGCAGAATGCAGAGAACAGTCACAATACCTCCTTTATGATGCTAATGAAAACATAAATAAGGAAATTTAAAAGCCCCTGTCTAAAGTAAAAATAGCAGTCACTGCCATAGAGACTGTATGAGGCAAAATGAGAACTACATTTCAGCAAAACTGCACACACTCCTGTAGCCAGAAAAGAAAAACCTTCTCCTTTGCTCAGTGGGATATTAAACTTTATAGCTGTACTTCTTATTTTTAGATAGTTCTTTGAATGCATAGCTTCTGACTTCCTTAATTTCTTTTGTATGTAGTAAGTTTTGATTTTTTATTTTTTTTTTAAGAGCTGCACTGCCATAAATCAATCCAGCCTGTGGAGGTCTTAAAAAATGTAACAGTTATGACTGTAACATTCATAAATACTTTTATTATCCCTTCTAGGCTTTGTGGAATGCCTCGACACTCATGTCTCTGCATTGGCACAATAAGCCCCATGTCTTTGGGCATGTGCAAGCACAGAGTCTCTCTGCCCACGGGCCTGCACACGCTCCTGGTGTGTGCCAAGTGCCACCAGCGCTGCAGGGTGTGCGTGACACGAAGCAGGACGGGACCCTCGGGTTCACTTCTCACAGGAAAGGGCCAGAATGGCTAAAGATGGATTCTGTGTCCATGGCAGACCCCTCCTGCAGCTCCACTGAAGAAAGGGTGGTCAATAGCTAACTCATGTAAGCACAGTTAACTATCGGGAGACAGCAAATGTTAGTTCAGACAGCAGATGTTAATTATAAAACCTAAGAAGCCGAATTTGCCCTAATCTTGTCAAGATAGAAGGGACAAGGATCATCTCAGAAACTGGCCGAATCATTCCTCAAGAGACTATTCATGCCCCAAGGAGAAAGGTGAAAACTGCATTGTGAGGAAGACTATTTATCTTCATCAGCCCCAGAAAGAAGAGAAGCCTTCCTCAGTGCGACCACCAAGACACACAGCACATTGCTGACCCATATGCTAATGACATTAATGAATTCCGAGAAATAATTTGTATAACCACGCCTGTGCCAAAGGATGAATATTCATAATTTAACCCATGATACTCTGTTGCAGGGAGCACCCGTGTGTGTGTTTTGGAGGAGCGATGCACACACACCCAACACACCAAATAAAGCAAATACCCACTCCTCTGAGTCTGTCTCTGAAATGTCTCCTAACCCGGTGTGGGGGCGATTCAGCTGGCACCCCAGACCCACCACACACCCTCCCTGCTCCTGGCAGGGAGCGCGGGCAGGCCGGGGAGCCCCGCGGAGCGAGCGCTAATGAGCCTCGCCAAGGCACAGACATCATCGCGCTGCCCATAACGAGCTGGCTGATGAGCTTCCACCAGCCAAAGACATGAAAACGAGTCCGAGTGCAGGAGCTGTGATCCATGGCCAAGCAGGAAAGCAGGGGGCTGAGGGAATGACCGCTCGGCTTCAGATGCAGAGTGATAATTGATGGGTCTGTTTGTAGCTGTGAAAGAGGATCTGAACCGCTGCAGCACACAGGACTTGCAAGTCATGCTCAGGAGACTGGAACCAAGCCCCATTGAAAGGAGTCAAGCGTTGGCTTTCCTCAAATGTCGTCTTTTCCACTGGACACGAGTAAGCACAGGGATGTGTGTGACACCACTGCAAGGTGAGTCTCTCAGCCACACATTCTACTGAATGTTAAGCTTCAGATGTAAAACAGGCTCATGCCACAAAACCACATCTAGTTCTAATCCTTTTACTGCTACTAAACTAGACATTTCCCTAGTTCTCAATCAAGCTCACTTGGTTCTAATGAATGCTTTGCGGCTGTGGAAAGCATCTGAAAGAATCAGTGGCTGTTTTGTAGGGATCTCAGGCGAAACATTCCACACGTGGTTCTTTGAGACTGCCACACAGCAAAGGCTGGGAAAGCCAGAACACAAAAGGGAACTCCTGGGGGGCTGTGCATATGCTCACATGGGATGCAAGGTGTGTTGACTGTTTCAAGGCTCAGGGAGGGCAAGGATCAGGTCTAGCAAACAGAGCTGGAATTAGATGGAGAAAAACCCAAACACTACATGGAGCATTTGGAGAAACAACTCAACCCCAGCTACCGAGGACACAATGCATAAATTGGACACCATACACACACTACCATCAACTAACTCTTAGAAAAGAGTAGAGGATCCGAGCCTGGATTTGATTGCCACCACAACTCATGAGCCAAGTCAGGACTTGTGGTTTGATTTGGGTCTAAAAATACCAATTTAAGTTACTTCTGTGACACCTGAGCACCACAGAACAGAAATCTTGAGATTATTTGTTCTTATGGAGTCAATGGAGTAGAGAAGAATTCCTTGGACTTACGTGCATTCCCCCAGAATTAACATTTACCACTGCAAAAAATTAACTGCAAATTCTTTAGAGGAGGCATGAGATTCTTCTAACTCCATTGCAAAAGCTTTTGCAGTATAATATTGATTCTATTAAGCCTCCTATGACACGAACAGTGTTAGCATGTATGAGACTATCTATAGAAGAATTACATAGAATCAGGAGAAAAAAGTATGAGATTAGGGTTCCCAGACTCTGCTGCATTTGCAATTCATGCCAAATGCGTTCGCTGTCAAGCTGTCATTTTACATTAGGACTTAATTTTCCTGCTATCGATCCTCTCTCTGCTTATTCTTTTTCTCACTCTTCAGCTGCCAGGGTTTTGGAAAACAATAGCAACCAAAACTATAACGAAGAACTTGAAGTCCCAAACAAATTTTGCACACATTCATTCCATAACCATCAGCCAGCCTGACTTCTACAGCCCCATGCAAATTTCCATTAAAGTAGCCATGCATTTGAATGAGACACAGTTTAAAGAGAAAAGAGAAAAAGGGATAAAGTGCATTCATGTTGAAGAGGAGTTCCAATCAAATAAAAGTACTTCACAGCATAGGTGTTTATAATAATATACTTGCTGTACAGAACACACCTTGTTTCTGAAAACAGAATCTGACAAGGACAGAAATATGGCCCACAAATTAGATGTTGCACTTTGGTAAGGAATGAATGAAATACCCCATATATGACAGACTGTTAGAGAAACAGAAGAGGAAAAAGGACTGTGGTAAGTACAATTCCCCCAGAACATTTGAACTACATTCTATGCTCAGCAGCAAGATTTGTCAACAGCAATAATCCTGAAAGACACATATGTAGCATCTTTCCACCAACCCTTTCTAACACACTATTCTTTCCATTCTTTTTTTTATTTACTCCCTTTGCATTTCTCCCAGCTGTTTTTGGCTGAGAGACACAGCATGGGAAAAGCAGGCCAAATTGTGTGTATGCCTATGTGTAAGAGCTTACTGGCACACAGTGATGGGACACCCTCTCCTGGAGAAACACACACACTTCCTCTGCTCCAGCAGTGAAAGAATAGGAAATTAGTGATATTCCTGGGATCCACAGACGAACTACCACAACAAATCTTGATATAATAAGCAGGAATGCTTCCCCTTGATATACACAGGACTCCTCTCTGGACTGACAAAGACACTGTTAGATACAGCATCCTTCAGAAAATCACTCATTCACGTTCAAGCAATTAACAGCTATATTAGAACCATAAAGAGAGGAACCTCTAGATGAAATAAGTCATGATTTTTGACTCAAGTTCGGGTCTTCCACAAGAGAGATCCTATCAGTTGACTGACTCCCTGCATCACAAAATGCACCCCTTTGAACCTGGCAGAATATCACCATTCAGGTGGTTACCTCCTAAAGTTAAAAACTGAAACAGCTCAGATAGAAACAAAGGGTTATCTTGCTTGGCTAAAAGTCCAAGTTCTACACATTTCCTCCACTCACTTCTCTAAGATGTCATAGCTTCACACTATTATGGACTATGTCAGTTCTCACTAATCCACTCATATTTGCTTAGGATGTCATCTGCAAATTTTATAGAGGTAAAGCTATGAAACCTCTCATAGGAATGCCTCCAAGAGGCAAAATAATAGCCAAAGTGCTACTGCCAGTGAATAAAAAAGAAAGCAGTGAATAGAGTGGGGATTTGTGGTCAGTGACCAGGCTACAGGTGACAATGTGATAAGATCCTGACTGTAGCCTTTATAAATGAAAGTCTTTACAAGCACAGGGCTCCCAGATGAGGAGCCTGGATTCCAGCAGGGCATATTTACAGTGGCAGCAATATCTCAGACACCACAGTGGAACAAACACCTGGGAGATTCCTTTCCCCCCCTGAGCAGCTCTGCTGTGTGCTGTGTATCCCGGTCAGGATAGCTTCTGACCGGGACACTGCTGACTTGTATCTTAATTAGATGCAAAAAAGAATGTGAGGAGAGAGAAAATCACAGTTCAGTGTGGTCACTGATGTGAGTTTTGAACTTCATTTGACATTGCTAGCATTGCTCTCATTTGGAGAGCTTCTATCCAGGGTCTCCTGTGCTATGATAAGTTTGTAATAAATTACAAATTATCAAGCTGCAGGTACCTGTCTCAGTTGCAGCCCAATTTAGACAAAAACAGTGGAAGAACAGCAGCAGCACGTGGCTCAGGCTATGCCTGATCAAAGGGGAATTTTTCCTCACAGCTCCAGGAGCGTTCAGGCACTGTTTACCTCAAGGCAGGGATGAATAGAGAGGCTAAGGCATTTCAGCCCCTAGGAAGTCCTCACAGCCTTAAAAAGTCTGCAGAGAAAGTTTCTAAAATGCATTAAGCACAAAGGTTCTCAGTGCCCAAGGCAAACTGGAAAATATTCCTTCCCTCAAGTTACTTGAACGCTAAATCATCACCTGCAGGCTCAAGCTGTCATTTCACACTGAGTTGCATCTCACCATGTCAGGAGTTCTCCTCAAATCATTTACTCTCCCCCTCTCCACCCCAACACACACAGTGGTTTCTTACACAAGCATTAGCAGAATATGAATTACTTCTACGAAGGAGTGAGACTTATATTCATATATAACATACATTAAAGCCCTGATTAAATTCAGTCACAGCCATCCAGTCACTTCAAACACTTCTACATTCAATTATAGTTTGGGATTTATACAGAAAAAGAAAATTCTCAGCATTTCCTGGTGTAAGGGTTAGCCTAAGAATCTGTGGTTTGGTCTATAAACAGTAAGAATGGACTTCCAAGAACCAGAGGCAAGATGCAAATTAAATACAACCACTTCGAAGAGGCTCCTGTACTGAAGGCTTTTTAGCACCCATCTGGCTCTAGGGGAATAGCCAAGGTTCTGGGAGATCAGGGATCTGAGGATCAGGGATGTCCCAGATCTGACAATCAGGGAGTCAAGACTTTTTTCTTTCACTGTTTAGTCAAAGCACTTTGTCCAGTTCATTTCAGTAAAAGGGTCATCTCTCAGTGTACACACACTTGCATTATGGCAGTGGGATCTAATCTCAGCTGGCAGTCTCATGACTAGAAATACAAACACATTAAAGATGGCTGTCATGAGTAAGGAATTAAAATTATCCTTCTGATAATCATGGGAGCTGGATTAATGGAGAAGAACCAGAGGAAATTATTATCAGTCTAGGGAACTAGGAGACTCTGAGTTACATGCAAGAATTTAATGCAGATTGTAATGTTTCAAATCCAGTATAAAGCCAAAATTCAGGCTATAGATGTTGGAAGTTCTGCATTGCTGTGTTAGGAGTTGGGTGCAATTCATAAATCCACAGAACAGGGAACACTTCCTTAAAGAGAAAGCAATGCAAAACTCTGCTCACCATTAATAACAAACTGCCTTCCTGAAGAGAAATCCTTTAGACATTGTTAAAAAATGGTAAAGCCAAAGAGCCTGGAAGCAAGCCACCATGCAGAGCAGCCCTTAACCACGACCTACAGAATGGCAGACTCTGGGTAATGCCTGCATTTACAGAAACACAGGAGAAGGAGGGCACACTCTTGGCATCAGCCAGCTGCAGATCACCTCTTTTCCCCCTGCCTCTTCCCAAAGCAGATGAAAGCCTTTCCACTGAAGGTAACTGGGAGCACATTTCTTCAGAGCTCATACACACCTGACCAGCAAACAGAACTCAGCAATTGCTCCTCAATGAGTAGCACAGACTCTCCATGAAATCAGTAGGACCTTTCTGCTGATCTACTTTTACAAGGAGAGCTGACCTAAGTTTTAGGGCAGCTGATTGATGTATATATACACTGATCTAGTGCATTTAGGTTTTCAGTTTTGGCAAAACACACAATTAAGCATAAAAATTTAGCTTCCCCAAAAAGTTAAATCAGCTGGGTTGATAAAAAAATCTCTTCAAATAGCATCTAATTTCTGCTGTGCATTTTATCCAGAGGAATCTTGAAGGGACTTTGAAATATGCAGCAAAGCACAGTATAAATTATATAAATTACATTATCATTTCCCTCTCGGATGAGCTCTAGCACCTGTTTGACACTGAGCAGCATCACTGCACAGCAGGCTGCAGCTGGAAGCAGAGCAGCTTTTTATATGGAAACTGCAGGTGGAGTTCAGAGTCAATGTAATTACAGAGTCTGGAATTTCATCAGAATGCTAAGGATGGCATTCCTTCCACTGCTTCTTTTGAAAGTATGTAAAACTGAAATTATTAAAAAGGTTTTCCTCCAGCCATTCTTATTTTGGATTGACATTTCGCCACTCAACTCTCAATTTCAGTGGTCAGTAAAATCACAAAGGAATTGTGCTCTGGTAGAGCTTCCCAACAGATATTGAATGTTGGAATGAGGTCAGGGTTTCAATGAGGGTGCAGGGGAGCCTTTCCAAAGTTTGGTTCACATGTGAACCAGTGAAGGGACCATGCTCATTCTGAATAACACACACCCGGGAGGTGCACATATAACTTCTTAATGCAAATAGCATGCTAACATTTCCAGCAGTTTCATTTGAAGTTGCTTCTTCCCTTGACATCAAGACTGACCTGGCAAAAAGATAATTTGCAACTTACCTTCCTGCTGTCCTTACAGAGACCTCTCTCTTCGAGCCATGTACAGGAGTATGAGCAGAACCTGGAAATGGTGCTTTACCTGCACAACATTTATGGGCAAGTGTCTATTGATGGAAAACAACATAGAAAAAAGTAGGCTCAGGATTTTAGAAGCCTGGTGTCTCTGCACTTTTACCTTACCTCTGACCAACTTCAGTGTCTTCAGAACATTCTCTAACTTCCCCTAGAGAATCTCTTTTCTCTTCCTGGTCACATGTTTTCACAAATTCTGTAGAGCTTGGTGACTTCCACATTCCTGACAATTGTTGCTAAAATCCATCCAGGTTCAAAATTTACCAAGGGGAGAGCCCTCCCCACACCAGGTACGATTACAAAAACCCTTCTCTCCCTTGCTAAAATGCTGCCAATGGCACAGATTCAGTCAAGTACCAGATTAAAGAACCAAAGCTGTGTGCTCTTTTCTCCCACACATCCAAAAAATCAGCGATTTACAGAGCAGGCCCACCAGGGTAACAGCAGACATTGGCATTCTGTCAGCCTGAGGAAAGCTCTTCAATAGAGAAGACATCTGCTGAGAGTGTTTGGTAAGGGAACTTCACTCTCTTCCACTGGCAAAGTCATTTTCTGTTCCTAACATCTGAAGGAGGCAACAACCAATGTCTTTGCTGATCTCTGTCCAGATGAAGTATACAAATCCCAGAAGTTTTGATGGAAACTGGAATGATAGATCCTGTAACAAGCTTGAAATTTTAGATCAATATTTAACAGGACTGTAATCTCCTCTCACAGGGAAGCGTTCTCTTTAAAAATAATACACTCCGTACAGGGAACCTGAGGAAAGAGAACAGTGCTCACAGAGCAAAGTTCTATTCAATCCCAATTCTGATCTGACAGATTTGAAATCTGGGCAAAAATAAGAAACAGTGAAAAATGCTTTATGAGAAGCCCCTAAAAAATATTGTATTTATATGCAGGCACAGAAACAAATGCACGTGTACTCATAGGCACCACTTGTATTCTGGAAAAGCCAAACTTTACAACAAGATTAAATAAGAAGTTAAAAATCATAAGTTTAAACAGAGTGGATCAGAGATGCAATAAGCTCTTCTCACGTCTGTGACTGGAAAATAATCCCACACACACACACATCAATATTTTGGAGTTGCCTGAGTGGGCACTGATTTAAGAGAAAAATATATCAGCTTCCTTAGAAAGAGATAAAATTGTGGGGGGAGGGAAAGGGTTCGAAGGAAGTAATGAAAGGCAGCAGATTAAGATGATACAGATTTTTCCCTGAGGAGGTTTTTGGCAGGAACCCAGGAATGAAATCTACATTTGCACACTCCGGTGGGAACTGAGAGAAACCCCAGCCCTGCCAAACTCTGTAGCTTTATTTTGATGGATGAAGAGGATTTAGATAGCTCACTGTACAAGGCTGGAAGACTTGGGAGAAATGCACAGCTTCCAAATACCCAAATTCATGAGAAGTTTGCCAGGAGGCTTCCACAAATACATGCCAGAGGTTGTGGACATTAGGAAAGTATATCCATACAATCAAGGAAAAATAAAAGATGAGAGAAACTTGTAAGTCACCTCTTCATTTCCGAGTTACAAAACAAAATAAATGATCAAGGAGGTGTTTGTATCTCCTGTTCCTAAAGACACTGGAGGTCTGACACTTCACACCTCTCCCACCAGTTCATCTCACCATTCTGCTAGGCTTACTCACACAATTTCTTTCTTACATGTCCAACTTAAGTATTTTTAACTACAATTACTTCTAGACCTAACCATGAGGAAGAAGAGATTCAAATCCTTTTTTTTGTTGTTTTCTCGCAGTAACCATATTTACATTTGATTAAATGATTCTCCCCTTCCAGGTTCCTCTCTGTCTGTCTCCCTCCAGGTTCTTCAGTCATAGTTTCTCTCTGTTCTGGATGTTCAAAAGTGGACATGGCACTTGAGGCAAGTCCTTCACCAGCACTGAGGGAGAGGGAGGATTGCTCCACTCATTCTGTAGGGCAAAACACTTCCTTAGGGCACCATCCTCTCCTCCCTCGGATCTCCCTCATGCAGTCCCCAGGCAGCAACCTCACTTGGCTCTGGTTCTCTCTCACACAATCCTCAGGAGCATAGCCCCATCCAGGCTCTGAGAAAGATCCCCCTTTCTCCCTTGGCAGTGTTATTGCTAAACAGTTGTATTTTGTCTTAATTACTACAGCCTGCAGGGATCTTATTCTTTGAGTTATCCTGAGAGTTATTTTTAATAAATATAGAGGAGAGAAACCTTCAAAATTGCACCAGGAATTTTGACACCATTTCATACTGGTGAAATAATATGTTTCAGTGTGCTTGAGAGCTCCAAGAGGCAAAAGGAATTGTGGCTGCTTCTGTGATAAATTGGATGCTTAAGAGAACGAGGATGAAACATGTTTCATCCTCAATCCATATTCATTATTTAAAAGCACACAGGATTGAGAAAACATGACCTGAATTCTGTAATGATTAAACAATGCCATTTTAAAAAGAAACTAAAGCAATACTATATTTCCTATGCCAGAGCAGTAAGCAAATTGCTCATAGTTTTTTTAGTGTTGGAAGTGTGCACAATGAACCATTTACTAATCTATCATCTTTCCATCCACAAATTAACCACACAGGATTACAGAACAGTCTGCGCTGAAGAATTATCAACCCAACTTCATATTCTCAGTGTCACATACAGAAATATTCAAAGGGATTTCATAACAAATTTCAGTTTTGAGCTTTAATGCAAAGTGTTCCCTGCACCTGCTGTTACCAGTGGTTAATATTTGACATTCTGTAGCTTTCTCATCTCATTCACATGCTTTTAATATTTATGTTGTCTGATCAGACAGGTTCCAAGCCCAACATATAACTACCGAAATATCTTCACAACAGCCAAAGGTGGATGAAATCTATACCATACTTATAAAATAAATATTTGTACAACAGCTGATGGCTGTCAAGTGCGCCAGTGCTGGTTTACTCCCCCTACAGGTACACGAGAGAGTAAGTACTCATAGGAAATAAATCATTTGAAGCTGGGATACAACATCAGCACGGGGCACGAACTCAGCCTGCATCCCGAATTTCTGGGGATGTATTTGAGGGAGAGGAGATGTTCTTTCCAGGGAAAGCCGCGGCTTTGCTGCTTCTCAGCCCTGCTCACACAGACACAAGCACGCACAGGGATGTAGGCACCGGGGAGAGAGAGGAACGCGTGCCGCAGCCTCACTCACACCGCCACACCCCGCGGTTCCTTTACTGCCACTACTTGAACACGAGCGACTTTGCAATGTGCCCTGTGTTCCCGTTTTGTACCCCCAAATGAACCCCCGGGTGCCCTTTCTCTCCCCGCCGGTCCCGTTCTGGGGCAGCCTAGGATCCCTGCGGCGGGGCTCGCTCCCGGGCCCATCTCCAGGAGACACTCCCCGAGCAGAGCGGGGGGCCCGGGGGTCTGGCAGCTCCAGCTCCAGCCCCCGGTGATCCAGCGGCAGCTCCCCGCCTTGGGACCGCATCCCGCCAGTGCATTCCCGGAGCGGGCAGGACACGCTCCCGGTGCCCCCGTGCTCCCACCTCCGGCACCGCGGGGCAGCTCCGGAGCACCGGGGCAGCCTCCGTCCTCCTCCTCTTCCTCCTCCTCTTCCTCCTCCTCCTCCTCAGCCCAGCGCTGCCCGGCCGGCACCGGCAGCCCTGTGTGCCCCTCGCTGCCCCCCAGCCCAGGGTAGGGCAGAACCTTCCGGGTGGAACTGCAGGATTGAGAACCCGGACCACTTGCAGAAAATTCGACTTTTTGCATACAATGAAGGAGCTGGTTGGAAGACAGTAAACCGGTCTCTTTCCCTGACAAAAAAAAAAAAAANCGACCCTGGTGCTCCTCCAAAAAAAAAAAAAAAAAAAAAAAAAAAAAAAACCCCGAGGTGTAATATTTGCGCTGCATCTGACGTTGAGGAAGTAACACTAGGACCCCTAATTAAAACTGAGCCCATCAATGACGGCCGGGGTCAGCAAGATGCTATTAAAACAGTTTTCCAGCGCTGCTCCGCAGACATCAGAGGAGGGCAGCAGTGCAAAGGGCACAGCTCCGGGACAGGGGCAGACCCGCGGGGTTTAACCTGCGGCAGGAAGCGATGGAGCAGCGGGGAAGGTGCAGGGCTCCCAAGGTGCTGGAGCGGCACATCTCCGCTCCAGCAGCCTCAGCCCAGCAGCACGGCAAGGAGCTACCAAGCACACGGAAACGCTGCTCTCCCTCCTGACACGGGCTTCCAGGATTTGCAGGAAGTTTTCCTCCGGGACAAGCGGGCAAAGTGAAGGTTTGCACCCCAACGAAGAGCTTTACAAAAATTAAGTGTGGCAAGCAGTCAGTCCTTTGTGAAATGGTGAGATTCAGTCAAGTCCAGTGGTTTCACATGGATACTGGGATGCATGGATCCTGCTGTGCAATTACCTTCCATTCTATGCCAGTCAGAACAAGCACTGCCAGAAGCAGCCCAGATCCACAACAAGCCCTTACAGCTAATGAGCCCCTGTCTATCTGTGTTTAAGCTGGCTGTCTTCCTCCTTACAAACACCACTTCAGAGCAGCACTGCCTGCTTCCAGTCCCCTATTAAAAACAAAAGTATTTCTACCACTCTTCAGCAAGATGCTGTGCTCTTTCTTACCAAAACCCCAATTACCACGTTGCAAACTCAAGTTAAATATTAACAGGTGAAACTGTCCCTAAATCTGCTTAACTCTGGGTTCACATGTAAAAGGTTAGGAACACAGCTGAGAGCACACTAATTGCTGACAAATGTCATCTTACACCAGTCCTATTACATAGTCACAGACATCATTTAATCCCCCTTGGAAGAGGTTTAAGCAAAAAGACACATGTGCTTGAGATAGAACTAAAGCCATTATTGTTGTCCACCTGACAGCTAAAAATGACAGCAGCTATTAATCATCCTTCAAGATAAGCCCGAGTTATGCATGTATGAGTGTAGCAGAAAAGCACTGTAGCCTGTTACTTATAAAGGCTTGGTTGTTGAAGTTGTTTTAATAGGCACTGAATAGGTGAAAAGCCTGTTGATAATAACTGGCCAATAACTGGCGTTGCTAAAGAAGAACACTAAGTATGTGAGCAGTTCAAAAAGGAAAATGAAATTAGCAACAAGCGAGGCAGTAGTGATTCATCAGAAACCAGGCTTGAGTCCATCTCTTACTCACCTCTTCTGGGGCAGACAGAGTTTTTAAAAGACAAAACAGTATTACAGTCATCCCTCTCTTCACCTAAAGCTGCAGAATCCCTTCTTAGATCACTCTACTTGCGATAAGAAAATTGTTTGGGCCTACAAGGTAGCTGCAGCTGTGCCTACCCAGGACCAGCCAGGAGTAAGACAGCATTCAGTGTGTCCAGCAGCTGGCCCTTCAACCTTCCAGTTACCTCAGGCATTGCTGCCTACCCCCCAGCACTCACACCCACACCCTGCAGACACCCCTGCAGCTGCCCTTAGGCATTCCTTCTGTCCTGTAGCTGGCCTCAGGTCCTCATTCCTGGAAGGAACAGCTTCAAGTAGCTGCCTGTGTACCTGCTCCAGGAAAGATGCAAGCAAGAATTTGCAACTGAGGCCACATTTTCTATTTGTTCTCTACTTTTCATCTTCTGTATCTTGTTTTGCAATGATCTACAGCAACAATTTGAGCTCAAACTTTCCCCTCCCACATCCTCTAATGACCATTCTACAATGGCATCTTAAATACTGGCACAGACAAGTTTTTTTTACTCTAGCTGTAGACTGTTTTTAGAATGAGATCTGAACTGCTTTACATTTCAAACGCCATCAGTTTTATTTCACCCTACCTTTTTACTTTCAACAGAAGAAAAACTTAATGATGATTTTGGTCAGGGGATCCTAAAGGAATAGCTTAAGTGTAATTCTAAATGACTATTGAAAATCGTTCTCCAGGAACATTTGAAAATAAAGAGCTTAGTGGTATTTGATTTCAGTTTGACGGAACTTTACAAAGTTCAGACTCTGCCACATCTCAACTGCTTGAATAAGGACATAGTGCTCACATGCAGCATAGCTCCTCTCATGTGAAAAAGGGGCAAGGAACAAAACGGCAAGGCAAGCAAACTGAGACCAAAGCAGAAAACTGACAGGGGAAAAAAATACTCTGCTTGTTACTTCTATAGAGAATAGGCTTTACTAATTTCAAAAAATAGCTCTGCTGAAAATTGTAGCGCTGAGTTCAGTAGGGCTGAGGCTAGCAAAGCTGTAGAATACCTGCAGAATACACCTGTGTTCAGCAGCATGAGTGGCTCACTTCAAAATAACCATCACAGCTGTCATCGTTATTCCTTCTCCGGCCCACAAGGGTTTGAGCATCTCCCATAGACACCTACTCACTCGAACCACGGGGAAGGAGGCCTCTCGCTCAGACTGCAGGACGAAATCCATGCACACCCCCCCTGTTAACTCCTGCTTTTCCGGAGCCGCTCTCCCGCTGCCATTCCCGCGGCCCGAGCTGCACTGCCCGGAGCGGCCACGCGAGGGCGCGGCAGCCCCGCGGCGTTCCCTGGGTTCCCCTCCGCACCCCTCGGCTCCCGGGGGGGTCCCTGCCGCACCCCTCGGCTCCCGGTGTCCCTGCCGCACCCCTCGGCTCCCGGGGTTCCTCCCGCACCCCTGGGCTCTCGGGGTCCCTGCCGCACCCCTCGGCTCCCGGGGTCCCTCCCGCACCCCTGGGCTCCCGGGGTCCCTGCCGCACCCCTGGGCTCCCGGGGTCCCTCCCGCACCCTCGGCTCCCGGGGTCCCTCCCGCACCCCTGGGCTCCTCGGGGAACTCGGCCCGCAGAGCCCTTCCCTCCCTCCCTCTTCAGACACTGGTAACACGCGGCAGCTCAAACCACGGCATTCGCCACCCGCGGGGTGCAAGGAGCGTTTGAAACTAAAGCTCTTCAGGCCTCCCTAGGAAATGGCACGCAGAAGCGAGGAGCGGACATCAGCGCTGCGCTGGGGAACGAGCTGGGCTGGGTGAGGAAGCACCGCGCAGAGTTCAGTCACGGTACAAGTACTCAACATGTTTAAACATCAGTTTCTGAATGCCGTGCTCAGCACACAACAGAACAGCCCAGTCCTACATCGGTTTCGAGACCACTGCAAGACCGCAAGCAGCATTCCTTACAGCAGCAGCCTTTAATCCTGCTCTACCACCCGATTAAACTGAGCAATTGCCCAAGTCCGTGCTTCCCACTTGGTAGGGCTAATTCATCACTGCACCCCTATAGAAAGGCTATTCATCAATTCCAGGATAAATAAACTCCCACGGATTCCTCTTTTCATTGTTCAGGTAGTTACATCTGTTACCTTAATCTAAATATAAATCCACTTGAAATTGCAAACTGAATCATAAATTAGGTCAAGCTTCAAAACGTAATGATTAATCAACTTCAGTAATGCTGTTTGCTTATCACTTTATCTCCACAGCCAGGTCCAAGGTTAGTCAGAATGATTTCAGCCCTGCAGCTCTTTCCTTTAGCACTTCTGGGAGCACTGGAGATGGATCCAAGTTTTTCATTGCTGCAGATCCTCTGCCTGTGTGGCTTAGAAGGGATGAGTGTATCTTAATGAACTATGCATACACATAAGAATAATTACATTTTTCCCCTTTTTTTTAAGTTATTTTTACATTAGAGATTTGGTTCTGCCCACCCAGTGACCTTCAAACATACAGGTGAGCAGGCGCCGACAACCTGAAGCTGTAACTGAAAATTTAGTTCCAGATTTCCCTAAATTCCCCAATACAAGTTTCTTGTTGCTGCCCTGGCCACAGTGGAGGCTGTTTTGGCTGAAACAGCTATCAGTGCTCTTTATCACACCAGAACAAGTGAGATGGAGCTACCAGAGAGCCACTTCTGACAGCCAAGAGGATCAAGGGACTGGAACACCTTACATGAGGGTAGAGCTGGGTCTGCTTATCCCAGAGAAGAGAGGCTCAGGGGAGTCTCACCAATGTGCATAAATACCTGAAGGGAACTATAAATGAGAGAGATCTTTAGTGTTGCCCAGCAACAGGAGAAGAGGCAGTGGGGGCAAAAACAAACACAGGAGGTTCCACCTCAACATAAAGGAAAAGTTATGGGGTCTCTACCTTTGCTACTTACATGAGGCAAATGGTCCCCTTTACCTGATTTCTAGTGAGCTCACCTTTCAGATTGTCTTCTTTTTTTTCCCAGCAGCACACAAACAGGGATGATGACAAGCAGATCCAGTCTCTTAGATAGGAAAGTGGTCCAGTCCAATGTGGTACAAAAGCCCTAAATACTCTTACCAGGATTTGTAGTTCAGTGTTCATGAAATGTTTATTCGCCCCTGCCCAGACTGGGGCCCAGGAGAGATTCAGTGCAGAAGTTACAAGTGCATAAGCACCTTAACAATACCCACCTCGCTCCTGTGAACGGCTAAGGAAGTCACAACAAACATAACACACAAACATACAAAGAGACCCCAGAATTTTATTTAAAGAAACATCTTCAAATGCAGCATTGAGAACAGAGAGAGAGGAATGCCAACAGTCAGAGAACTTACGCCGAGTTATGTTTTCTTTGACAAACTAGCACCATTGAATCACAAGTCACAGACTAATTTATTTCTAGAGGTTAAAAAACCTCCACCATTATAAAATTTCTATGAATTCTATTAAAAATTGGTTCTCAATTTACTACTCCTACAGGGATGAAAGCAGTCTGAAATACAAGTTTTTGTATCTACTCATTGTTTGAATTATCCATAAAAGACAGTTTATTCTTAAGTCTAAACATCCTGATCAAGGGAAAAAATGTCTAAAAAGTGACCTCCACAAGTCTTTACAAACTAAACAAGTAAGAAATATCTACTGTGTTATAAATATACACAGTACAATATGTACAAGTCTGGTCTTACAAAATAAGAGCTTCCTAGTCCATAAAAATACTAACTCAACTACAAAAGTTTCTCAGCATTTAGTCAAGCTGTCTCAAGCAGTCACCATAGCAAATTCCTAAAACACTGATTTGTTCCATAGCACAACAGCTTGAATGTGTTCACAATGGGCAAGAGCCCAACACTTCACCATTAAACTGATTTCTAACTCTAATTTCCCACTCAGGTTTAGTGGTGGTATTAGTGTTTGCTATCTATTTTAACATCACAAGACCTCTACATGTTTCTAGACTGTGTTTGAACTATTCAAAGTGCTGAAAGTGCGATCAAGGAGTAGAGTTTTGTATCCCTTTTCCAGTACACCCTTCTCTGGCACTGGCAACAACAGCCAAGGGTTGCTAGGTCTGTGAGGTCCAAAAGGCACACGCTCAGGTACGTGCTCAGGCAAGTACTCACACATACATACATGCACTTTGCTTTAAGGACCTGCCCCACAACAACAGAAGGCTTCCTCTGAGTAAGGAAATTCAAAAATTCCTTACAAATGCTTTAATGCAGACACCTGGAATTCATAATGACCCTGACATGAACTGCTTAAAATGACTGTGAGATAGTGGTGAGAAAAAAAAAAAGGAAGTAGTTTTGGGTTTAAAATTACGCTATCCACGTATTGCTCTGGAACAGAGAAACACAAAGTCTAGGCTCTCTCACTCTATCAAGCAGGGGCCAGGTTACATTCACCCACATGGTTCATCACAACAGTTGACAGACAGCATTTGTGAGCATACACATACACATAACCCTTGGCATTTGTTCTTCTACTGAAGGCCATCTGCAGCCTGAATGAAAACAAACCTATTTGAAGAGCGTTTCAAGCATTACCCCTCCGTACTTACACATACAATAACAGAACTGAACTGCGCCTCCACCAGGAAACAGATCACTGACACAAGTTAACACTGCCTCCTTCCCTCCTCCCTTTTCTACAGTGCTCTCCTACGACATGCATCATAGTAGCTCGTACTGTTAAAAATCAAGAACATATCCCTCTTGACAAAGTTGACAAGTTTTTCTAGTGGGCACATTGGCTTGCTGGAACGTTTATAATGATCCTTGCAAAACGAGGTCTGGAACGTGACATCAGCACCGTTGTACAGGATGCGGACAAAGTGTTCTTTGGGCCTCTTCCCATCCTGCCACAGCTCAAAAACCAATCTGGCAGCAAATCTGGGAAATCTGGCCTCTGTAATGCCTAAGGCACTGAGAACAGGTGACAAGGTGACATCATGTGCAGAGTAGAGAACAAACACTTCTTCCTTCTTGCCTTCTGCAATACGCTGCAGCCGATTGACAGTCTGGTTGAGGAGAGGATGAGTAGCCAATAGTGCATACAAGAAATAAAGTTTCTTTTCCTGTCTCTCTCTCTCATCCTCCAGCTGATGTCTCTTGATTACTTTGAAGTGCTCCATACTGATGCAGCCAGTTTTGGTACATGGAAATGAGACGTTATGACAAAAATAGCACAAGAGAGAGTCTACTGGGTTAGAAGCTCTCAGCTGCCTGGTGGGAATGCCCACAATCTTTGCCATATCCACATATATTTTCTCCAAATCGTTGTTTTTCACCCGTAAGCTGTACTGCCTGCGCTGCTCCTCTTCTAAGTAGTGGTTTCTCATGGGACAGTCGCAGCTTCCCGAGCAGAAAATGGTGCTCCACTGGTGCCTCATGTTAATTTTCTTCCAGTCAAAATCTGGCAAAAAGGTGTAGAGCAGAGCCAATGCACTCTGCAGGGTCCGGCTCTTCCCTGTGGTCTCCAAGTAGAGCTGCTTGGCTGTCCAGTCACCAGGGAGCAGTTTGTGTTTGTTGATATAAATTTCTCGGAGCAGTTGTCCATTTCGCAAATGTTGTACAACCCCTGAATTTTGAAACAAATTACAACATGTCATTAGAATCTTGGCAGTTTTGGGAAAAAAAAATTACAGCTAGCAGCCTTACTGATAAATGAACAGTAAGTTAAAACGTTATAAACTTAAAAAACTGCATTTCACTTGTGATTGACTATTAGGAAAACTGTCTGAAACATGAGAAACCTGCTATTCTTCAGTATCCCTCAGATTCTAGGAACTAATCTGAAATATAGAGAAGAACCTTAGTGGTTTAATATTTATTCCTTGGACAGACTGAATGGGTCTAACTTGACTATAAAAGTAAGGTGTTTTTGAAGATTGCACCTAAGTCAGGTTTTCAGGCAGGCAGAGAATGCTGTGTCCCTGAAAATTTATAGCAGCCAATAAAACCACCAGCAGTCAGGAAACAAATACACAGAATGTAAACTAGTGTGCAAACTCACAGAACAGTGGTGAGGTGCAGCAATTGCACCGACCTTCCTTCTCCATCTTCCTTTGGGGGGTATTTAATTTGCTCAATAATTTTTGCTAAAGTTCTGCATTTATCCAGCAGGAAAGAGAGAGTGTATCCTTCTCACGTACCAAAACCTCTACTCCAGTATTTCACTTATTTCTTGCACTAACCTCTCACAGCAGCAAAGCAATGGCCATGAACCCTTTATGCACTAGAACACATTTATATAATTTGCTACAGGCCACAGGAGTCCCCAGATGCCAGCTCAGTGACACAGTCCGTGTACTGTGTGCAATTTCACACACAACAGGCTGTGTTAGGAAGTGTTCTGTCATGTCCTGCTTTGCTTTCTCCTGGTATCACTTTGCAAGGCTTAACAGTGACCAAGGATATCTTCCAAAGGGATCCCAGAACACACAAGGACCTGACAGAGACCAGATATATAAAGCATTTCCATAACACAAGCATCAGGTTGGTCTGCCTCATCAGCATCTCTTGTAGGGGACACAGGGTCCCTCTGAACCACAACCCTGTCAAGAACCCAGCACCAGATCTTCCTCAGGAGGGACTGAGCTCTGCTGTTTGTCACAAGGGTAACAGCAACTGCAGGGTGTGAAGCAACCTGAAGGAAAGAAAGTTAAAAGGAGATGCCAAGATTGACCAGTGTGAAACAGAATTGTCAAGCTATAGGACAAAGCATGGTTTCTACAACTGCTGCCACTTTTACAGTACAGAGTCGAATACTTCATCCATATCCCCACAGAGCCTAGGATAGGACCAACATGATAAACACTTCCATAAACAAGCATTTATTTCTATATAAAGAAAATCAGAAGATCCCTTTTCAAGCAGACTGTGTTTTACAGAGCAGAGGATGAGACAGAGCTGCTATGGGAACTCACCTGTCTGTGTAAGCTCTCCCATTTCACACAGAGAATGGCTGGGGAAGCGAGGCAGGCTGCCCAGAGAACCATCCATTTGGGCTGCAGACCCTTTGGACATATGCTTAATGAAGGCTTCAAGCTGAGGATGAGAAGGTTTCCTAGAGAGGTGAAAAACCAAAATGTGAGAACTCCCAAAGGCGTATGGGAAAGCAGCTCAAGAGAGTCAAGTATTCCAAGTATGTCAGCTCAGAAATTTCATGGTGTGAGGTTATTTCCCACTGAGACAACATCTGCTCCTACTCAGGACTTTTGCAAGAATGGAAAAGAAATCTCAGTACTTACTATCTACCAAAGAACTATAGGGAAACAGATGTCTTGTAATGTTAAAATTATGATACCTTTCAGTAAGAAATTTAGAACAACTTCTGGGGGTTGTTTTAAATTCAGTCACTAATACTGTCACGAATTAAAATGAAAAAGAGAGAAAAAAATCCTTTAAAAACCCTCCAAACCTCTCTCCAGTTTCTGAAGTACCAATGCTCTTTAACAGCACAGCCAAAGGCAGTAGCAGTCTAAAGGAGTTCAAATAACCAGTATTTTTAATAGATGATCTTGAGAGAATTCTCAGATTTTGTAATGTACAATACTGATTGCAATCTCAGCTTTTATTTCTACTTCCTTCAGCCTCAAATCTATTAGAATGTGTAGTCTCAATTACATGGGACTGGAAAGTACCATTAGAACTGGAATCAGTGTTTGGGGTGCTGCACTTTTATCCAGGAAGAGGCCAACACTGATGGAATCTTACACAGGTAAGATACCCCCACCATGCAAGTGATGAATGCAGCTGGAAAACAGATATTCACAGAAATGTCTGAGTTAATTCACTGAAACAGAGTTCAAGTCAGTGAAAGAACACTTAGATCTCCCAAACTGTGCTGAAAATTTCAAATACACCACAGACTCAGCTCACTGTGATACTGCTGTGCAGAAAGCTACAGGTACAAAAAAGCCTGCAATGTAACCCAAAGGTAATGTGAACCTTTAAAAAATAAATCTGTGATCACGTTCCTACAGCACAAACCCATTACATGAGTGGGGGCTTCTTTGTTAAATGTCAACAGTTACCAAAGGTCACACAGTCACCTCTCTAATTTTGTGAAGAACTAAATCAGAAGCTGTTCAGCAACCCAACTCTGCCCCAGAGGGTTCTTGTCTTAATAGGATGTTCAGCTTGAATACAGTTAATATATTTTCATGTTGCTTAAAAAAAATAAAATATGTTTAATTTTGTCAGGGATCTCTTGCAGAAGTCTGAGATTTGTGTTTACTGCTCATATTTACATTTGTTAGAATGACAAACTATTTTTGATATAAAAACCTCAGGTCTTAAAAAGAAACCTGAGTTGCAGGACCCACCAGAGGGAGCAAGAACACCACTAAAGCAGGAGTGAGTGTCTGGAATCAAAGTTTACTGGGACAAAGACATCCATGCTTACTTAGAAGAGTCAACTGAGAAACTCTCATACATGAGAGGACCTCTTGCAGAGCTATGCTCACAGCCAGCATTGACATGAGGGCTCATAAGAACCAGTGTCTGCCAACAGAAAGGTACTCACTGTGTGATTAAATAAGTGAGCTCATATCATTTTATAAAACTGGAATTTTCCAGTATTTTATTTACATTCAGGAAAAAAAAACCATCCGGGCAGGAAAATGTTACAATTATGCCACAACTACCAGTAAGAAAAAAATGCAAAATGAGACAAAAAGCATAACAATTGAAAATCAGACTAATTTTTTTCCATTTTTACTTCAAATTAAAGGAAAACCAGCCAATTTATGATATTCTAAATCCACAGTTTCTTCTGTATATTGTAATTTTAACAGGGCAAATGAAGATTAGTATTTGCAAAGCAGAGAAAGGAACAAAGCCTGGTTTATGTTTCTCAAGCAGTGGAGGCTTCCTGTTGTACAATCATACATTAGAAGCTCACTCCAGCTCCAGAAGAAAATTTCCAACAGAACGTTTTGTACATTGCACTATTTTCACAGCCCAGCAGTGAAACCTAAAAATGGAAGAATTAAGTTGAGAAAATTAAATTACACCCATTAGCAAATGGCTTTTTAAGCTTATTACAGAGGTAGCAGGCAGAACCACCAATTTTCACTTTACAAAATTCAACACTTGAATAAACTGACAATCAAAATTTTCCTTAAATTCTGTTCACTTCATTAACAAGTTCTGCAAATACATGTGGAAGAAAACTAAAAGAACTGCATTATCCATTCTGCTTCTTTTGCTGCTTTGCTTACAAAAGCCTGAAAGAATTCTAACAGAACTAAAGCTGTGCTGATAAAACTGCCAGCAATCACTTGTGGGAAGAAAGAAGGAATAAAGAAAAGTATTTATCTGTACTTTGCAAAAGGAATTTTCTGAAAAAATGGCAGGCAAAGTAAGTTAACTTTCAAGATAAAATGAAAAAAGGGATGATAATTGATGCATTTATATTCCAGTGTGTTAATACAGTGTATTAATAATATTAGATATGGAGATTCACGTTGCTTAACTTTGGATTACACTGTATCTAAAGCAAGCACAAGATAAGCACATGCCTGCAGAAGTGCATTGTGAAATATGACTGCTGGACATCTTTCTGAATAGAAATTCAAAGCTTACTTCTTGTTAAATACATATCCCTGCACAACTGGGCAAACAAACACCCATTTTTCTGAGCAGCAGGACTTGCAGCAGCACTCGGGCTCCCAGCTGACAAAGCATCCCCCCCTGCCCCAAGGCTCAGCTTTTATTTAGAATATGAATCCTCCTGTTGAATTGGCCAATTTACAGATGCTGCAGGAGATGGAGTATCCAGGCAACACGGCTGAGGCTGCTGGGGCTGTCAGAGCAGGAAGCAAAGGAAATTGCTCAGTTGTACAGTTGAAAAGACTGAATTACCCTCAAAATTTTATTTCTGTAAAAATAATCAGAAAATAAAAATGGGCTAAAGAAATATCCCTCTGTAATTTTCCTGGTGTTACAATGGCAAGCTTCCACATTTGCAAAAGGTATTAGTATAAAAAAATATTTCGAATTTTGTCAGAAAATGGAACAGCTTTTCATTTAAACCCACTAACAATAGCCACACTTCCCAATTTTAACATTTGGTTCCCTTATTTAAAATCTATTTAATTTGCCTTGTAATGATTTTATTTGTGTAAAATAGAATAATTTTTATCTGTAACAAAACTGAGGATGCTTCTTTTCCATCATATAATTAATTCAGGCGACCTTTTTGTTACTTACAAACTAAACAGTGGGATAATAGATCCCAGATTTAATACTCTGATTTTCATGTGCTAGCATTAAAACAGACCAACATTTAAATCCTTAATCAACATTTAAATATCTTGTTTGCAAAGGTCTTAAAATGCTTTAATACTGAAATATCACCTCTTTATTGCTACATTCTAACCAGTGTGCATGGAAAGAAATATTGCACAGCTATTTGAACTATATTATGTATTTCTGCCAGGAACAGAGCTGGCATCCTTCAATAAAATTTCCTTTTTTCCTTAAGGAGTTGAGATGCATGGCAAAAGCTGTGAGGACAAGGCTTCTCACAAGGAGTTGCAGAGCCCTCAGCATCCCTCAGTGCATACATGTGACCACACCAGGCTTCAGACACACAAACACAACCTTTCTGTGACTGTGCAACACAAGATTCTGCCTGCAAACTGTACCAAAAGCAAGCCCCTTTCTCTTTACTTAAAATGCAAGGAATCATTTTAGAACTTCAAGCAAAAATAACATGTGTTTTCTGTGAAGTTCAAGTAGGCAGGGGAAAAAAAAGGGTGAGATCAAAGGACTACACCGTTTCCTTTTTAGAAGGCAAATGAATGGAAAGAGCCACTAAACACAACAATAGATCACTGTAGTCTACAAAAGAGATCCTAAGGCAGCAGTAGTGCTGTTGGGGAATATTTATTCATAAAGGTCTCACAGCTTTTACGTTTTTGTAACAAATTCAGCAGTGCTCCCCTGGCACTGGGAATGGAATGAGAGCACCTGTGAGGTCCCTTCCAAGCCCAAACCATTCCATGGCTCTGTAATTCCATCTACTTCACTACTCTCTGAGTCTTTAAAGTCAGCAGAGGCTTCACGAGACCCTTCTTCACCTGATGCTGGTCTGGATCCTACTTCGACCTCACTCCAAGTCAAATCCACAGCCCCTTTAGCTCACAGTATGATACTTGTCTCATCTCCCACCTCCCAGCTCATTTTTATGGCAGTTTCAAAACATGTGCATACTGAACCTAAAATTTCAGTATTTGTTACTAAGCTTCTTATGATTAACATCAACACCTCTCAAAATGCCTTCAAGTATATGCTAATTAACCCAGCTTACTATCAAATTATAGCAGTCTTCTGAAATCATTTTAGCATCTTCCAAAAAGCATTTCTGCTCTCTCACATACAAACTCAGTGAAGAAACACTGCATATTTTTTAATTTTGACACTATAAATGTGAGCTACATAAAGAGAAAAAAAGTGTGGAATTAATTTATTTCCCCCATAAGCAACAAAACGCTACAATGAAAGGATTTTCATAACATCATTCAAGTAAATTTCTTGAGGAAAAAGTATGTGTTATTTGGTTCCCTCTGGAAATTTGCATCCAGAACAATGAAAATGATAATAATAATATTAATTGAAGTTTTAGATGGAAGAAATCTCCAAAGCATTTAATCCATTTGCTTATATTCATTCCACACTTATATGTCACAATCCATAATTCACAAAACCCAAGCGTGACCTCAAGGCTATTTTGCATATCCATTAGAAGTCCACGGGGCTGTGGCATAATCTGCTTAATTAATGAATTCCATCAGCTGAATGCCAAGTCAAATAAAGAGCAGCCTGCATATGAGCAGTTTGCTTATCTGATGTTGTAAGTCCAGAAAGCTTAAACAAGGCAGACTTTCCATCAGACATCCCAACTGCACAGCGGCAAGGAACCCTCAGTTCAAAGGCAGCGATTACAGACCCTGTCACACTCCCCACATAAATACACTGACAATCGAGCACCAAATTTACATCACAAAGGAATATAAGCCTGACAGCCAAACACAGCAAATAGCTTCCTGATGCTGAAGTAATGAATGTTCCATTCAAAACAATGGATGAATTCTAGCTTTATTCAGTAAGGGCAGCTTTAACACATCTGGACAGAATGGTGCAGAGCCAACTCTTAATCTTTCTGCTTCCCTAAATTAGAAGAGGAGATGCTATTTTACACACATTTTGTTCTTGAGGAGACACGGTTTTTGAGTTTGAGCTGTGAGTGGCAAGGGATGTGTCATCTACACACTGATGCTCTAATGCTTCATAAATCAGTGAGAGCCATGGGCATCCCCACTCTGGTCCCCTCAGAGCCTGACTGTGCCCTCTTAACTGCTCTATTTGGTCATTCTGTGTCAAAGCCACACTACTTCCTTGCCTTTTATGGATAGCTTTTCTGACTCCGGGGCCTTCATGTTGTAGTCCTTTCCCGAAACTGAAGGTAGAAAAGCTTCTCTGACAAATACAAAACTGAGGTCTCATGTGGCACACTAATATTGAGAAACACAGCTACTGATCCAACACTGTCACTTGCAGTTAACATCTTTTCAATAAAGCTTTCTCACATACATTCTAACATGACAGACATAAAGAAAGATCAGAAGATCAGTGCCTTTAGGAACTCCAGTAGAAATCTGGATCATATTTCTCTACTTAGTATTTCATGCTGAAAATAATCTCACCCTTTACAGGCAGGTCATTAGAAATGTTATCACAGCTATTAGCAAAAGATTCATTATCCATCTTGTTAGAAAAATTAATTGCCCACTCCACTCTATGACAGACATAACCAGAGTTTGGTCTCTCTGCACAGGAATGCACATCTTACTTCAGGAAGCCACTCAGTTTGCAGTGGGTACAGAGTGCTTCTGGGGTTAAGTACCGCTCAAGGAATTCCAGCTGCTCCTGGAGGATGTTGGATCAGACCACTGAACGACACTTCTTGACAAAACAGGCACTTTGGTGGAAGCTGAAGTGTGAACACAGAAAAGGAGCAGCCAGTGTCTGCCCTCCTGGGCTGCCAGTGCACACATGCCCAGTTTTTCATCCACCAGAACACCCAAGCCCTCTGCAGGGCTGTTCTCAGTGATTTCTCCCAGCCTGTCCCCATGTCTGGGATTGCCCTGACCCAGGTGAACCTCCTGAACTTCTTGACCCTCTTGATTTTCTCATGGACCCACTTCTCAAGCTGGACACAAATTTCTTGTCATTGCAAACTTACCTAGGATGCACTCACTTCCACTGTTCGTGTTAGTAATGAAGGTATTGAAGAGCACCAGTCCCAGCGCCCTGAGGTCCACCACTCATCCCTGGCCTCCACCTGGACAGAGAGCTCCTGATCACCTCTGCATCCATCTAGCCAATTCCTCATCCACTGAACAGTCCACCCTTCCAATCCACATCTCTCCTATCTGGAGCTAAGGATGCCACACGGGAGCACACTGAAGGCCTTACAGAACTCCAGGCACATGACACTGGTCAGTCTTCCCTTGACCACTGACTCAGCCACCCCATCAAAAGGCCACCAGACTGGTCAAGCATATTTGCCTTGAGTAAAGCTGTGCTGGCTGCCTTGGATCATCTCCTTGTCTTGCATGTGCCTAAAAATTCCTTCCATGAAGGTATGCTCCATGATCCTCCCAGGCACTGAGGTGAAATGCCCTTTCAGTGTGGCACTAACACCTCCAGCACAACAGTAAAGCTAATTGGGAATAAAGAATAATTGTGAATAACATTCTTGCTTTTCTGGTGTGGAATTAAAGATAGAGGAGATTCCATGCTATCCTGGAAAAAGGTGTTTATGGTCCATCTACACTGCTTTGTGTACCTACTGTGCCTCTTCTCCTGAGTGATGTATGCAGGACCACACACAGCCCTCAGCCACTGAAATCTCCACACCTGACACTGCTGAGGGGACAGCAGCATGAAGGGCTAGATTTCCCCAGAGGTTTTGCTAACATATCTTGGTATTTTTCTTTTGAGTATTCAGTATGTTCGCTGCTAAATCCTCTGTTGGAAAAATTATCACCATCATCATTCTACTTAAAAGTACTTACAGGTAATCAAACAAGCCACAGCAAAGGTTGGAAAATTACATCATCACTGTTTTTTTCTACTGCTGTACACTATAATTCATTAGTGAGTAAAATCTAAACAAAAAAGGTTCTGCCACAAAGAAGCAATTCAGATCATATCTGCACCTCGAAGTGATTGAGGTGTGAAAACAGTTTTCAGCACCCTACGAAGACATGACATTAGACAAAAGCACTATACTAAAACAGAAAGGAAAATGATGTTTTAGTGGCAGTTAGTCACAAATAACTTACATGTGACAGCTCTAAACAGTGAGAGGTAACTACAGGGAAGGGGTAGTTTTCAAGTAGCAAGCAGTAGCACTTTTTGTTAACTGGTATTTAAATACTTAAATGCACAACTCCCATTTTTTCTTGAATTTTGGCACAAATCATTAAGGGAAAACTCTGATAGCCTATATTTCTGAAGAGTAAAAGAAAAAGTAACATAAAATACAAGTATCAGTTTTCTTATGGTAGTGCTGAACTGCCTGAGAGCTTTTTGCACTCAGATGAAGGGAAGCATGCTGAGCTGGAACAGAAGAGACCATCTCAAACAACACACTTATATTTTCAAATCATAAAAACTTATCTAAGAGGAATGGCAACCTAAATATCCAACTAAATAGCTTTTGCTTCTTAAAGAAACATAGAGAACTTACTCTGGTCTAAACTGGTAAAGTGCAATAGTTCTTGTTTCAAAGAAAATACTGTGCACCACTGATGCAGGAGTTGCTTTTTTAAACTACAGCAATACACAATGGTCAGAAGTAACAATGTACTTCAGGCTGCACAAATTGTTTCCTGAAGAGGAAAAAAATTATTCTCAAGCAAAAAAGGAGCTTAGTAAAGACAAACTCCAAGAATTTTACCTGCTGGGCACCAACATACAGTCGATGTCAGGTCTCTTTGTCTTGGGAATGGCATACAGAGGATACCTATCACCGTGTCGAATCAGCACTTGAACTGACACCAGCTTAAAATAATGAGGGGCATGACCTAAAGTGAAGAAAGAAGAAACAAACAAACAAAAAAAAGAGACAAAAAAAATGTTACCTGCATACACTTCCCTTAATACAAAAAAGCAGGTATAAAAGGCTTGATAGCTTTGCAGTGAAAGAGAATACCCCTAAGAAAATACAACTTACCAACACAAGAAAGATTTCACTTCAGATTGCAAGACAAGATATTCAAGACTGAGGTTCTTAGCACCTCTCCACAGTACATCTGAAGTCCACCAACCACACAAAATATTACTCAAGCTCTGAACTCTGTCAACACAGTAAGGTTACTCCACTTTCATAATGCCTCTCTTCCAGTCTCCACCATAGTGATGGATTTTGCAGCATGTCTAATCTGGATCTTTTTGATATACTAGTTCATGATTTATCTGATAAGCATTAGTAGGATATGCTAATGAAGGACTTCATTCAGACTCGCTGCAGCCGCTGTGGGGTAAAGAATGCAAATAAGCCTTCTAGCTGACCATGTCTAACGGCTTGGAATTCCAAAATTAATTACTTCTGTGGGGTTTTTCTTCCAGAATTCCAAGTCAACTGTTTGAAATGCAGCTGACTTGTAACAAGAATTACAATTCAAACATTAAATCTAAACCTCTCCCAACCCTTTCCATCTTAGACCTATAGCTGACCATTGGCTGGAGACAGAACCATTTCCAAAAACCAAGACAACAGAGAGGACACAAAGGGAAGGGGAGAGCAGCACGTTTTGAATGATTTAATACAATTCAGCAACCAGCCGCCATTTGCTGCACCTTCTCCAAGCACCAATGAACTGATAATGCACAGGGTTATCATTTCTAATAACAGCACACAGAAAGCAGCAGCTAAGCTGAGGTGTGCCCTCCCAAAGCTTACCTTCCATGCTGCGCTCAGCAACGCTGGGAATATTGCAGTAAACATGGGCTTCATACACAGGGTCTATGGCAGGAGGCTCCGTCAGCAAATCAGGCATTATTCTCTTCCGGCTCTTAGGATTCAACCCATCTGCCCTGACAGGGTTTACTGGGATTAAATGCACTGAAAGATACAAACATACATCATGCATCTTCAGGAGAGTTTAGGGACATACTGCATTATGACTTTTTTATCATCGTTTTAAAGTACTTATGCATAAAGACTATGGTTTCCATGAAAGGATGTTTTTCAGCAGTATACAAGAACTTTGTTGTTATTTTTTTCCTGATTTACATAGCCCAGAAGAGCTCTTTGGCAAAGTCAATGCTTGTCTAAAGAAGCAGACCTGGATGTAGAACAACTCTGGGTTTTGCACTCTTCTTGAAGCTTCTTTTTCTATCAGTCTCCGAGCATGCATCACAAAAAAAGGGCCACAATAGGTCTATCTGTCTCTCATCATTTTAACCTAAAAACTGACCTTGAAGGGCATCAGCAAAAGACACAGCACAGTTATGTTGAGGGTAGTACAAACCACTGGGAAAACAAGATTGAAGGAGCTGGATTATTCATCATTTTCTGCACTAATCCCTGCTTTACATTGTCAACCTTAAACATTGTCTGGCTCATCAAAAAAAAAGCACATAAAATATATTTCTTGAAATGAAACTGAGACTACCCAAAAAATGCAGAACACAAAGAAATGAAGTAAACACACACAGAGGGGAAACTAACAGAAAAAACACCGCTATGACTTCTGCCATGTAGATGGAAGTTGAAGCACATCTAAATGTAAGGCCAGAGTTGTAAAGACCCTGCCTTGAGGAGACAGCCTCAGTTAATTTCTGAGCCTTACCAGACTACACTTGTAATAACAAATACCTCTCTTCTATTCTATTTTCTGGTACTTTAATCAGAATCCTTAGTGGTGAAAAAGAGGAGGAAAAGTGTTCACATTTTTACCCCATTAGTCTATCTTGAGAGAATATGAAAGAAGAAAGAAAAGACAAGAGAATGAATTTCAAAGCAGAATTTGACTCATTTTTCTGCATCAGTCCCTCAGTTCCATCTTGACTCTTGGTTCCAATTTCAGAGGTGGATTTGTTCCCCAATACAGTTGTGCTGACCAAGAAAACCACTGAAGACAGCAAGCCAAAGCAAAACACACATAGGTTTTAAGAACACATAGCCAGTAATAAAACACAGGCTCTCCATTCTTACACTACAATACACTACACTGCAAATATTTTTATGTGGTTACTCTTTGTCTGCCAAAACCAGAACCCAAGCATTTTCCATAGCCTTGCTAATGCTGTTGACAAGGCCAATACCTGCCAAGTACAGTGACTTCAAACTTTTCATTAAGCTGTTTCAGATTTTCCTTTCAGCTGTGTTTGGTGAGAATATTACATTGTAATTTTGACTTTGGACACTTAAATTGTGGAGCTCAGCTGCCATTCCAGCATCTACCTACCAGATTCATTTGTCAGCTCCTCGCTTAGACCCACATTGTTGTGAGACATTGCAAACCCCTGCCCAAGAAACTGGCAGTAACACAGAGACTTGGCAATATCTGTCAGAGGCTGGGAACTCCGGGGCTTGCAGCACATTTGTATTTGGGGTATAAATATCAAACCAGAGAATGTGTTACAACAGTGACCAGACTCTGCAAATAAACCTGCACTACAGACAGCAGCTGTCCACAGTACAAATGGCAAATTACAGGTACATTCTACTGGCCAAGTTACCAAGCCAGAAAAAGTTACAGGCAAGAACTCTCAACTTTCTGCAACAATTCTCTCTAGAGCAACCCACAAACAACATTGCTTCTCCTCCCTTAATGTCACAAAGGCTGAAGTACTCAAGAGATCACGTAGCTCAAACCAGCTTAGAGACAGGAGTGTTTCAGCAGACATATGGGGAAACCATACCCCAACAGCAAAAACTCCAAGTTAACTCTGGTCCTCAATTTTGGTGGGGAGATTTAAAAGCAATATAAAGATTCTAAATTTTTTATCTAAGGCAGTTTTAGCCACAAAAAACACTGAACAGATCCCATTTTTGTACTGAGACTATTAAGGGCAGGAGCCAACAGATGCATACACCAGCTTATTAAAATCAAGTGCCTATGACTTCTGGGGCCAAATATGTTGTTTGCAGAAAGCAAGTCTCATTTCCAACCAAACTAGTTGGACAGATCCCATAACACTGACAGACAAATTTAAGAATAAGGAAAAGCACTAAATCTTACAGAGAAGCATCTACTCTGGCTAAAATATTAAAAATAAAACCGAATACTAAGAATAACATTGAATACTAAGAATAAAACTGAATATTAAAAATAACACCTGCAGGACTGCTGGAATACATGCTTGCAGTTTAAAAAGCAACTGAAAGGACACTCTTAAAGGAGATTCTCAAGCCAGTACAGCAGCTATGGGTACAACTTAAAAATATTTTGTGGACTGGAAATGGACGCAGAAATTACAAATAACAATAGCTGTACTAGCTATCCATGTACTAGCTGGTAAATATTGTCCTTATTGCACAATGAATATGATTGGCTTATACCTGGCTAGAAGAAAGGACACATGATAAGCAGGATTTTCCTTTAACACACTGGAAATAACAAATATTGGGTGAAAATAATAATGACAAAATCAAACTATGTATGCAAACACCCGGGTCTTCCATTTAACATAGCTAAATAGAAAAAAGAATTACATGAACTGGGCACCAGCCTCTGCAATCTCCTGGAAATCTCCATCAAGTGCACATACGTGAAAATAACAAGTATTTCAGAGCTGGGGGACTGGGGACAGCTGCAATGAGGGGGACAACAGGAAAGAACAACACAAGACCAGGAGAGATGAATGGAGCTGGAGCTGCCTTCTCTTTGCTCAGCATGGTCACCCTGAAGAGCCCACCCAGCCACACTGGTCCCTCCTCACCTCTTGTTAAAGCTCTTCAGAAGCTGGAACATCCCTGCAGTTTCAGAGCTTTGGGATGAGGATCCCAAGTAACACATCCCCTCTTTGTAATTCTGGCTGCTCAAACAACAGAGGTATTTTCCATGCTCTTAGCTGCTTCTCAATTATTTCCTCATCTCCTGCCATTCCCTGGACATTGTTAGTGCCTCATGTATTTATGATGTTCTCCCCTTCCTCCCTCCCTTCTCATTTCAAGTACTTGGCCTTCATGCTCCCTTGCTGTCCTCATTTATCCCACTTCCTGGCTCTGCAGCCCTGCTTTGCACACCTCATCCTCTCCAGCTCCCTTTGCACAGAAGGCTCAATTTGTTCCTTCATTTTTGTACTCCCTGTACCACACAGAGCAGTTCTCTAAAGTTCTTTGAAGAGCTGACTGTGTCTCTGTATCCAAGTATTTCCCTACTGAACACCTCCTCTGCAGTGTCAATCCCACCTCTGTCTCCCACGAGGGTTTTCTGGTGTGTTTGTAATGGGCAAACCTACAAACAGTATTGGACTGATACAGCTCAGAGAGGAAACGGAAAAAAATAAATAAAAATAAATTTTAAAAAGCCCCTCACATGAAGCTGAAATTAATCTTTTTTTCCAAACTCAGTTCTGCTCTTACGGCTGTAAACCATTACAAGGTCAGAATACTGCTACACAGTTTTCACATTGCTTTTTACAGCTCAACACGATTTTATATGAATTTCTCTGTTAGTTCACAGTAACATGCACTTGCCCAAAACAGAAGTCTGCCAGTGTGCACATAATCATACTTAAATATATGATTAAGAGAGGTTTTGAATAGGATTTTTCCACTGCTGTGCCTTTCAAAACTCATGTTTTACTATGACAGGAATACAACAATGTAAACCAGAAATGGAACAGATGATTTTGATGTGCGTTTGCCACAGCCAGAGCAGTTAATAAAACAGATCTGAAACATATTTCATCATCTAACTGGAAGATCTGCCAACACTGAAACTATAAAGAATATAGACATATTATTATTGAGGTAGCTTGACAACAAAAAGGGAAAGAGAACATATTTTATCTCCCAATATTCATAAACTTATTTTTATGACCAAAGACACTACATAAAAACTACTTTGAAACAGTAATTTTGAAAAAGTTATAGCAAGAAAAAGTAGAAAGTTATAGAAACGATAAAAGGAAAGAGAGCTCAATGGAACTCTTCCCAGGGTCCCACCAGGCTAAAATTGTTTGAAACATGAAGTGAAATTAAACACATGGGCTGCTATCAGACAAAAGTAAGACCTGATGGAACAGTCAACTGCTGCCCTGTGAGACAGAGAGGCACTGGTCACACAGTGCTACACCAACTACTGCTGCAGAATCACTCCTTCGAGAATTCTTGCTGCTCCAGACTGAGACAATATTTTTAAGTCAACACAATTCAACAGAAATCCAAATTCTGATACCAAGTTTAATTAAACAAAAAACCTCCAGGAACCTTTATTTTAAGTCACACCACAGAACATGGAGACCACATTCTAAAGTGAAGTCAATAGCTTGACTAAGAAACATCTTTAAGAAGAAACCCAGTGGCATCTCAAACATTACAAGCATGGTATTATTTCCAGTGTACATTAAGTATGACCTACTTAAAGAGCAACAAGTTGTCTGTCTGATTTCCACACTCCCCCCCCACCATGCTCCTGAATACCACAAAATATATAAAATCACCCAAATATTAGACAAGTAGTTTCCAAGCAAGAGAGACAATCATTCCGAAGTGCTTTCAGTGGAACAATGGTAACAATTCCTACATAGCAACTAATCACCTCTGGAAAAATGTCAAGTTTACCAACTCAGCTATTGTGCTCAGAAGCCCAAGCAGGAAGCCAGATACACATTAGGTCTACAAAACTGACATGAATTTGACAGAATTCAGTACAGCAGAAAACCAAACACAAAGCGAAGTGCAATTCATGTGGAAAGAACAGCAAATTAAACACTAAATCGCTTTGTTATCAATTTCTCTCCCTCCTGTAGTCCTACCTTCAGCTTGAGATACAAAAGGTAGCAGCACTGTTTACCTAGAAAAAACACATTTCTCCATGAAAAAGAATCAACAACATTTACCTAAAACCAGAAAGATAGGCAATAAAACCAGTTCCCATTGCTGTTTTCCCTTGTAGCTCCAACCAGCCCGAGAAGCAGCAGCACAAGTAGCCATGTTAGTCTCAATCTTCTGACTTAACACAGAGCTGAAATTTTCATCTGTTATAATACAGAAGGTTCTTTCAGCCCCATGCAAACATACTATTTAAAACAGTCAAACAGAAATGCAGCCACACAGCACAAATGAAAAACAGCAACCCCACTGTAGGTAACCTTATGCTGATGGGTAAAGAAAAGCAAACACGCATGTCAGAGAGCACAAAAAGTTATTTATCCACTTCCACCTTTCCTCCCACCCCTTTCTGCTCCTACCAGGCTGCCTAGCACAGAGCAGAACACTCAGACCTCTGAAAATCTGGTGATGAATGTGGACTTCATAGATTCATAGAACCATTAAGGCTGGAAAAGACTTCTAAGATCACTGAATCCAATTGTTAACCCTGCACCAAAGTCTTCACCACTAAAACCCATCCCCAAGTGTCACATCCACACATTTTTCCTCATAGCCAATCTATACCTTCCCCAGCACAACTTCAGGCTATTTCCTCTTGTTCTGTCACTTGATACCTGGGAGAAGAGACTGATCCCCACCTAGCTACAACCTCCTTTCAGATGGTTGTAGAGAAAGGTAAGGTCCCTCTGAGCCTCCTTTCATCCAGGTCAAACACCCCAGGCTCTTCTGCTAGTTGCTCTCTCCCTGAAAAAAACACTAATGTATGGAAGAGCAACCCAAAAAAGGCAGGAATTCTTGAAAACAAAAGAGGTGTGTGGGGGGGGAAAGGTGAAGAAAAGCAATCTGGAAAAAGCAGCTAAGGCACACACAGGCTGAAGAGCAGATCGTGCAACACCAAAGGTACGCTGCCTGTTGGAAATGAACAGCTGCTTTGCTGTTGGAAATGAAGCAGCCTGAGCACAGCACTGCCAGAGCTCTGACATCCTGTAACCCTGGGTATGATCCAGGTCTGGTCCCTGCAAAGCCCGAGGTGTGGTCCTGGCACAGCCCACCCTCATCCCCGAGCAGCACACCCCCAGGAGAAGTTTGAGAGCTCTGCCTTGGATTGCTAATGCACATTTGGGTACCAATGAAGTTCAAATGCACCTGTGTGATACACAGCCCACCTTTCCCATTCTCTTCCTTTGTAGCACTAAATAAAGGCTTCGACTGGCTCAAAGGTAACATCTATATTTACAGCAAGGGCCTTCATCCATAATGCATAAGGCCACAATCACTCATGTGCTGTATCTAAATACTGAGTAATCACACAAACAAAATAAGTCTTATTAACCTCACACTGGTCAAACTATCAAGTACTATTAAGAAAAATAACCATAAAAGTCTCTTAAATGGCTTTCTAAGCCTGTGAACACATACATTTCTAAGCTTTAGATTTTACATTTATATAAAATATAAATGGAACTACTAAACTTTCACGGTCTTAAATTTTCCCTGGCTTTTAGTATATTAAGAATGTGTCATTTAATCAAACAAAAAAAAAAATCAAACCTCTTGCCCTACAGAACCTGAGGAGGAATTTTTTTTTATGTAAGATCTGTCCACACTGAACCTACGAAGTGATGGCCATCAGTGTCTTTGCAGTCTCTACACCTCAACTACTTTCACCACAACTGTGCTTCCCCAAGCAGTAGCCCTTCCATTTACTCCACTTTTGCTGTGTGTCCAGCCTGTTGAGGAGCAAGTGGAACAGGGGTCCCTAAAGCAAGAGTGTATTCATGGGCAGCCACAGCCCTCTCTCTGCTACAGAACAGGCTCTGAGTTTCAAGGTTTTCTTCCTGCAGAGCTGCTAAATTCTCTGAGCACAACTACAAAGGGGGAAAAAAAAAGAGTGAAAGGAGCTATGGGGGAGGTGGGTAACAGAGAGAAGAATAGTGGGGGATGGAGGAGGGCACACACTTAAATTTAACCTGGAATAGCAACAACGAAATGCTTTGCCTTGACAAACCCCTGAGAAGATAAAGAAGGTTCCTTGGAGTGCAATTTCTCCACAATATTTCAACCTAACAATTGTGTGCGTTCCAAGGTGACCCAGGTACAGCCTGCAGACTGCAGCTGTGGCAGGGCAGCAGAGGGAAGCGCTCCCCTCCTTACACACTTCAAATGTTACCTACCCAAACCCTGAAAATGGTGATTCAAACACAGGTTCATCAACCTATGAAGAGGGCAGAACTTCCAAGCTCACGGCGTTCACTAAGCAGCCAGGTGGGAGCAAACAGAAAACAGAGACAACAGATCCCCTCCTCTGAGTGTCCAACAGTCTGCAGACACTCAGCACCAGTGGTGAGTTATGGGCTGACACATGCCCAGACACATATACCTATTTAACCCACTCAATTTTGTGAGTGCAGCTGCTGTTTTTCCTTCTGTAAAAGAGATCACAGTAATTCAGAGACTTTTCAAGCAGCCTTACAGCACAGTCATATTGCCAGCACCCTACATGTCAAGTTTTAGGACAAACTTTAAAAAAATACTCACAGAGAGTATTTGGGTGTAGCAAGCAAGTAGCAGATATCATTGAATAAATATTCTTTTCATGCCAGTGTTTCTAATCAAAAGTGCTGAAAAATGCTTGCTACAGCACCCTTGCAGACCTGCATTTCACACTGCAGAGCCACAGCTCTGCCATGGCCTTCAGCACTACATATTTTGACACCAGAAATTAAAGCCCACTAGAACAGTTCTATTGATCCTATCAAATAAACATGGACATCCCCCTTCCTACAGCAAAAAAACCCAATTACTTTGGAAGAGCATGAGGAATGTTGCTGCAGACTTGTGAAACAGAACATCATATTTCAAATTCTTACAGAGAAACTTTAACCTGTCAAGAGAAATTGATTAAATTCACATAGCTGGGGAGTTGGGTGGATTGGGGGGGTGTCCATTTTAGTGCACTCATCTTTATTGGGTAAATTTCTTCATTACTTGGTTTACTATTAGAAAAATGCTGCTTTTAAAATTCTGTTAGGTGCTGTTTGTATTTTCTCATGTGGTTCCTTAAACTACATCTTCATAGTGACGAGAGAGAATTTACAGTCCCATTTCCTCCCCCAATTACTTCTTGTGATTTAATAAAGGAAAAAGGTGGATTTCTCTTTCCTTTTAGCAGACTCAGTCACCACAAAGCCTGAAGTATCAGGTCCCTTCCTGCCCTTCTCCACCTGGAGAACTCAGATACAGTCAGTCTCCACCCAAAACATGCTGGAGATGGGAGCAGGGCAGCAAACATGAGGAAACACTCTCCTCCGAGTGGAAAAATACCCAGGGGAAATTTGCAATAAAAATGCTGTTTTTCTGTTTAATGTGTAGGAAAAGTTTTCTGAAGCCTCCTGTATATCAGAGGTTCACTGACAGAAAATGGGAACTCAGAGGGACTGGGAGGCCAGAGGTGTACCTCAGCTAACCCAGTGGAAGTCAGACCCGATTGAGGGGGAACAAGTGTGAGCTCTAGAGTATTTAGATTCTTAATGTGCATGTTTTGAAGAAAATCACAGGCATTAGGACATGAGGGGAAAAAACTCTAAAGACTTAACAATGCTCTCCTGCCATGCACAAGCGAAATGGAAGTCTACACATACACCCAAGCATGAGCTTTCTCACCCCAGTCCCTGCTTTCTCCCCAGAACAATCATAATACAATTGCAGCTACAACTTGTAAATGTATCTTACTTTTTCTAATCAATCCTGGTGTCATTTTCTCACATGAAATGCAACCAAAAGCTAATCTGTCTGTCTAATGCCATCTGAGTTTTCACCCTTCTTAGTTTTCAGATCCCTAAAGTTTTTCACTGGAGATGCAAATGTTCCTATGGACAACTGTGCACTGCTACAAATAGGCTGCTCTCCTTAGCTGTTTATCACAGAGTTAGACAGAAATAATCCTCCCACCCCTTTCCAGGAGTAGGGCAAGGCCTATTTGTCTGCCTATTTTCTGGCTCACAAGTTGTGAACTTCTTTAAAGGTTTTCCTCATTTTGGGACAATTGCCAAAAGCAGCTCTTGCTCGCAGGTACTGACCCAGGGCCTTCTTTCATATCAGAGTCAAGGCAAAAGGTCAGATTTCAGTACTTGTGTATTCATGTTCAAAGGTAAAATAGAAAAACTACACCAGCCACCATATGCCTGGTAGCTTACCAGCTTTAATATATATATATTATATACCATATACCATATGGTGTATATATATATACCATAAAGTCACTCCAAGACAACCACTCAGACCAGTATTGCAGAGAACAGGTTTCTTATTTCCAGCTGCATTAGCTGCATGGCTAGCAGATTTTTTTACAAGGTCATAATCTGACTTACATGAGGAAAATAAATATGTTAAGAAAATCCTTTCTGCACCAAACACAACATGGCAGGCCTTGCACTCTTGTGTTTGAGACCTAATTTAAACAGATACATTAAATTATACAATGTGTGCTTGCATTTATTAGGTCCAGATGTGGCTGTGAAAAGAGCTTTATAGTTTTAGGGGTTTCCCTCCGCCCCCCCATTGTTTTTCACTGGACAATTCAGAAGGGCATATGGCACTGCTTAAACAGCTTCCAGGATTTTCAGCCTGACAGCAATAACACAGTAATGCTGACTGCAAATCTGAGCCTTTTCAAGCTCTAGAGATGACAATCATTTTCCACTTCTCCCAAAGTGAAAAATTACTTGCAGTATTTTATCTCATTTTCCTGCTGCACTGAAACTCTACAACGTTCACCACAGAACAGATTTATATTTTCATCAATTTAATGTACTACTTTCTTTAAAATAAATGCACATGGACGTTAAAGCTTTTCCTTTCCAGCATGTCACTAATTACCCCATTGCTTGGCTCCAGGCTGGGTCTGGAGAGGGTGGGGGAGGCTCCTACAAGACATCCAGACAAGCACAGATTTGCTGCTCTATAAAAACGTTGCTCAAGTCACATCTTGCTCATTCTCCAGGTTGTTTAGTGACAAGATGCAACAGGAGCCCCAGCAGTGCTTACAGTGACACAGTAATGTTGGTCCGTGGGATTCCCAAACGAGAAGGGCAACAAACACCACAAACCACCACGAAGTCCCTCTTATTGCTGAGAGCTGCCACATCTCATCAGGCTGTGAGATTACTTCAACTACATCAAATCAGTGACCTGAGGGCCACCAAACAAGGCTTAAGTACACAAAGACTAAACAGGGGGGAATTATGGCCTGAGCACATGATTTTTATAAATACAGTAGATCCAGCCACTGCTGCTTATCCAACAAGACTCATGAGCACTGAAATAAGATTTTAAAGCACTGTCCTGCTTCTGTCTACAGAACTCAGCAACTGCTAAATGAAATAATCCAGCTGAATTGTCCTGGAACATATTTTCAAAACAGCTTTTATCAGCTGTGTTCAGAAACTGCTGGCAACTCTTCCCATTTCCATAGTATTGTCTCAAAATAAAGATCGACTGCTTTACACTAATATACACTATACTGAATGCCTCTGCCATCCTTTTCCAGGGGGTGGGGACCTTTGATTTTAGTTTGGGGTTTGTTTGTTTGTGGTGGGTTTTCCTTTTGTCCTGCATGATTCTCACAAATACTGGAGTAGGAAGCTGTGCAGCAGCGATTGCGACATGACTGAAAAAAAGATGCTTGGCAGATTTCACATGTGAACTGAACACCAACACAGCAGCCAAGATTCAGCATTGCAGAAGATAATGCAGCAAAAAGTATTCTCAGGAACATGGGCTACAAATCCTCTGGCTTCAGTGATCCTTTCATCTACAGCAGCTGTGAATGATACAGAAAAATGCCCCATAAAGCAGAGTTCACGATAGTTCAAGAGCTGCTCCTGTTGTGTTACCCAGCAATCTGACACTTCCCATCTCTGACATGGGCTCTCTGCAGCTGAAGCCCTATGAGCGCTCCCTGCCCACAGGGGAAGTGTGCACTACTGTTTCCTATCGTCCTAGATGCCTCTTTTCCTTAGGGTTCTCCTCAGACAGCATCCCAAAACACTCAGAATGTCTTCTGACATTCAAGTCAACTGCTATTAGGGCGTGTACTAGAACATCCAGCTACAGAAACAGGAATCCCAAAATACACAGGTAAACCAAAGACATAAAGGGACTTAAAAACACACTTTAGGTCTGCCCAGCACGTCTTCACAAGTATTGTTTCCCTGGTGTCAAAACACCAAGGCAGCAGCTTTTGGGCTGCAACAAACTACATGTGCTCCCTGGTAAAGGCATCTTCTGATCACCTCTCCTGAGCAGCTTCCTGCACTTCCCCACAGGACCTCTGCCTCCACACCAGGGCTGGGGACAGAGATCTCTGTCCTTCAAAGGGCTGCCACCCCAAAGGCAGGGGCACACAGAGCCTCTGCAGCTCAGCCACAGCCTCCACAAAGGCACCCAAACTGCTTAATATGTTAATGTCATCAGTCAGACACAATCCGCAGACATCTGGCACTTCTCGTACAGCAGTGTCCTTCCAAGATAAAAAGCCTTACAAATTCAAATCAATATTTTCACTACGGCATTAAATTAGCACTTTTCTGTTTCGCATCTAATCCCAACTGCTTTCTGTCCACAAACTGACCTGCTCAGGGAAGTGATCTCAACACCATATGCCACTGCTTCCCCAAGCCAAGCCAGCTCACTTGTTTGTCCTTGTCAACACCAGGGCAGGGCACAGAAAGCTGCCGTGGATTTGCCAGCAGCAAACCTCAAAACAACATATTTAATACAGTAGAACCTGAGAGGTTTTTGTGCTGGGGAAGCCTGCAATGACAGACCTAGTCATTAATCTCAGGAATTCAGAACAGTGCTCTCTGGATCAGAGAATTATTGGTATCTTTGGGACCCTTGCCATAAAACAGCTTAGGGGAAGACAGTGAATCTTATTTCTTGGCTTCACTCAGCATTAATGTGCACAGTTGGTAAACCCAAAATTATACCACATATGTTTCCAGCTCTTTTAATCCAACCATCTCAAAAAAATCATGAAGGGAGATCACTTCCACTTTATAAGACTTCATATTTTACTGCAGCAAGTTGACAAAAGCCCCAGTCTTTTAAATATAAACTACTTAGACCCTGCCTCATTTAAAATAAACCACAATGCCATTTATTATGTACAAGCACTGCTTTTCTCTCAGAAAGTGAGCTTTGAAAAGCTAAAAGGGAACTAATTTTGGTAACAGAGATTACTCTCATTACAAAAAAAAAAAAGGCAATAAAAAACTGCCTGTAGGCATTAAGATCCTCAAAATCAGTATTGTTTGAGACACCTTATTAATCACAGAAACTCCACATGCCCAAGAACACTCAGTAAATTTTTCGAAAAACCGTCACAGTCAAGTGACAAGACACTTTGGATTAAGTCAGTCACTATATCGTTTCAGCAATGAGAGCCCAGAAAAAAGCACAGATAAAAGAACAAAACTGCCTGAAAGATAACCTGCAAGAGAAAAATTAAAAGGATTAAGAAAAAACCTGAACAACTGTATGAAGCATATTAAGCATCTCTCTTTCAGATACCCACAGTGGAACCAGCACATCCATGAACCTGATGGTTTTCAACTCAATTTGCAGCAGCACAGTGGGGATTAAGGCAGGCACAAAGCACAGCTCAGAGAAACAAACCTACCATCAAACATCAAGCTTAAGTAGCCCTCCATGCTTTTAAGACGACTGCACATGGCCTAGAAACAGGCAAAATACAACTGCATGATACCCACTGACATTAAGGTACTTTTCCTAGAGCTGTCCAGTTGAAACTCTGCTCACTGAACAAGGAGGGAAGAGAAATTTGGGTCAGAGCATCCTCTGACAAAGATGCAGAATCCAAATCTCAAACAAAGGACAGCAAATTATTAATGTAGGATGAACCTATTTGCAATTAATAGATAACACTGTCCTAAAAGCTCTGATAAAAGTAAAGTAAGAGGGATAAAGCTAATGAAATGTGAATTGATTGTGAATTCTCAGATAACTGGCCTAACATCAGAGTGGTCAGCAACAGATTAACAAAAGGCTCCTACTAAAACAAAGCAGAGTGACAAGGCCGTGTTACCTTCTTAGCTCAGGACATCCAGGTTTTGCTTTGATGCCATCATCTCTGCAACATGAGAAAAACAGAAGTACAAGGGAAGGCAGCCCTGTAGCAAGGGCATCAGCAGCTGAAAAATCACTTATGGGAAGAGCAAACCTTCAGGGATGAGAATCACTGCCCAGCCAGCCCCAAGAGGAGCACTCAGCAGGGAGGGCAGAACCCGACACAGGCGAGCTCTGCCCTCGCTGGCTCACCCACAGGTCAGCAAGGCCCAGAGGCCATGTCACAGAGAGCCCCGGCAGTCAGGGCTGGGGGAACGGGCCCACACTGAAACTGCTGTCCTGAAAACCCCAAACAAGAGCTAGAATGCAAACCCCACAGAGAAGGGCCACGCTCCTGTGAGAGTCGAGGCTTTTTACACTGTGCAGATTTCACCTGCCTGAACTAACCCTGAGCCACCAAACATTCCATAAAGAATGGAATGGCTGCACATTAGGAACAACATTCTCTCTTTGTTATTTCTACGAACAAAATAGGCTGAATTTCCAAGCTTAAAAACAGTGTTTCAGGGGTTAAAACACAGTTTAGCCCAGTATAAAAATAAGGTATGGAAAAATCCTGGGAACAATTTTATTGGCTTGTAAGACAGACGTGCCATTCCAAAACACACCTGCAGTGACCTGTAAGGCAGCCTGACTCAGCTTTAGAGCCCTGTGAGAAAGGAAGGGCAGAGCTGGTTTAACGACAAAACAGAATTTGCTCAGACAAAAATAAATAAATTACGTGACCTACTGCTACAGAATCAACTGTACAGTAGCCTTCAAACATGTGCTGTAACAGTTCCTATTAATTCTGCTTAAATACAGTCCAACTAACCACCATGGATGAAGTCAGAATATATATTTAGAGGAATTATGAAGTTCTGTAGCCTGACAAGTAACTTTTATTGGTCAAATCGCATCTCAAGCTACTTAACCTGAACTATATTTAAAGCAACTATTTTGAAATGATTGCTCTATTTTTGTAGAAGAAAGTAAGACTGTCCCATAGTATCATTCTCAAGCATTCATCATGTCTTGTCTCCCTTCAAGGGTTCATTTTGTGGACTGATGCCTTATACCACCACTTCTGAAAATCACAAAAAAGTTACTTAAATCTCCAGTTACAACATAAAAAGGATCTTTAACAAAAATCTCTATATTTACAGTTAATTCTCTTCACTCACTATTAAAATGCACAAAGCCTTGGACTTATTATTTGTGGGTCATTTTTCTCTTTAATCTTAAATTCAGATTAAATTAGCACATTCAAAAAAACCCAGAGAGACTTCTCATAAGTGGAAAATTTGCCATGCTTATGGGCTTGAAGGCAAAATTCACAAAGGGAGATATGTGCTCTCCTTTTAATTTTGTATGCTAGTAACACATGACAAAAGCAAGTTCTCTGCATCAAGAATTCCAAAGCTGTGGCTTTTCAAATACAGTTGCTTGTCTACACCAGCAAAATGCAATGCCCACCCGAGCAGCCACTGCCCTAGGGCTCAGGCTCCCCTGGGCTGAAGGAAGCCGTGGTGAGGAGCTCAGGCTAAGCCCCAAACACCTCAGTGTTGCATATGATGCCCACACTGTCCTCACAAAAAGCGAGCTGCCTCCAAAGCCAATGAAATAAAACTCTACTGCTTTTCTGTCTGGAAAATCCCAATTTCTGCTTCCTGTGACTCATCCTTAAAACCAAAACCTCCAGTGCGAAATCAAATGGCAGAAAGTAGAGGGAAATTATTACTGGAACAGCAAAATGTCATTTCCAGACATGCTGATACACCAACACCCAAGCCTGAACCATCAAGGCAGGGAAAGTATTTTTTAAAACCTCCAAGAAGCATAAAACAGCTCTCCGCACTTTAGATGGGAACCAGCACCCTGCCAGAACAGTGGCCGACATCCTAAAAAGCAGTGGCAGACACCAGAATTCTTTTTATCAATAGGCAAGCTTAAGCCACTGATCAAAGTATCAAAGTATGCAGGAAAACAAACTCTAAACCAGAAGAGAAGCTCCATGGGCAAGAGCTGCCCGAGAGCCAGGGCCCTCAGTAGGACAGTCTGGAACTGATACTGGCCACAGGGTTATAAAAAGCATCCCTGTAGAAAGGGATGCTTTCCCACTGTAGTTTTGGTCCTCTTCTCTTGACTGCTACTTTCATTAGACTTTCCTAGGAAAAAAAAAAAAAAACAACGAAACAACAAAATAAAACAAAAGTATTTACTTCATGGAAAAAGTTAATTTACGTGCCTTTGATTACAGAGTAAAAAATCATTGTCAAGCAAACTCTGCAGAGTTTACACATGGCATCCTAACAGCTAAATTGCCTTTCAGTTTGGTTTATTCAAGGTAATTCAGAGATAAATAGTTGACACATCCTGAGGACACCCACCTTGAGGCTCCCTCAGCCAGTCTCTGATGTTCCAATGTTGTGGGAGGCCTGTGTTTGCCCAGTAATTGGGTTCTCAGGTACCAATCTTTGGGAGAAAAAGAGAGCAGCTCCTCAGGCATACTTGCAACCCCCTGTTCCTGAGCTGACCTAAAGGCTAACCAATGCAATTAACATTGACAGGGTCTTAAATTCTGTCTCTTCCCCTTAGAGTGAGGCTGCAGGACCACAGCTGGATTCTGATACATCCTTTGAACGTAGCTGCATTGCCATCCTCTGTCTCTGAAACACAGGAATTGCCCCCAGCCACTGCATCTACCTTCCCCTTGCACTCCTCCAGGCATGTTACACAGCACAGAGAAGAAAGACCTCAGCCACTGCAACCTCTTCTTCTGGCAAAAAAAAGAGTAAAGTATCCCTACATATATTCTCTGTGTTTGTACAGAAGGAAACTGCCTTAGTCAACAGCCTTACAGATAATATTCACACAGACAAAAATACAGCCCACAGTCCAGCACAGGTCATTTTTCCATTCTGCAGTTTTTCTGACAAAGCAGAACACTGAAAACTTTAAATAAAAACAACATAATTACATTTTAGAACAGCCTTAACTGACAAGTCTATCAAAACCAGCTCTCCTTTTGTCTCTAATGCCAAAGTTTTAAACTGTTTTACAACCATGACCATTTACATAAACAAAGAGGAGAAAAATAGAAACACATGTGCAATGATAAACCCTATAAGAAAAATACTTTGCCCTTTTCTGTAGAGCCAGCCCCAAACATAAAACAAGAGGGAAACAATGACAATTCCTAATAAAACTTTAATCTCCCAGTCATATTTGGTTGGGAAGGCAGCCAGTTTCCCTATCCAATGGGTTTCCCAAACAAAAACTCTCCATTGATATAATTACACATCAGAGACATCAGAGTGTGCTTTTAGCCAGCAGTGGAACATTTTTTTAGTGTTAACTTTTAGTAGTGTCATTTTCCTACACTATTTAAAAATTCAAACGTGTACAAAACCCAGCGGGATTTGCCATTCCAGAGAGGTTCTCTCTACTGCTGATTGCTCCATGTTCCATTCACTCTGTACCCTGCATTAACAGCCAAACCCAACTTGAGGGCATGTCTGGTCCCCGGTTTTTGCTTCAAAGTCCAGGCCACACAATTATATTACAGATGCCTAGAACTCTTCAGGTTCCATGCTTTCAGCAAGTACAAATTCCCTTTTAAAGTGTTCTATGTGCCTACTAAAAATGGTAACCAAACCTGGCAAAACTATGAGTTAGGCATTAGAACATCCTAGTAAATTTTCAAGTGCATCTCAAATGTGTTTTTCCCTTCATCCACCAGGTATGTGCAGAAAAAAAAAATTGTGGCATTATTTATCTAAATAAATACACAGAGCTTGAAAACAGTAGGACTTCCTGAAGCAAAGCTCCCTTACCCTGCTGCCCCAAGTGAAATTCCCAGGAAAGCAGGCAGCCCCTCAGGCAAAGATCATACACAGACCCTGTGCCTTTTGCTCCTGTACAAGGACATAAGAGCAGAACCAGTCAGGTGCCCCACTGCCCAAAATGTACAGGGCAGAGGACCCTGGCAGAAAGGAGGGTGTCTTACAGGACCTGCAGCATCACATCACCTTGCAGAATGACTATTACAGCTTAAAAAGAGTCTCCAGCTGTGCAGCAAAGTGCAGTCTGCTTACATGTCTTCTTCTTCCCAGGATAAGGAGATGAAGAAGATGCAGCTGGCATTTGATCCAGCCAGCCAAGCCAGCACACTACATGTGACAAACATGAACTGATTGCTGCCAGAGCTGCCTGCTGTACTCCTGGGATAGAGCTCTGAGCTTCTGACCTGCATCCTTGCAACTGCTCCATGTCCATCCACTGAAACTCTTGGTGCGAGACAATACTTCTAGCACCCAGAGCTGTTGTTTGCTGTTGAGAGAGGCATTGGGGGAAACTTTCTCCATGATTTACCCTGGAAGCTGAGCTGTTAGCATCCATGTAAAGCACCAGCCTTGCGGTGAAAACAACACAGGAAAGCACACTACAGAACTCAGAAACCACAACAGAAAAGGACCAAGAACAAGCAAACATCAAAACAGGACAGAGTTTTCTATCAATCCTGGGTCCATCCCTAGCCTGCCAACACTGAAGATTCTGAGTTGTTTTCCCCCACATTCCTCTCCCTGCATCTAAATTCGAGATGTGACAACTATTAGCTCTGAAACAATTGCCTCAGGAGTTTCTTACCAGCAAGGACAGACTTACTAGGACTGCTGACACATTACCACCCATCGCCTCCACTTCATCGTGGCTGCAGAAATCACTGCTCATAAAGCAGTTCCAGACCCTTCCCAGCACAGTCTATTAAAGTTAACCAGCATCGTTTTCTGTTTGACTGGGTGGCAAACTGCTGCAAGCAATTCCTGAACCCTCACAGCTCAAGCATGAGCCAGACTGTGACCTTGTCAGCCATCCCAGTGTGGGCTGTTTGTAATACTGAGTCAGAACCTGTGGAAAATCATCTGAGCTTGGCCTTTACTACTCCCTTCACTTCAGAGTCAGCTACAGCTCACAAGTCTGGCTTCAAATGCCACAGTTCCACATGTGGACAAGAGGGATAAAATAACAAACTTTACAGGAGTTATACTCTGCCCTAAAGCAGGAGTTTAAAAAAGGAAGATACGCACCACTTGTATAATTATACATTTAGTGTTACTGTTTTGTTTTTATAAACAAATTTATCACAGAAAGGAAGAGACACTTTCAACATTCCATGCTTAGAAAAGGAGTAGCATGTTTTAAAATTACCAGCCCTCCTCCACAAAGCTGTGCACTGCTTGCTAACAGAGATTCACAATCTCACAACAGCATAAAACATCCATTTCCACTCCAAATGCTTCAGGAGGTACCTCCCTTCAAACAAAACGAAATAAAACAGTGGCTTCAGCATTTTCCTGAGTCTAAATGTATAAACACTCATTTTCATTCCATGACATAAATTATATTATCATAGAACCATTTAGGTTGGAAAAGGCCTCCAAGATCAACTCCAACCATTAACCATGTTCACCAATAAACTGTGACCCCAAGTGCCACATCTACATGTCTTTGAAATCCCTCCCAGGATGGTGGCTCCACCACTGCCCTGAGCAGCCTGTCCCAATGCCTGACCACCCTTTTGGTGAAGACATTTTTCCTAATATCCAATCTAAACCTCCCCTGGCACAACTTGAGACTATTTCCTCTTGTCCTATCCCTTGTCACCCGGGAGAAGAGACTGACCCCCACCTCGTACAAACTCCTCTCTGTAGTTGTAGAGAGTGATAACATCCCCCTGAGCCCCCTTTTCTCCAGGCTAAACACCCCCAGCTACCTCAGCTGCTCCTCATCAGACTGTGCTCCAGACCCTGCACCAGCTCCACTGGGGAATTGCTCCAGACCTCAGTATCTGTCTTGTCATAAGGGGCCTGTAGCAGGATGCTCTGCCAAAGTGTGGGTAAAACGGCTCAAATTTTACCCCATTTGCAAAAGTTATCAGTGATGGATGGAGAAGTGGGGGGTCATGCTGATTTTGGTGTTGAAGAATGCTGAGACCAGCCTGACTCAATAATCCCAAAGTTAAACATTCTGAGGACGTGAAAAAACCGTGTTTCCTGACACAAACAGGTACTGATGAGGATACGACAAAGTTTCTGATGAAGAAAGCAGTAAGTGACAGCACTGATAACTCACCTGAAGCTGCTGAGCTGCAGGCTGCCCAGCAGGCACAGCTCACCTAGAAGCACAGGGTGATTGAAGAGAGTTTTGTTTTTGCTGTGGAGATGGTCGTCCCCCCAGGTTTGGACTAATAGCTCTACATCCTGAAGCTGGTAGAAGTTAAAGGCTGCCTGAATGTCTTGGTTCCCACTGGACTGTTCCACAGTTCTCATTTTGTACAAGTTTCTGTCTCGGTGTTGGTATTGGCACTGGCCTCATGGTGGCTGCCTGCTGCAGCTTACATGCTTTTTAAGGCACCCCATGAACATCCTCATCTCTAGCAAAAATGTTACATTCTAATTAAGTACAAAATAATTTTATCTTTAGATGAAATGTGATTCACTCTCCTAAATGCCTACATGCTCATCGCTAAATAAAACTCATTTTAGTTAACAATTCAGTTTCATGTTTCAGCTGCAGCTCCTCTAGGACCTTCGCCCTATGCACAATTCATAACCAACCCTACAACATCAAGGGCAGAGCCATAACGAGCCTAAGGGGCAAAGCAAGCTGCAATGAGACCAGAGGAGGTGGTGCTTGTGCCCAGAGGAGGCTCAAAAAGCAATTCAGAGCCACAGGTCCCTTTATTACAAGCAGATGAGTTTAAGCACACCAAAATAATAGCAGAAAACCACAACGTTTCTTTCATCTTCTCTCTCCCCCTTCTTTAAAGCTGTCTGTCATATGCAAAAGACACATTCTAAATCTAACATAATCTTTCAGGTTTTGGGGGTTTTTTACTCTATGCAAAAAAATCATAGCCCAGAAGGACTGCACTCATTAAAACACGATGAGAGACTACAGCAACCACGAGGAATGTTATCCTGTGCTATGGACATGCACTTTTACTCACCCTCTAACAGCAACTCATTACATTGCTGGGCATTAGCTATCACTAGATAGACCACACTATCACAAAACATGGCTTTACCTAGGAGATTTTCTCTCTCATGAAGCAGGCAGTGATCAGCCACAGGGCACACTGCTCATCTGTCCCCTCCAGTGCCCTGCCTTCAGCAGCACCTCCTGCTCACCCCTCAGGACACCAGGGCCCTCTGCAGTGACCCACGGTGAATTCACCTGAAGCACAACACAATTTATCTGTTCTTAAACAAACCCACCACTTGTGATGAACCAATGTGACTGTGTGAAGTTTCCTAATGTGAGGGTACCAATCAGGAGAACTTCCAGCACTCAAACCTCTCACAGCAGTTTCCTCAATCCCATCTGGTCTGATGCAATGTAAAATAGGGATTGCAGCAGTTTTCACTCCAACCTGGTTTGTTTACTTTAAGGAGGGATTCAATTGCATTTCAATAATTCAACTGCGTTACAAAATGCAGATTATTTTTAAATAAAATAGCCTGATTTGAACTCTCTTGATCACATAGATCCCTATATGGCACACAAAACTATGTTTCTTACTTTTCTGGAAAACAAACAAAAATCCTTACAAAAAAAACAAAAAACCCCTCAACAAACCCCAAATATTTCAATACAGAAAGAATGCTTAAACAACATGTAATCATGGCCATTTTTAAACACACCTGCAGACCACTATATGTGGAAAACAAAACATGAGGACACTTACAGAATTGTAGACTGAGGCTCAAAAAGGCTAATAAGGCTGCCAAGGCCAGCAAGAACAGAAAACGGTTTCGGAAAAGCATTATTATTCACTCTGCTTGCTCTTCATGGTTTCATCTTCAGATATCTGTGGTTCCTGCAAACAACAAAGCATTGGCAAATATATATTTCAGATGTGGAAGCGTCAGCTATAGCAAAGAAAATTCAAATATCCTTTTGACAGTGTCAAGTTATTCCTTAAACGCAAGTACACAAGGCAATTCAAATTGGCAACAACAGAATGGATAAGTTGCCTTCACCCTAATAATAGGATTAACTGTATTTCCACAACCAAACTTTCAGGTAAGTAAAAAGATTTCCATTTCCCATAAAATTAAGCTTGCTCCTGCTAACACTGAGTTAATACTCACATTCACAATTCTTGCTTAAGACAATAAAGAGGAAGAAAAGCTGTCAAAGCTACTACACAGTAAATAAAAAAGTAATAAACCTCAGAACTCGCTACTCGCTGCAAGAATAAAAATACAAAAAAACTAAGCCCTCTCCTGAAAACATCCAAATGCACTCTTCCTTGCAAAATGACATTCCAAAGAGCACGGAATTTGCTGAAGTGCCCTGTTTTCACAGATGTACGTTTTCCTGTGGAAAAGTGCTCTATATAAGGGATGAGGGGGGGTTGCTCTTCCCCCTACATGCCTTTTTTTCTTTTTTAAACAACCAGCTGCTCTTATGTGCAAGAGATGCCTCTTCCTAGCACTGACAGCGTGTTGCAGGAAATTGGTTAGTCTCGAAAGACATCTTCTGAGATTCCCAGATCCTTTGAACTGAGCACTGTTTATGACAGAACATTCAAACATGTTGACAGAAAATAACTTTTTCCCCCCACCACTGTTTCTTTTTTGCCCCAGCACTTATTTCCTCACAGAAAGAGGCCTCTCTTTATTTTTCCTCCATTTGAGAATGACAAGTCTTACCTACACATGTAATCGAAACATATTTGCTTACCAAAACTCTTCTGGACTCCAAAAACTAACCATCTTAGCAAGATTTTAATCTCTTAGTGCTGATAAAATCACAGTCTCAAAATTCCGATTTTTTCTACACCCCCTCTACCACTCCCAATTAATTATCTTACTAGTATTTGAAAAGGTCTCAGGAGTCATGGAACTTATTTTATCTGCTGGGGTAGAAAAGAGTTGTGGGATGTATGAGGTGCCCCGAGGGGGCTTTAGCAGCACAAGCAGTGATCACAGAAACAAAGGCAGTGGGGCTTGCAGTAAGTGGAATCCATTATACACATATACTTTGCAGAACCAAGGTCTTTCCATCTCATTTTACTTGGACAGCTACCTTTACAGCTTTTGGAAACTGTGGAAAAATTGAAAGATCTGGAGATTCTTAGAAGCAAGAAACCAGAGTCATTACAGTATTTTTCCCAAATGCCAACAGCACCATAAATGGCATGTGCAAGCTGTAATAAAAATAAAGTAAAAAAAGAGAGGGAGAGAGAAAGTTGGAAAGAACAATTTTAGCAGTTGTCAATTTCAAAAAAAATCATAGCTCATCCTGGAACATCCTAGTGAAAGGCAGGAAGAAGTAAAACTGAACTACACCACTGCAACTCAACAAAGCTGTGAAGGATAGAAGGTAAAAGGATTAATGTATGCCAAACACCAGGAGAGAATAAAGCAGTTCAACCAAACAGATGGGAGAACAGAAGGGGAACCACAGGAAAAAGCAAAAAATAGACTTAGCAGGGAGGAGAAGGTAAAATCTATTAAAAAGCTCTCAGGAACAAGAGGTCTTGTGCACAGTTCCATACTCATTAATACTGTTGTTGCATAAAATAAAGCTACCATAAAAAGGAAAAATTACAAGACTGCAATATAGAAGATCTTACACACCTCATATTAGCAAAATATTTTAGTGAGTAAGCTTAATGAGCTTTAAGCCTTAATTGCAAGATCAGAAGTTTTAAAACATTGAGTGTGAAATGCATCATTCAAGACATTACAAACAAGGTGGAAAGATTTTTCTTTTAAATATACTTTGGCATGCTAACAGTTAGAAGTTGCTGTGTTGCAACTTATGAGGAATAGGAACAGCTCCTGCTGAGAAGCTGTAAATTAAAAGCCTGTCAATACAATTTGCCATCAGCTCCTCCTTGGCAAGAAGCTGCTGGGAACCAGGTGAAGGTATGTGAGACTGAGTCCTGAAGTCTCTGCCCCTCCAGGCTGGCACATGAGGTGCTCCCAGGGCACACCAGCGCTTGGCCAGCACATGTTAAGTGAAGGCAGTACAATAAGTACTGTGAGCACTCACTAAAGTGAGCATTTTTAAACTAAGAAAGTTAAAACGAAGCCTGGAGGGGGAAGAAATAAAAGCAAACCAACCTTATCTTCCCACAAAACTATTCTTACATGCAGATGAAAGAGAACAACAATCCACAGATCAAAACACATTTGGGGTGCTCAGGACAGACTAGCACAGAGCAAGAGCACTGCTAACCTGGCATTTAGGCACTGCTGCTCTTTATCTGTTTACCCAGGCCAGAGTGCAGGTCCTGCCCCAGACTCAACATCTCCACACTGAGAGCTCCCAAAGAGCAATTCCATCAACACCAGCACCACTTCGCTGGGCTGCAGGAATGGGCCCTGGCTCTGGGCTCTGGAGCCAAGGAAGTACTGCTTTGAAAGGGGAATAAGCACCACACTGAGGTGGAACTCAGCACCAGGAGCAGCAACTTCTGATGCGTGCCCAAAATGCAGGGGTTGATGCTCATCCCTGAGACAGGGAGGTGTAGATTGGATATTAGGAAAATTTCTTCACAGAAAGGGCTGGAAACAGTGCTGGAAAGCACTGCAACAGGCTGCCCAGGGCAGTGGTGAAGGCACCATCCCTGGAGGGATATAACAGACCTGTGGACGTGGTGCTCAGGGACAGAATTTGTGGTGGGTTTGGCACTGATGGGGGAACAGCTGGACTCGACCTTTTCCAACCTAAACAATTCCACATTTCTGTTTCTATGAATGCAGTACTTGATAAAGATGACCTATAGAACTCCAAACATTTCAGTCACACTGATTCTAAATGTGACACACTTTTGTTTAGAAACTCATAAGGACAGTAATCAATAAAGCATCCTACATCGAAATGCAGGTAAGTAAAAGGCTACATCTGAGTCACCTTTTGCAGCATACCTACGTACAGAATTTAACATACCTACCTACATACCTACCCACAGAATGTAACTTTTCCTTTTAAACATGATCCAAAATCTCAACTCATCAAAACATGCCAGAATGACTCACAGCATTTAGAGCACCCTCAGTTCTTACCTAATGTCACACAAGTGCTGGTGTAAGGTGTTACTGCATGCTCACACAAAGGTAAAAACAGCCTTACCGTTGAAGGCCAGGCCAGGGAGTCAGGAAAAATTAGTAACTACCTAGAAATGCTGGGAGAGAGGCAACCAGCCGTGCCAGGCGAGGCACGAAGCTGGAGCAGAGCAGCTGGCAGCACTAACCTACTTTCTGTTCAGCACTGCAGGGGCACTGCCAGCCAGGGCATCACACAGAACCTCCCCCTGGCAGCACCAGCTCCTCAGCAAACCAGAGACAAGGCATTTCTTGCAGGGCTGACTGGCTAAACTATTTATTTTGTTTGTTTTAAGTCGGGCCCTGGAAATAACCTTATGTCAATGCTTTCCAAGCACTTGTGAGATTAGATGTGACACTAAACCAGGCAAACTCCTGTGCCAACTGACTGATGCTGTTATATCCTCCAAATCACCAGCATCCATCTATAATACAAATCTATTCTCCAGCATGAAGCATAAGCACAGAATTATACTGACTCACCATGACAGCTTTAATGAATCTACTTGATTAAAACAGCATGTCTCCATAAATAATCAATAGTACTCCTCAAAGTCTGGCTCAATAAAATGAGTGTATTTATCTGATGTGCTGCATCAAAATGACATTGTCTATTGAAACACAAGTGAGCAAAAGTGGTCACAGTGAAAAAAAAACAGCAAAGACAAATGGTGACTTTGCCCCAAAAGGAAGGTAGTGCTCAGTCTGTACGTAACTATGTGCCAAAGACAGAGAAAAGTATAATTTGGAGTGAGCTTATAGAGTGTAGGAGGGAGAACAAAAAGCCCACAGACAACATAAGGTTGATTTGGAGTAACATTCATAGATAGTTTTAGAAAAGGTCACAGCATAACTCATTAGTCTGATAACTCTACACTGCATAAGAGATTTAAACTATCATTTCTTTTTTGATACATCTTTTGCTTTTCATCTCCATCTGTAGGCTTATTTTCTGACAAAGCCTGTTTTGAAGGCATCTGAAATGAAGGTGACAGCTCCTGATACAATTATAATGAAAAGTTCTGCCTTGACTTTAACTCGTGATGCTCCACCAATCACTCCCCAGCCATTGGGCAGCAGCCCACCAGGTACATTTTTCATCTACTCACAAGTCCAGCCCCCAGACAACTTCAGACAGTGAACCACAGAAAATAGCTGTGTCAGCAAATGGCACAAGTCAAACCTTTTCTTTGGCACTTCAAGGGATTTGCTTTTTTCCCTGCAGGAATGCAAAATAGTGGCTGGGATTTTCTGGTCATGACCAAATTGACCAGTGCTATAAAGAGCTGTGGCAAGCACCAGAACAGAGGGGAAATGGGAACACACAGCAGAACCAATTCTCTGGTCAGCATGACCTGCTTAGCTACTGATGCTTGTAACTGTCACGGTGAGGAAACCCTCACAAAACCCCTGCAGCCACTGTAGCAGCAGCAATTTAAATTGGACATATGATCCCTGCAACACCAAGGGTGCATTTTGCACGGCATCACAAAGTAAGACAGCACCTGTGATGCTGTGCAGCACAATTCTCCATTTTCCCATTGGAAAAAAACAAGAAACATACTTTTTTTTTTTTTAAATAGCACTTAAGAAAAATAGGTCACAACACTTGGTGCAAATAAATGCCTTTCTAAAAAGAGTAAAACTAGATCATCATTGAAAATATTAAATAAAACCTGCTCAGTAGTGTTACTCATGTTAGCCCACCCACCCATGAGTTAAGCTGGAAGTCAGCAAGCACAGGACATGCAAAACTCAACTGAAAATACAAATAGGTCAGCAGCCTCAAAAACAAACAAAAACACACACACACAAAAAAAAACCCCAACACCTATGTGGAGATAAAGAAAGCTGTGATAAAAAAGGCAACATGTACCACTCCACAAGTAAGGCACAGAAACAGCAGGAAGCAGTGCCTGTCCAATGCAGCATGGCTACATGTTAATATGTAAAAACTAACAGTCACTTATAAGATAATTTTATTTTTTAATTACTTAACATTTTACCAACAAGTATCTGTTCTAAAAAAAAAAAAAGGCTAAGATGCTGAAGTTTAATATATTTTAGCATATTAAAATGTCCACACCTAAATTTTTCTTGCCTTCTGTTTCCAAGTTTATTCCTTATCTAGCCAGTTCTAAAAACTTCATACTGGCACAGCTAGTCCTGCAAAGGGCAAAAGTACTGGCAGCAGTACTGCCCAGACTTTCAAGCAATCAGCATAATGCTCACTTCATACAAGCCAAGGAATCAAACAGATTTTACTTGAATAATTCTGCCCCTCTGTACAGAACTCACTTTCTCTGTGCAGCAGATTTTCCCCTGAATTTAATGAGCCCAGACAGTGACGAGTGCTGAGCACACTCGTGAGGAAGGGACCCTCAGCCAGGCTGAACATTGGCACACCTCGAAGATAACCCACTGCTCTCAAAATACAAGGTTCCCTTGACTCCAAAATCTGAGCTTTTTAACCTCCAGGTGCACAAGCAGATGAAGTGGTGAACATTTTAAACACCTCTTTGTCCTAAGCAGCTTCCAAGTCTGAGTAGGACTCTCATAAAGTTTTATGCTGGAAATGCTGCAAAATCAGAACCTTCAGCTTACATCCTTTGGAGGGCTGTTTCCTTCTTTTCAATTCTGTCCTACTCAGTCACCAGTAGGAGCTGCCTTCTTTCACACATCAGATCCTAAGAGATGAGAGCAGAACAAGAATTTGCATGGTTTAGGTTTGCATTTGATTTTGCCAGTCTAAGTTCTTTAGAATGTATTTATTTTATTGAATATTATTTTATTTTAAAATCTACCAGCCTATGAATCTCCTGAAACTGGGCAATAAACACAGTCATGCAGAGACACCTATGTTCAAGTTTTGTGCATTAATGTTATAGTTAATGCAGTGTAACATTAGAATACTGCAACTATTCTTTATGGGTTTCACAGCATTGGGAGCTGACTTGTTTTGCAGCCAGAAATCTCTCCAGTTTCTGGAATTTCCTTAGACTTACATCAATTTTCTGACAAAATGATCCCCCTGTTATCTTGAACAAACATAAATGAGTAAAAAAAAAAGCATGGAAACTGTTAAAAAGTATGAAAAGATCATGAAGTGTTGGATTTTAACTGTTTTTTTTTCACACCTGCAGGGCAGAACATTTAGGTGTGCCAGCTTACCTCCCCTGTACTCTGACCACTAATCACCATGCAAGGAAACACTTCCAAAACCAAATGCTTCTGAAAAATCAAACAAAAACTTTTGGAAGAAATATCACACTTGTGACTTGTAAATATCCTTTTTGATTCAGTAGTGTTTCAAAATCACACTTAAAAACATATGAATACCAAAACAGGGGTTTTTTTAAGATCAAGCACAATAATTTCTGGCATGCAGTCACTAAAGGGGATCAGTACTGCAGTTATTTCTACATAAACAATGGTTCCTAGAACTATTAATAAGAAAAATATAAATAAATACATTAATTACCTTGGAGATGAAGGAAACTATAGTTCCAAAATATAAGGTACTGTAAATATCCTTTTCTTTTAGGATGAAGTCATTGCCATAGATCACTCTTTTCCTTCTCCATGCTGTTTTTCCTAAGATTATCATTATATGTAAGAGAAACTCTGAACAGATGCAATTCAAGTATTACTGCCATGCCCTGCACACCTTTCTGTTAAAAATAAATAAATAAAACCACTTTAACATTAGTCTCCTTTTCTCCCAGAACACTTCCCCTTTAGCAGCTCAGCCTGGAGACAGCTTGCTGCCTTCGTGCCCAGGCTCTGGCAGCACCCTGACAGCAGAGGCATTTTTGCTCCTACCAGCTTCACTGGTCTATTTATACAGAATATCCAGGGTTCCTATCAGCCAGGATGCAGGGATGACATGCCCCTGCCTGCAGGAACTTAACAAGAGTCTAAATTAGCTCTGACTGTAAACAAAGAGAAGAAAGCAGGGCTGCACATAGGAACAATTATGGAATGTTTATTCCAACCTGTCTGCACTCCCCTTTATGTTCTACTTTCTCACAGATTTAGACATCTGTTTAGATCAGAGGACAAAACAGTGGTCAGCAGCAAAATTCACGTTTGCCAGCTCAGGCATTCTCTCCCTTTTGATTTGTACTTTTAGTCACTGATGCTGCATCTCACTTCACTCTGGGGCCTCAGAGCCCAGGCAGGACCCTCTGCGCCTGAGTTCTGCTCCACATCATGGAAAACACACAGGGAAAGCTCCACGTGGCACCCACAGAAACCTCTGAACTCCAGTCCTTCATCAGAGATGTCTGTTTGGCACGACCAGTGCTGCTCTAGGGGCTGAGAGTGCAGCACAACCCCTGAAGATGGATGTGGGTTTGAACCTGAAGCTGCATTTCAGACAGAACACCACACAGCAAGGACTGCTTCCCTCAGAGCACAGAGAAGCTTCACTGTGCTACAGCCTACCAGTAAAATCCAATCTGTAATAAAATCTGTTGAATTACAAAGCTTTCAAGAGTTTAAATAATGATGGATCACAAGCCATTCCCCTTTTTAAAAAAGTCAGACTTCATGGCATACCCAAATCTTAAGTATGGAAGAGACCACTGCAGTTCCTTTGTTACCTTAAAACCTCTTCTTGTTTTCATATTCCTTTTATGAACTGATGAAAGTTCCATGCTTTGGCCTTTGGTTTTCCAACTATGACTTTATAGGTCTCACGTGGTTTACCCATTTGAACAGCAAATGCATGAGATCATGAAATATTTCCAGGAGTGGTGTCCTTAACTTTGGTTTCTTTTGGTTCACATAAACCCTTAGTTCAAGGGATTCTTCCATTCAGACAAACTTCTCAGTAAGGACTTTGATCTGGCTTTGATTACCTGGTTTTGGTTGGGAATAAGATAAATGTCCTACACCACTGTGTAGAAATCTTAAAAAACTTAAAGTCAATACCAACCCACCAGTCCAGCACATCACTTTGGAGACTCTGGGTGGACTAAACTTTAATATCTATGTAAATCTGTCACAAGCCCAGCTCTGTTATCCACTTCAGGCATGTCCCCATATTCCTACTCCTTCTCCTATGCAATAATAGGTCAACAAGCCTCTGAACTGCAGAGAAAGTAAAAACAAAACCAAAGGAAGTTCTTTTACTTCCTTAAAGGAAACTGAGCAACTCTTTTTTAACAGTATTATGAAACTTGAAAGAAACCTTATGATTTTGATGGCTCCAGGCCAGAACTGAATATTAACTGGCAGCAAAACCATTCTAGAACATACAGATAATTAAATAATTCTTAAAAAACAGCACCAGAATGTAATTATTTTAAACTTACAATTTTAAAACCGTATACCATATGCTCATATCTATGAGCATAGATCCTAATCACTCCCAGATCACAGCCAGAGGTTATTCAGAGAACATCACAGCTCCAAAAAAGCACACAAAGGCAAAGCCATTAACATGCTTGAATTGTTAAGTGTTTTGGGGTTGTTTTTTTTCTTTTTAAGTTAAGGTTTTACCTTTTTCAGTTTTAATTGTTTGAACAAGTCCATCTCCTGCCACAACACTCCCCTGTGCAGGTATTTCATCTGAGCAGGAATCTGCATCCCTCTGCCCCAGTGTCAGGGGTTGTGTCCTGTGGCAAATACCTTCTTCTGGCACTGACTTTGAAACCAAACATTGCAGGGATGCACTCAAAGCCAGTTGTGATCAACCAGGGAAGACAAGCTGAATAAACAGATCAGTGAAGAAAGCTCATAAACACAGGAAAATGTTTATTTTCCCATAATGAGTCAAATTTATTCCATCCAATGTTCAAGATGATGTTAGCATTAAGGACAGCATTTTTCATTGCTTGTCAGCTCTTCCACTCAGGTTAGATTAGGATCTGAGAATATGATCCGAGTTCCCAAATCTGTACTTCTTTAAGCTCCAAATGACCTTATAGTGGGTCAGTTTATACCCTACCTCACATATATTCTACTGGTGAAAGCTGCACACCCACAGACCTCAGGGGCTCACACAGGTTGATTTGCTCCCAGTATCCAAACTGAATGGATTTAGGGAGATTTAATAATCATCTTCCCCTGTTCCTTCATCCCTCACCCTCTGGAAAACTGCCAGAATCTGAACCCACCCAGTGCCCCAGCCATTTCCCCACAGCTTTCAGCTCACCCTAAAATGCACCATTTTACATCTGGTGATTTAGCTACTACCAAGAGCTTTTCAAGTAGTAAAATACCATTTTACTAAATTACATGAAAATTGGCAGTGCAACAACCTGATGTTAGAGGAGTTTGTGCAAGAGGGATGGAAGGGATGACATTGATTTCATTACCCATCACATTTCTACTCTCTCCTATCCTTGTGCTCAAGCTGGATTTTGACCCTCATCCCAAATGATTTTTCTTCTGTCTATAGCCCTGCACGATATCTGTTCCATCCTATATGGAATATATATTATTATATGTCAGGTCACCCAGAACTTCCATATTCAACCACTTCCATACAAGGATTCAAAATTACAGGGTAGACACACTTCTGTTCCAAAAGGAAAAGTTGTGCTTCTCCACAGAGTCTACTATTATCCGTTGCAGCTCATGGAGAGGAAAGAAAAAAAGATTAAACATACTTTCTTCAGCAGTTTTGTCATCTTGTTGCAATCTAACGCCAGTATGGTGATTACACAGATGCATTAGCACACAGTCAGCATTTTCTGCTGCCCTTTCTTCCCCACGACACTGCACAACTGCCAATTTGCCTGGCTGCTGGAGAGCTGAATGGGGAATAACACAGGCAGCACACTGGGAAAACTGCCACACTGCTGGCAGAAGGGCACGCCTGGCTTTTCCCTGGATCCTCATGGCAGCAGCACAAGCTAACCACTAGGAACACATCATCTCACAGCTACAGACAGCTGAACACACAGGTGCAGCCTGGGGAGTTATTGCTTCAAAAGGGAAAATAAAAATAGGTTTAGGTAAACAGTGCTGGCATTAAACGTCACGTCCCAGAATTTCCTCAGAAAGGCCCTCTGGCTACAGCTTTGCTGCTTAGTTTTGTTGCTTTAGTTGCTTAGCTGGTTTTACATTTTATCAGCCCACAGAAGCTCCTCGTGAAGGTACCCAAAGGTCTTCAGAGAAGACACAAGCCTGTGTTCAGACTCAGGAGCAATCAACAAACCAACACCACAACCACGGATGCAGGGAAGATGAATAAAGCATGAGAAATACACGGCAAAGTGCAAGAACCAGTGCCAGCATTGCTTTGTCCTTTTAACCAATGATTAACCACAGAGGGCACCAGCTGTCTGCAGGGTCCCCAGCATGAGGAAGGCACAGGACAGCATCTTCCCCTACTCGAGTAACCGTGACATGCAGCACTGCGGACACTGACTAAGTCGTGGTGTTCACCTTTTTTACTTTCACAAGGGAAACCATGAATCCTGTAACGATTTCTGGGGGAAATTGACTTCATTCTTGGTTCATGCTAAAGTTTTAGGTGTCTGTAGAAAGTATGAATGGATCCGCTGGAAAACAGCCACTGATTAGTATTTCTAGGCAGTTCTGAACATGTTTACCATGTGGCACAAACAAAGAAGCCTAATTATTTCAGCTTCCAAAAATCAGTTACTTCTAAGAAATATGCCAGCTGTCTAGCTTTTCAAAGCCCAGTTTACTTCTCTAATCAATATGAAATAGCTTGTCAATCACTCTCTGAATCCTGTGCCTGTCATCAGAACCACTTAGTGCCTAATCACACAGTTATCATCTACCTTTGTAGCCCTCCTAGCAAATGTTTCTATTATCAGCTTGCACAATGCAAAAAAATGCTTTTTCTTGTTGCTTAGGATGAACCATTACATAGATGATTCAGGCACTATCTGATTTTTTAAAAAGAATCATAAATGCCATTTGTCACAGTACACCTTCCCACTCTTTTATTTCTTCACTGAACAAGAGCATGCCTTACCCAGCTGTAATCAGAGAACATCTAATATTTTCAAGACAAACAAGAATGTGAATTTTGAATTCTAACCTAAACCCAATGGCACAAAACAAGCCACATGGGCAAAGCTCATGTGCTCCTACATTGACATAAGTCAAGACTCATGTATCCTCCTCTACAAATTTTTGACAGTAAAATTTCCCAAAATCTTCTACCCTGAATAGTGTGCAAAGCCAAATGCTTGCTTCAGGGCACTCTCTTTGGGATTCACCAAAGAGTAGCCTGATTTTAACAGAATATGAAGCATGTCAGTCTTAGAGCATGCCTAGTATTGTCCTGGAAAACTGCTAGAGAAACCTTCAATCATCATCATCCTTCATGTAGCTTTATGATCAATTGTTTACAATTCTGTTTCTGTGTAAGTTATGCCATACAGTGGCCTACACTTCCATTCCCTGTTATGGAAAGCATTTTCAAAAGCTTTTCAAAGAAAATAGTAAGTACTTTGAAGCACAATATTTTACCAGTGCTGCAATATTTTAATAGAAATCCAGTAAAACTACCATGACACTCAAGCCCATGCAAGTAGAAATCTTGCATGAAATCTACATTTAAAGTCTCCTCCCAAGCATTTGACATTTCTTCCCTTTTTCCTGCACAATTTAAGTTTTCATTTTTGTATATAATTTACCACCCAAGCCAGAGTATTTTTAAATACACCCTCCTGAATGTGAATGCATCGCTCGCTTGCCTCTCTCTCCCAGAAGAGTCAAGATTAAAAGCTATGTTCAAACACTTCCCGAATGTGATGCACTGCTGGGACAGTTTTGACCCAAACTACACTGTTTGTCCAACATTTGGACCACTGAGGTTCTTTTTATGCATCTCTTGAGGCTGCTGTCTATCAGAGCTTGTGTGTGTGCTGCTCCAGTGCCTGCCAGTGTGGCTGGGCTGCCATGCTGCCTTTTCCTGCATCTTATTGGTAACTATCTTCCAGTAACTCCCAAAACCTTCCTGTATTCCCTATAACAAACTCCATCTTCTTTCATCTTCTCACATTTCCTTCACCAAATGATTCTCTTAACAGTCAAAGCAATAGCTGTGTATTTTCTGCACACTCCCAAGCTTCTTGAGAGAGCACCTTCATCCTTTTGGTAGAGGCAGGCTTGAAGACTCCACCCTCTTGAACAATTAAAGTACCACCTTTTGTAGCTCCTTTGTAGCTTCCATCACAAACCATGAATCTGAATCATAAAGCATATGTTAGTAGGTGGCTTAACATTTAATTCCTACGCTCGTGTGATGTATGTTTGTGAGGAACACATATCTCGCAGTGGTTTCCCACTTAATTAATTGCCAACATGTTTTTGTTAGTCAAAAGACAAAATCGCGGGGAGATGAATTTGCAAGTAGAACTGACCACAAAACCAGATAAAAGCCACACTTAGGACCACATGAATCCACCATCCATCTTTTGGGCAATAACATGCAGACACACTTACGATACAAAGCCTCCATTAGTAAAAGGATTTTTCTTTTTTTTAAATATCTGCAAGTTTATCAGAAAAAGCATCCAAAAAAATTCAACCAAAGTCTACTTTCAAAGGCCTCCTGTGAGACTGTGAACATAAACAAGGACCTACATAAGGAACCTCACAGAACACTTGAGGTTTCATTTGTCTAAGGAGGTTAGGGTAAGTATGTAAAAACATACATCCCCTTATAAAACCACTGGAGGAAGCACACTTCATGGGCGACAGCGGTTTTGCACACCCTGAAGCATTACTTTTTCTGTTTCTTCTCTCCAAGATACCCACCTCTGAAACTAGACAAAAAAGCACAGAAGACAAAAGAAAGCTGTTAGAGAAAATGAAGTTCCCAATCATGAAAGTGAAACAATTTAAGTAAATGCCTGCAGCCTAACCCAAGGCACACCTCGACACCGGTACAGACACACCAAAGCCATTTCACAGCTCTGTTGTTGTCAGACTTTCCTATGACACCCTGCTATCCCTCAGTGCTTCCTTTGCCCCAGAACAGGGAGCTTGTTTGCTACGGATTGACTCTTATAAAAAGTAGTATTTCAGCACTACTAAGTTTACATAAAATATTTAAGATACTACAATTAAAAGCCATTAGAGAGAGAAGCGTATGTGTTTTAACCATGTGCACTACTTGTAGTTACCTTTTTGAGAAGATTAAAATTAAGCAGCTTTTGCTTTTCATCCCACTCACACCCTCCCACTACAAATTCTGTCTGAGCTAATCCTTCTAGAGACGTCAAAACAGGGCATAAGTATTACAGCTACTTACTGCCAAAATGCGCTGGTTTAATATCCCATTACTATTGTAATACTGGCACAATAACTTATTATATGTGACAGCTTTTGCAGTTAGTCAAGGATAGAGCCACTTATTCAGTATGGGTTTCTTCACCACATAAAAATATCTTTGTAAAATTTGTAGAAGAGAAAATTTAAGGTCTGTACTCAGATGCTCATCTGAGACTATGATGCTAGACAAAATAAAAGGCTTATAAGGACATTACACATGCTTTTCTCACCCTGTGATTTTCACTGTCAAAGACTTTATGTAAAGTGATCCGTCCAGAAATTCAGGTTACAGTGTTTACAACAGCATTACTTAACCCCTTACTTTCCGGCAGTTTAAAATATCCTTTCACAGATTTTTTTTTTTTTTTTTTTTAGGGCCACACTCTAAAACACTTCCAGTGAGAAGTCCATGCTTGTCAAAACGTTCAGGGTTGTTTTTCGGGAACCTGCAGCACAGCAGTAGACTAAGAAGTCTGACAATATTTAGGTTAAGTATGTGCGATAAAAAGGATGCTATGGGACACGCTAAAAACAAGAGGCATGAGGAAACAGGTGAACTCACGAAGTTACTCCACTCCGGCCACAGTGTATCCGCCGACAATGGATGACAAGTCCCGGAGCAGCGCAGCAGCTCCGCTCCAGCCCCGCCGCCCGTGCCAGCCGAGGAGGGCACACACGAGCCGGGCTGCGGTGGCGGGGACTCGCAGGAGGACGAGCCCGTGCCAGACCCTGCCCTGAACCGCTCCCACGCACCGGCTCGAACACACACCGGCTCGTACACACACCGGGTAACACATGGCTCGCACACAGCAGGTCTCGCACGCCCCGGGTCCAGCCCGCGGTCCCGAAAGCTGGCGCTGCCCGCGGTCCCGTCCGGCCGCAGGGCTGCGGGGCTGACCCGG
>VZTN01028563.1:1483-15318 GCA_013400515.1 Erpornis zantholeuca
GGGTGCAATTAACTCCCACTTCAAAAGGCTTACAGCTCAGAAGCTCCAATACCTATGGCTTGTTTCAAAAATCACAACGTGTTTTTCAAGTGATTTGAGCAACTGATTTGCTAGGCAGACCTACACGGTTTTTTTAAATCCTTTTAATATAAAGCATTTCAATAAGATTAATCAGCTCTCACTGTATCAGTAGTTGCTATAAATAAATTAGATTTATTATTAGATGCATAGGCTGAGTAATTTTTTGTTTCCTTTAAGAGTCTTCATTATCTCAGGTCATTACCTGTGTTTAGGTCCTACTGGAAGTGCACAACCATACCTATCCTCAAAGGAAAAATTGCTGTGTATTCTGCACCGTTTGCAAGTTGGTGCATTTTTCATGACGTGACAGAGAAAAGGGCAAATCAACCACTGAGGGACAAGACTTGAACTGGCCAAATTTATCTTACTGTGTAAAAACAGTCTTTTTTATCATGAGCCCATAGAATTCTCCCCCTATTCTACCTCCCAAATGTAGTCCCACGTGCCCCTGAAGCAAGACAGTCTTTGTGTCCACAATCCTGGCTATCCTTGTGCTATTCCTGGCCAGATTACTCATGTGCCCTAACAGAGGGCAAAGACAAATGTTGAACTACTCGTGATTCATACCAAACCAGGAAAGGACTTTTAGCATGATAAATTAAATGTTTCTCACTTTGAGCCCAAGAGGAAAGCTGAAGATTCAGGATAGGTTCAAGTCTCTGATTTCTGAGGAGGGGAGGAAAACCACACTAATATATCTATTGAGAAAAACTGACAGCAAAGACAGAACTAAAAAAACATTAAGTCCTTACTATTCTAATGCAACAAGACAAATGGGTAAACATTTTTCTGTATCTGAGATGATAATTATATTTTCCAACAGGGTTTTTGAAACAATAGCATTTTTGTGCATGGTAAACAAACACAATGACTAATTGTGAAAAATTAGTCATAAGTGAGAGTGAGATAAATTTGTTTACATTTAATTTAGTATTTATAAATAGCAAACCCTTTTTACTGCCAAAGCATGTTACAGATGGATGACAAACAAGTGATTCCCATAGCAGATGAAGTGAAAACCATTTGTCCTGTGTGTCTGGAACCCAAAAGAAACAGAGGAAAGACAATTCCTGCAGGGGAGATCACCAGCACCAACTCACAGCCCACTGACCCAAGAAGCTCACTGACTCGAAGAGAAAGACTGAGCATGCAGACTAATTGGCATTACAGAACTCTGCAGCCAATGAACACTAATTCGTTTGCTAAAATGTATAAATAGTGAAAAGTTTTGAACAACATAAGGCTCCTCACTGCTGAGAAGCCCAGGGTAAAGAAGGACCAAAGTGATGCTACTGGATCCATGGATGTAAAATATTTTCTACTTGAGCTCTCTCTCTTTTCTATTTCTTTCTATCTCTCCACTTCAAATTGATGGTTTAATAAAATCCAAATATTATTGACTTTGGCATGCAGTCTGATTTGGGGTTTGAATTGGGTGGAAACATCTCTCAGTAATTAGATCTTAATATGGGCTCATAGCCACCTGTGTTGTTAATATTAGCTGACTGCTTTTTCTCAAATAAAATAAATTCAAATGNCTGACTGCTTTTTCGCAAATAAAATAAATTCAAATGGCAGACTTGCTTAAAAGGTCCTAAAATGATTGCTTTTAGACTAAATCTAAGAGTTCCCAAGAGGTTTTTTTTCAGAGTCTTTGCAAAAAAAAGGTCTTTTACAAGACCCATGCCCCCAAAAAAGAGGGGGGAAAAAATCAGCTAGGCATCATTAATTTAAGGGTTTTTTAAAACAATCCTATATGATCCCTACCTCAAAAATAGTACTAGTCTGTCACAAGGAGTCTGTTTTTTTCAGGATTCTGGCATAAGCAGGGTGGAAGTTCTATGAGCACTGTCACATCTCCCAAAAATGCTCTGGTTTTCAGGCTACTATCTGCTCTTGAGATGGTTATCTAGCCCATTTTTATAAATCAGCTTCTGATCTGTATTTTAGGAAATGGTTTCAGACATACCTTGTTCAGAGATTCACATTTACATTCTTTGCAAGATGAAAATCAGTTCAGAGTATTAAAAAAACCTTTGCAGGGAATGAAAAAGTGTCAAGTTTTAAACTATAAAATAAATTATTAGCCTAAATTTATGAAAATTAAGTTATATTTTAATTGTGATCTTTTTCAAGTCTGTAGTGTTCTAAGCAATTACTTGGTATTGGCATTGCCCAGCCACAACCACCAAAGTTCAAAGCTAGTGAACTACAGGCTTATATCAACAGTGTTTAAGCTCTGTTGTGTTTTTTTCCAAATGTAGCTCCTTTTTCTTCCATATTTTTTTTTCCAGATTATGCTCCTCCAAGGGAGCATAAATGCTATTTTTTTCTTTGGTCACTCTCAATTTTCTCTCTTCAAACCTGTTGCACCATTACAATTTTTTCCTCCCCATAAGAAAATGGGATCAAAAAACCACTCAAGGCACACCAAATGAGAGCCTAATCAAGACTAGGCCAGAGAGTGAGAAGAGAAATAGTGCAACCAAATCATACTACCTTGAAAGACAAAAGGATCACCTACACCCTCAATGAAGAAATGAGAGGTTACAGGCAATAAATACATTTGCTCTTTTGATTCAGAGATCTGTGCTTCTGAAAGAAACACATATTTTCAGAAGTCACCTAGTTGTCTTAAGATGTTATAGGTTTTTTCCCCCAACTTTTTTTCTTCTCTCTTTAGTGTGAAAGAAAATTTAAGTCTTATAATTTAAATATTCAAGTCTCCTCTTTGGTTTTCCTCCTCTAAATTGGAAATTAATATAAATTTGAAAGAAAATAGTAACTTAGCATTACAGCATGGGTTTCTTGACCCTATTTTGTCTCCTAATTACTTAATAAAATGTTAATTTGAAGAGCAAGGTGGTTCAGATCCTCCTGTTCATTTTCAACATGAAACGCTTTTGAACTTTATGTGAACTTTATGTGTAGAGCCAACTTACTTTTTTTTATTTTTATACATCAACAAAATCTTTTCTAGAGTTTGGCAGCTGCTGTGGTTTTAGCATTGAGCAAATCTGATAAACATATTCAGTGATATTCACGTAATTACTAGGTATAGTAACTGCAAAGGAACATTTTAGGCATTTGTACAGCCTACTCAATCCAATCTGGATAAAGTTATTCACATTGGTCAGTAACATTAGTATAAAATATGTGTTTCTCCAAGATTATAATCCATACATATGAACATGAGGGATACAAATATTTTATGATTTATGTGTAACATCATAGAAATTTAATACTTGCCTAAAGCAGTTTTTACATTTCTACTTGACTGAAGATTCCCTATTTGAGTCCAGTTGCAAAACTTTAAATAGCAAAATAAGTGTTCCCTTTTAGCTACTTAAAGAACCCCATTTTTGAAATTGAATATTTATTTTATTGAATTAGATCATTTGCGACAAATATTTGGGGGAAGAAAACTTAAATGTTTTATCTACTACCTGTGAAGCTCTAACCTATAAAACATTGCTGTGCTGGGGCTGGCTGGCAAAGGCAAAGCAGATGTTCCACTGTCACAGAGTGACCCTGCACCTAAAGCACCCAACTCTTTAATATATTAATTTAAAGAAAGAAAATGCATCTTTACACTAGGAAGGCTTTTTCACTCAGGGGGTAAGAAATAAAAATAAATGTTAACATATCTTTATTTATATTGTTTCCTTGAATCCAGCTGTGACCTTCACTACATTTCCTTCCTGAAGATCAATATCTTCATGCCAAAAAACAAACCAACAGCATTAATTTTACTTCATACATTTCCTGATATCCACTGAAATCACCTGAAATGAACTAAAGTCCGCAGAAATAATAATGACCATTATGTTCACTAGTTAGCTTCAAAGAAATCAGTAGTTGAAAGCAGGCCATGCATAGTTCCTTATTTACTATCAGTTAATTACGAATCTCTCTTATATTCATCCCTAAGAAAGGAGACTCATTAAGACCTCTGTATCATCTCAACCACTTGCAGTCTATTAGCACAGAAAAATAAATTGGAAAAGATAAAAACTGCCAAGTAAACTATAGAATTTTTTTAAGCCTGAGAACTCATAGGGAAATTGAGTTACTGGAAAGGAAATTACTTTTTCCTATAGAAAGTTATTCTGATTACAGAATTGGGTTATGTCAGGTGATAAAAAGAAAACCCCAGACCAGAAGGGCAGTGTCTCTGATACTACATGAAATTATTCTTATTATGTTTCCTGTAGTCTGTTCTTCATTGTACTATTTATATCTGGACATTGTTTTTGTGTTAATTTAGAGAACGTGAGGGTTAGGTTTTTTTTTTCCCTTGGTCTTTCTTGTGATTCTCATGGTCTTTTAGCTGGTCTAATAATCAAACTTTTTATGATCGTAACTAAGAACGAGGATGAAAGGATAACTATGAACAAGGATGAAAACAGCTTATTAATACAGTACTTTTTGCAATGAATATCATAGAATCACAGAATGGCAAAACTAACTAAACTGGAAAACACCTTTGAGACCATCAGTTCCAAACTATGACTTAACATCACCTTATCAACTAGAGCATGGCACTGAGTGCCACATCCAGTCTTTTTTAAATACCTCCAGGGTCAGTGACTCCACCACCTCTCTGGGCAGCCCATTCCAATGCTCAATCACTCCTGTGAAGAATTTTTTTCTAATGCTCAGCCTCAATGTCCCCTGGCTCAGCATAAGGCTGTGTCCTCTTGTCCTCTCACTGGTTGCCTGGGAGAAGAGACTGACCCCCACCTGACTACAACCTCCTTTCAGGAGGACCTTGACCCTTCTCTTATGATTGTTTTAGATTGTCTTCCATTTCTTACTATTGTTATTAGTAAAAATATGAGTTCTGTCTATGCAAAAGACAGCCTTAAATCAATAGAGAAGGGTTTTTTTAAAGACTATAGGATGCAGCTAGTCTAGAATGATACAGAGTACAACTCACTTTTGGTATCTTACATAATTTAAAAAAAATTATCAATTCTCATTTAATTAATACTTTTTTTCCATTTATGAACTTGAAATGTTTCCTAACTCTTAAATGGAGTTGGATATTTTGCAGAAATACTCTTAAAATTCTATTAACATATTTCTTTAGAAGATTTTGGCATCTCAGTTACAGAACAAAAGTAACACAATTTAACTGAGAAGTGTTATTCCTCCAACAAATATCCATCCAATCCATCCAAGTTATATAAACACAGTGAGAATAAATATTTGTATATTTCCCCAAACTGGACATAGAAAAAAAAATTATACTTCAGTTTTAATTTAAAAAATTCATATAAAATTTACCTTCAAATTTCTATAAAAAGTATTTTAAGTAATAGAAATTAAGTATTTTTTCTTGCAAAATATATATAATAATTTATTTTGAAGACTTTATTTTTTTATTATTTCAAAGAACTGGTGAAAACATAATTCAAACTGTTTTGTCACCTTAATGAAATAATAGATAGAGCAGATGGCACAAATTAATTTTCATTTTCCAAGCAAGGTGAAGAAATATAGATTATTTATTTTGGCACCTGAACCTGTAAAAATAATTTTCTCTAAGAGACAGCCTACATATAATGTGTAGCAAATACAGTGAAGAACAAACTTCTTTCCAAGATTTGTACACACAGACTTTGCAGTTCCCCAGTTGCAGATCTTCTGCGATACCAGATGAGGAAAGTCAAATTCTGGAAAGACCCCCAAGTAGTTTTATCTACAACTGAACTATAGGGTACTTAATCAAATAGGTTCAGTTGTCATTGTTGACTTGACTTGTCAAATAGAGGGAGGTTTATTTGGTGAAGTAAGCTGACTTTGCCAAAAGCAAGATTAGAGAGTGGACACCAGAGAGGGGTTCATTTTTTCCTTTCAAATAGCAATGTTATTTATGAAAATAGATTCTAAATGGCACTTCTATTTTATAAAATGTTTACTCAAAAGCAAAATATTATCCTATCTTCTGACATGGAATTTAGTCCAAATCACAGAATGGATAAGGTTGGGAGACAACAGTGGGTCATCTGATCCTACTTTCCTGGTCAAAAACAGAGTCATTCTAGAGCACAGGACACAGGATTGCATTCAAATGTTCCTGAATATCTCCAGTGGGGGAGACTCCACAGCCTCTCAAGACAATCTGTTTGAATGTGCTTTATCATCTGCACAGTAAAGTTCTGCCTCTTGTTCAGGTGGAATTTCCTGTACATCAACTTTTGCCCATTGCCTCTGTCCTATTGCTCAGCACAAACAAGCAGAACCTGGCTCCATCCTCTTTACACCCTCTCTTCAGATACTGACAGACATTGATGAGGTCCTCAGTTGTCTCTTCTCAAGGCTGAACAGGCCTAGCTCCCTCATCCTTTCCTCATGAGACAGGTCCTGCAGTCTCTTAATTGTCTTTGGTGCCCTCCACTGGACCCTCTCCAGGAGCTCCATGTCTGTTGTCCTGAGGAGCCCAGAACTGGACACAGCACTCCAGGTGTGGCCTCACCAGGGCTGAGTAGAGGTGCAGGATCACCTCCCCTGACCTGCTGGAATGCTCTTCCTAATGCACCCCAGGTCACCACTGGCCTCTTGGCCACAAGGGCACTGCTGGCTCATGGACAGCTTGGTGTCCACCAGGACCCCCAGATTCCTCTCTCCAGAGTTGCTTTCCAGCAGCTCAGCCCCAGCCTGAACTTGTGCCTGGGGTTATTCCTCCCCAAGTGCATGACGTTGCATTTACCTTTGTTGATCTTGTATTATTGATTTATTTGAAGAAACCCTTTTTGTTGTCCTTGACATTCTTGGCCAGTTTTATTCGTGGATGGGCCTTGGCCTTCTCCTTGTCTCATTTCTATTTCCTTTGACAACTTCCCTATATTTATTCCAACTGGACTGAGTCTGCTTCCATCTCCTGTGTATTTCCTGATTACGTGTTTATTACATGTGCTTCCAAACAGAGATTAAGCAAAAAATTAGAGTTTTGGGCTCTCATCAGTTTCTTTTTTATTTATGCTGCAGACAAAGGAAGAAGATGGATTAGGAAAAAAAAAATTAATATGTATTAGTAGTGATGCCTTAAATGGCTACCTAGAAACAGAGACTAGACAGGAATAAAGGAAAAAGAGGTGGTATTTATTTGAAAGGCCTTCAGAGGAACACTCTGGGCTCCAGAGGGTCCTGCCTCAGTGGATCCCAAAATGGACAATGACAGGTCATGAGTGCTTCACACTTTTATATCAGCATCAATTCACCAACCAGAACTCAGCCAATGATGGAGTTTGCCCAAGTTTGCCCCCCTCTTCCCAAGATGATGGANAATTAATATGTATTAGTAGTGATGCCTTAAATGGCTACCTAGAAACAGAGACTAGACAGGAATAAAGGAAAAAGAGGTGGTATTTATTTGAAAGGCCTTCAGAGGAACACTCTGGGCTCCAGAGGGTCCTGCCTCAGTGCATCCCAAAATGGACGACAGGTCATGAGTGCTTCACACTTTTATATCACCATAAATTCACCAACCAGAACCCAGCCAATGATGGAATTTCCCCAAGCTTGCCCCCCTCTCCCCAAGATGATGGTTTACAGTTCTTGTTCTGAGTGTCCTTGAAGAGCAAGTTAGAGGTTTTGTTATGTCTATCTTAGCATAGAGAACAACATTTAACAAGCTACAGAAAACTTCAGTTACATTAGCAGTACAGGATTTGAAAAATATAAAAGTTAAAACCTAAGGCATCAGTAGTACTCAACAAAGTGACTTCAATCATATTAAGCTCCAATCATATATTTTAATCTAGCTCTTTGAAACTTGAACAAAATTAGCATGGAAACAAGGTTTTACAAATTTAGAGTATACTGCAGGACAGAAAAGTATACATTTTAAATACTTTTCTAACAGGTGCTAAAATTATGTGAATTATTTTCTACAAGGACAACATACAGAAATTATTCTACAGAATGGCAGACAGGAAATATTTTTATATTTCTTGTAATTGCTGACAATTGAAAATTATAAAATAATTATAAAGTAATTTTAATAATTTATTATAAGAAATCTTTACAGGACTTCAATTTACTGATTTCCTAATTTTTTCACTTGTATTGGGAAGTAGTATAACTGAAGCCAAAAATTATACTACTTGAAATAGCATTTCAGGAATCTTGAGCTGATTCTATTTTCTGTAGAAGTTATTTTGATACTAGAAGAGCTTATGAGCTTTAAGAAGATAAGAATAGAGGGCTCACAATATTCCAAATAACTACTATTTTAAACAGAACACAAATTGATTTGTTTCTGTTCAAATTTCATTCATTGTCAGTTATAGATCTTAGCACCATTTTTTGGTAATCATCTTCACCTGTGAAACCCCCTCCCCCCGCGCCCCCCCCCAGCTTAATTAAAAAATTGGCTTTGAGGTACAAGATGACTTTATTCTTCAAATGAGACCTCCAGTGGCCTTTTATGAGATTCAGATTTTTCATGGTAGTCAGATTTGCAAACACTAGACTGTGAAGTCGACACTTCTTTAGAGCCTGGAACAAAAAGTCACAGAGCCTCATTTATGATTGTTGGAGTCACTAGGTCGAGAAGGAACTATCAGGTTGTTTCCCAGACTTTGTTTCAGAGACTTCAGCACTAGGAGTCATAACAGAGCACAAGAGTGAACAAACTGAAGTGAACAAAAAAGAGAGTGCTTGGGAATTGGGAGAAACATTCATTAAATTAAAAATTGATTTGAAGAGTCATTGGTGTTTACAATTCCATGATGGAACTTTTGAAAAAAGAGAACTTCTAGGTTAAATTCATTTTAATACTTCAGTGAAAATTTTACTTTATGTTTGTGATGTGTTACCAAGTTTATATTAATGCTGTTTAACTAATAATCTTAAGATTTATCCTTACAATCAACCAAAGAAAAGTCCCAATAGATTAAAATACTTTTAAATTATTAAGCAGAGTGAGATCAAAGTCCTTGAGAGCAAGTAGTGGGATATTTTCATCTGATAGCAATTTAGAAAGCATTAAATTTTTCTAACTACTCTTATGAATGTTGTTAACTTGTAGATCTATATTTTCATCCTTTTAACCCTTTTTATCTCTTGGGGTCATTATAATTTGCAGCTAAAATCTACATAGTTAGCTGCTACAAACATCTTCACAGCTAGAGTAGTTGTTTTCTGTCCTTTAAGCAGTACTCAATCTAATGGAATTTGTTGCAGCTGGAAAAACAGCTGTCAGATGTGTTTAAGCAGTCCTATAGATATCAATGGGTTTGCTTTCACTGATAATATTAACCTATGGTCTCAGGGAAGAGATATATATTTTCTATATATTTTTTCATCAACCTCATCTAAAGGAGGACACATATTACAGTCTGCATTCCTTCACTGAAGCCAGTAAGCTACGGAAAACCTCAGTGGTTCAACTTCATCAGCAGGAGTTGCTACAGGAACACAGCCTGATCTCAAAATCCTCTTCTTGTTCAATGATGGGTTGAAAAGCATCTTCTATATTTGAAGTAGCTCTTTTGTTTATCCATACAACATGAAAAAGCCACTTAAGCTGCACTGTCATGTATGACTTCTACTTTATATAGATTTTGAAACATCAATACACTGGCAAGTTGTTACACCACAGACTCAATCTGTGCTTTTGACTCTTCAAACTTCTTGGTTTCTACAAAATGTTTCCAGTAGCACAACACATTGGGCAGGCATCAGAATGTCCACATTTTACATTACTCCTGCTGAGGTCAGAAATATTCTGTGTTGTGTTTAAAGAACAGGGAGCTGCAAACAGCCTTTGTTGAATGGAGGCAGTAACTGGAGGCCCAAGAGAGCAGCAACAAACTGCTGTTAACTAACATCAACAACAATCTTTTTAGACTGAATGTCTCCATTAAGTTTAATGGAAATATGGAAAGAACTTTTGATGTCTTAATTCCAGGAAGGAGTTATTGAAATCAGGAACTAAATGTAGATATTTAATAAAAGGAAATTTGCTTTCACTATCTCCTTAATAACAATAAAAATACTTTAATTCAGACTTTCATGTCACCTTTTTGACTGAGTAGAAAATTTTACTTCTTTATTAATTATTAAAGAAAAAATTATAGAAAATAAGATGAGGTAATTCTTTGCATGAAAAAACAACAAAAAAAACCTCAAAATCAATATTTGGCCACAGCTGTAGCTCAGTCAACCAGTGTATATTTTGAAATAATCACTGAGCTGTGAAATTAACAATTGAAGCAGTAAATTGGTCTTTTTATTTTCTTAGTTTCAAGAATATTTCTTGTAAAGCTTTATCAGTAGGACAATCCAAAGTAGCTAAGTGTGAAAGGAAACCAAAGTTCCTGTGACAACATTCAAAAGCAACGAGGACCAAGAAAAATAAATCATAGTTTTCATTTAATCTAGCAGCATTTGGATTCTGCAGAATTGCTGAGCACAATTTATTCTGCAAAAAAAAGAAAGCCTTTCTAGTGATATTAGAGCTTCTGCTAATAACCCTTTAAAAATACTGTGAATATATGGGCTTCATAAATGAGAGATACAAGAGTGAAAAAAACAACCATTAACTCTTCTTTTGCCAGTTTTTAAGAAAGGGTAAACTGATTAGTGTTGCTAGGAGCACTACACACCTATTTTGATTAGGGGATTAATCTTTTTAGTGTAATAGTAAGCATGTTCACAGCCAGCTAACTTTCATTAAAAAACAAAACACAACAAAACACAACTTCCCCTTCACTAAATTCAATCCCACAACTCTTATCTGTCAAAGCTATTCTCCTCTCCTAGTGACAAATTACAAACCTTTATGCTACCAGAAATCTCTTCAACTGTAGACTCCAATATAACTAAAGCGATGATTTTAATCTTTGCCCAAATATAGAAACTGTTTTTGTACCTGATCAGAAAAAAAAAAAAATCAAAATCTAATCTACCCACATAGGAGGTGACAACTATCTGAAAATTGGCCAGCAAGGCACCAGCATGACCTGATAAAAATCTTGGTTTCTTTGTAAATTGCAGCCTTACCAATTTTGCACCATACAAAAACCCACTGCATAACCCATTTCCACCTGAGTCTCATACCTTTCAGAGAATGGGGCCCTATGCACCAGGAATTGCAGGGGGAAAAATGTTATTCTTTTCTTCAAACACTGTAATATTTATTGGACTCTTGTCCCTGTAAGGTATCATTCATCCCGCTACACTAGAAATTACATACACGGGATTCAAAACACACCAGAGCTTGCCTTGATTATTTGTTACACTGTGATTGTTCTGTTTATATTTACAATCCATCATTTTCATTTAACTTCTAACCACAATGCAAGAAAGTTCTTTTTCATTTCATTTCTGGATTAGTAAAATGGAAGCCAAGTTGAATTCCTTCTAACTGTGTACTGTAATACAGCTCCCTTTCTTAATGCTTAAAATCTTAAACTTGGGCAGTAAAAATTAGCAGTTCTTACATGGTAAAGGGCAACATAAATGAGACAGAGCTCTTAATCTGACCTCTTCTGAATAAATGAGAGATATCTCATTATCAGACATCAAGTTAGGACAACCAGTGTCATAGTCACCTCACCTTTACCAAGATATTTGTGGGAATGTCAGAGAAATATCTTGGCCTATTTCATAAAAACCCGCAGTGACATATGTGTTAGGTAACAGCATGTTCTTTTAATAGCTGCTGTCATACAATAGGAAATGCTCCTTTTATCACATCTACATATTTTAAGACATTATTTCCACTTGAAATGCTATAGAGAAACACTATACCAGCCTAAGGTAATACAAATGTATTATCTCACAGTAATATGAAGATACATGTGTGACACTTCAGAGCGATACTTCTTTGCAACCAGACCATATGAACTGCTGTGAGATAATTTCTTTCAAAAGCCCAGGAGCTCCTTTGGTCCAGGAGAAACAGGGTGTGGAAAGTCCAACTAAATAGCTAAATAGATTGAGTTTGAAGGGGACGGAGACAGGAAGGGAGAGGGAAGAAAGGTGTACAAATAGTAAATTCTTTAGAGAGGGTAAAGCTCAGTAAATCCTGAGTAAAAACAAAAGTCTTCATGAATTAAAACTTCATAGAAGATCTGTTGTGTAAGACTGTTACCAAATGGAAGAGCATAAGCAGATATTATTTCTGTCAAGTGCCATAATATAGAGGACCCTCTCCATTTCTCACTGGCATGCTGACTTATCCTGACTTTAGGAAGACAGGACTACTTGCTTTGGAAAAGCAAGAGTAACATTTTGCAATCAGCCCTGAATGCAATAAACACAGAATGGATGGAAACGTGGCCTGCATATGCAGCACGATACCACTGATAATGAATTACTTGAGTTCTAAATAGGCTAGAGAGCCCTGATTTTTCTCTCAAATCTTTGCAATGTTCATGACTTTCCTGGTCAGCAGAGCAGGAGTTCTTTCCCTGCTCCACTGAGGCTCTGAATGCTCATGCAAATGGTAGAGGCCTTTGGCTTCTCTCCAGGCCACGTTACCCCATCAGCTTCTCAGGATCACATTGCTCTGCATTTGTGCCAGTTCTGACCAGCTGCAGACCTAAATAATTTTCTCACAACCATCTTTCTGAAGCTCCCCTCACATTCTGAAGCTCCCCATAGCATTAAGCCAGCAATATTTTCCTTTATTTTGTCCTGTATGAAAACAACCCCTTTCTTTCTCAGAGCATTCCATGATATTAAGGGATGAAATGTCAATTTTTCTCATCCTTGATAAGAAAAACATTTGTTCTGAATCATGGGAAGAATTTTTCTCTTCGCTTTCAATACAGTTGGAAAAATATTTATTTAAGTATTTTTTTTATTTTCTTTAAAGAGAATACAATTATAAATTTATTTTTCCCTTCCTGAACAAATATCAGGAAAGGAAGACTGTCTTCTGAGATACTGAACAAGGGGTAGAGTTCACAACTCAAAACTGGAAAGGTCCAGAGTCTAAGGGTACTCTTTCCTGCAAGTGGCTCAAAATGTCAGAGCCTAGAACTTCATTTTCTCTGCACAGTTTTCCAATTTTAAAGAATTTACTGAAAGGTTAGAATATACTGAAAACTAGAGCAGAATCCCAGAAAAACAACCTAACAAGATTGGAAGAGATGAATCTTGGAAGGCCTGACAGCCTGATGGTTATGACAATTCCTTATAAATCTGGACAAAGTTGATTTATTCAATAGATTTAAATCTGTAGACCATTTCAACTTACACCCAAGAGCGAAGTGTTTGAACACATCCTGAAAATATAATAGCTACAACTGAGTTTAACAGAAAAAACTGGCCATCATTTAAGTCTGTTATTTTTGATCTTCATAAGACACATTCTGGGGGGAAAAAACCAATTGCTTTGCTTTCTAAAATATTCTGGTACAGGTCTAGAGTTTTTATTTGGTTTAGTCTCAACTAAAGACTTAGATTCATCTAAATAATCAATTATAGATTCACAGAATGATTTTTCTTGGGAAGGATCTTTAAGGTCATCTAGTTCCAACACTCCTGCCAGGGGCAGAGACACCTTCCAGGCTCAAAGCCCCATCCAAACTGACCTTCAACACTTCCACAGATGGGGCACAGTCTTTTTGTCGCACTAAGTTTCCTGAATTAGTTGACTGTGATTTTAGTTAAAAAAGATATAGCATGGAAAAAGACTATCCAATCTACAGCTCTTATTGCTTTCCAAAACTTAAAATATTCAGTGAAAGATGCTAAAACACAGCCACTTATCTTTAAAAAAAAAAAAAAAAAAA
>VZTN01028563.1:15337-52852 GCA_013400515.1 Erpornis zantholeuca
AAAAAAAGTAAAATAAAAAAAATCAGGACATAGAAAACAGGAGAATATTTATATCAGTGTCTCACTTACCCTCCAGCCCCTAAGAAATACATTCTCAGTGAAAATAATGCAAGTAGTCATTTTGATTCTAACATGTACTTGAGTCATTTTGTATTGCTGTAAGAGATCCTCCATTCCAGACTTTTTAATCCATGTACATCTCTGAAATGTGACTTTCAACATACGTTAAATAAATTAAAATTCCTCAGAAAATACAGAATGATATTCCCAATACAAGTATCAGCAGTTTTCCCTCCAAGGCAACAATGCTATTAATAGAACTAAATCATTGATGGATATAGAGAATTTCTTTTTGTTAAGATTATCCATAAATTTTTCTACTTTTCATTTGTTTGACAGATCAGATCAATTTCTGGAATTCCTGTTCTGCAAGAGAACTCATTTCAATTGTGCATATTTGGGTGCAGTCTTTTCATTTGTGACTGCAGTCAAATGACGTCTTTAATAAATCATACACATTTAATAAAATAAAAAATCTTATATTGTGTCCAGTAGCATTTTGTCTTCTTATTTATATAAACCAAAATTTTCTTTTGGCAATGCATATTAATTTAAATATTAGAGTAAAGGTAAATTGAAAAGATTTTACCCAAGTTTTCACTAAACTATCAGCTTACTGGAATAAGAAAATTGTATTTTAACAAACTTTTGATTAAACAGAGAGGTTTCCATTATAAGCGGCCTAATGTTTTCCTGTCCAGGAGCTCAGGAAAGCACCAGAAAGCACCAGAAAACCAAAGCATCAGAAGTTCACCACTGCCCACTGCTGGAAAGCAGGACTCTCTTCCAGCTCATGCAGCTAATTTTAAAAGAAACGAGTAACAGAAATGAGAACCTGCAAGCATAGGACTTCCACAGAGAATATATACTATTACTTGCCAAAACCTACAATTAGCCAAAGCAGAACCAAAAAATATATTAAACATCCTATACCGTTTACACCTGGAATTCAAATATGTTATTTTAGCCCTTCAAATGACCACCTCAACGCTGTTGGAAGGAAGGCAATTCTTTCTTGGACACAAACATCAAGACATTGGAAATGAAGGCGGGGGTAACAGCTATCATCCTGCTCAAGTCATATTTATTTGCATATACCACAGATCCAATTTAAGACTGTATTTGAATGTAGATAAGACAAGACCTATAGGAATTCTGGGATACAAAAAAAAAAGATTATCAGGGGCCAGAATAAAATGTTTAAATTGATCTACCAATAGAAATTCACTTCTAAAGTACTTACAAAAGAGGACTAAAACCATTTGAGGTGCAATACAGCAGCTGTTCCAACTTGAACACTAATTTATTTTAAAAAGTAGAAATACCACCAAAAAAGTCACAGCAAAATATGCATGGTCAGCTGCAGATTTTTCTTTTATAATCAATAGCAGCCAGTCACAATCTCTATTTGATATAATCCTGGCAAGGTCTCTGTTCTTCCATTTAAATGTCACAAACAAACAATAAGAAAAAAAAGAACACTTGTTCTTCCTAAAAGAAAATCCTCTAAGACCTAAAATACAAGGTGGTTTTGAGATCTTGAGGCTGACCCTGGATGGACACCAGATGCCCAGCAAAAGCATTCTGTCACTCCCCTCCTTACATGAACAGGGGAAAGAAAATATAACAAAAGAGTCTTGAGTTGAGATAAGGGTTAGGAAGATATCACTTGCCAATTTTTTCACAGACAGATCAGACTCAACTTTGGGAAAATTAATTAATTACCAATCAAATCAAAATAGGATAATGAGAAATAAAACCCAAATATTAAAAGCACCTTCCCTCTACTTCTCCCTTCTTCCCAGGCTCAACTTCACTCCTAGTTTTCTGTACCATCATCCCAGCAGTACATGGGGAAAGGTCAATTCTGCTGGTTCTTCCTCCTCAGGAGAAAGACTCCTCACACTCCTCCTCTGCTGCAGTGTGTGGTCCCTCTCATGGGAGAGAGTCCTCCACTAACTTCTCTAAAGTGAGTCCTTCCCTCTGGCTGGGAAGAGAGTAGAGTTCACAAACTACTCCAGTGCGGGTCCCCTGTGAGGTCACAAGTCCTGCCAGCAAAGGTGCTGTAGCATAGGCTTTGTTCTCTTCATGTGTCCACTGGTCCTGGCAGGAGCCTTCTCCAGTACCATCTTCCCACAAAGTCACAAACCTCCTTTGGGTATCTGCCTGCCCCAGCATGGAGTACTCCAGGGGCTGTGGGTGGATTTCTGCTCCTATGTGGACCTCCATGGGCTACAGAGGGGCAGTTGCCTTGCCATGGTCTTCAGGTGAAGTGAAATCTCTGCTCCAGTACCTGGGGCACCTGGCACCTCCTCCCTCTCCTCCTTCTTTGACCTTGGTGTCTACAAAGTTGTTTCCCTCACATTCTCACTCCCCTCTCTGGCTGCAATTGCACAGGTCAGTTTGGGAATTTTTTCCTCCTCTTCTATCTGTTATCCCAGAGACGTCACCACCGTTGTTGATAGGTCTGACCTTAGCCAGCAGCAGGTCTTCATTATTGATTTCCTGTCTGACCTACCTGTCCCAGAACATATTTCCAGCACAAGAGAGACTTAAGAGCAAAACTACATTCCATAGTTGATTTATAAGACCTTATACAATGCTCTGTTACTCTAAACTCTGTCAAGAGAAAAAGTTCTATCCAAACATATGCTATGCCCTTTCTTTCCCCCATGACTTAAAACTTGCATCTGTCTTCCAGCACAGGGCCCAAGACTTGTCAGTATAATACTTTCTAGGCTCATGAAATGTTACTCAGCAACAAGAAAACGCTGAAGAACAAAAGTATAGGATATTTCTAAGGACAACAGACTCCCTGTTTGTGAAAGTCTGTAAGCTAACATGAATAATTTATCCCTTCAGTAAAATATCAGATATTACCTAGACCGTGTTATGTGATTGCTGTACAATTAGAATAATAATTGTACAGCAATAATAATTGTACCATTAATAATAATAATTATTATCTAACTTATTTTAGCTGAATTTTGTGGGTTTTTTTCCATTAGGAAGAGTTCCAGAATTAGAGATAATTGATTTCCATTGAATCGAGACAATGTTTTGATTTCTGAAATATGTTAGTCACTGCTTGATTTTCTTTTGTTTAAAAAAAAATTAAAAATTAAAAAATCAAGCAGCAGCTACTCAGGTTTGAATTTTGAGATCTAGATAACTGTGGCTAAACAACCTGGGATGTAAATTAGTTCTCTTTCCCTTGAGAATATACTTTTTCAATGCTAATGACTAAGGCAGAACTGTGAATTAGCAATGAAGTGTGGCACTTCTACTAATGTGCCAAAAAAAAGGAAAAAATTGGTTTCATATTTCACTATAACAATATTTGCACATGAGATCTACAGTTTGTGGCATTAAAATTCATGTCTGAATATCCCAGGAACTAAGAATAATTACACATTTACTTTGCTGAATGTAAGATTACACTAGGCAATGAAGTTTATGAAGTATTTATCCTTTTACTGGCAATGAAAGAGAAACACCTTAGGCAAAGTCTCATTTTATGCAAGTGTGGTATCAAAAGGAATTTTTATATTCAAACATTCCCTTCAAGATTTTTTTACTAAAACACTGAAAAAAACAGTTGTGAAATAAAGACAAATTAAAGTAACTTAGGAGAAAAGGAGGAAGACATCTGTCTGCATGTGTCTTGGATGTTGCAACTATATGAAAACAGCATTTAACTTTGGCAAAAGGTGTATATTTGAGTGAGCTTGGATTGAAACTCATCTTTAAGGGTACAAGAGCCAGCGGTTTGGCTTTATGAGGTGAATGTATGACAAGGGTATGCACCCCCTTTCCACTCAATAATTCTGAGCACACTTTAAATTTATGTAGGTATCTCAGTGACTTATCATAAAAGTGTTGCAGAAAACAAAAAGTCATTGTTTAATTTCACATCTCTGTAAACAGTCATACCAGCATGGATTTTTTTTTCTCTTAGAAAATAATGTGATAGAATTCTTGTCCATTTCCTAGAATACATTTTATATTCAAAATTTCTGAAAGTATACTGAAGAAAATCTCTTTACAAATGCATAACAGGATTTGAGGACCTGTTATGAAAAAAATGTAGTATAATAATATCTGTCAATAATATCTGTGTCAACAAAATTCAGCAGAATTTATGTTCTCAAATATTTTACAGAGACAAGGGAAAAAAAGACTTTGCTTTTAGTTTTACCCTGTGGAACCCAGTCCCACTGCCAGAGTAGCGAACAGCAAGGTAGGGAATGCTGGGCCATCTTTGCTCTAGGCATGTCCCAGATAGGGCAAGGCAGTGCTGCTGCTCTATTGCAAACTCCACTGCTCCTTTGCCTTCAAAACCACAAAAAATAAGTTAGACTAGGAAGGGAGAGACTCAAATCCTTGACCTTAAATGATGCTTTAATTTTCATTCAAGATTTGTGTAGACAAGATTTATGAAACAAAAGGTCAATTTAGAAGTAAAACCTCCAAAAGTCAAAGAGTACTAAGCACTTTATTTTTTTAATACAGACCATGGATTTTCACTCTGTCACATGTATAACTGAAGTTTTTAAAATTTTACTTTGCTTTTACTTATACTTCAGACTATTTTCTCTCACATTTTACTGAGAGAGACTATGCCAACTGAAGCTTCAAATGAGTGGGAAGGAAAAACCACAAGTGTGACCATCCAGAGAATACCATAGCTGAAGTGAGACAATTGAAAGCCCAGAGCAAACAACATAAAAGCCTGAGATGGGGAGGAAGCAAACTCTTCTCTTCTTGAACAGTCAAACAATATGTATAGTTGGAAAGTTCATGGTTTCTTCCTTCAGTCTATTCAGTTATTCAGTTCTGCTATCACATCCAGCACAGGCATGTGAAGTCAAAGATGGAAGGTTTAGAAAACCAATTTAAGACATTCTTCTATTTACAAATTTGTAGACCTGAAGATCGTTGTCCAAGGAGTCTGGAGAAAAAAAGAATTAAATCTTCATAGAAATACGAGAGTGGAAACATTAATCTTAAGAGGTCTCTCCATTTAAAGCCTTCTAGAAGAATCTGAGCTGGTACACACTGACACTAACCTCGTGATCTTACCCTCGGTTTAAAAGATTCTGAGCTTGAGTAAGTGGAAATCAGATCAAGCTTCCAAATACACACATAGAGGTATTTGGAAATAACAACAAACCCCCTCCCGGCCCAAAAAAAAAAAAAAAAACAAACCAGGGAGTTCAGTTAAGATAGAGTAAAATTTTGGGGTTTAGTATTACTTGTGAACAAAGGTTCAAGTTTTAACTCTGCAGCACTGTCTGCAAGTGTTGGAGCACCCAGCCCCTAATATTGCTTCAGCCTTCACAAGCTGCCAGGATGCAGAACCTCTCATAAGTGTTATTTCAGGTTACTAATGTTGCTGTCACACATAGTAATTTCATTCCTAAAATAATCCCTCTCACAGCATATAAGCACAAAAGGGTACACTCCACAGTTGAATCAGAAATGGTGATTGAGAAAAGACATGGTAAAAAGAAACACCATAAACCTGTATCCGAGACGATGCACAAGAGCCTGCCATGCAGTTCCCAGACAATCAGTGAGAAGAAATTTTGGAAAAGCTTGGAAGGAATTCTTGTCAAGCAAAAGGATTGGCAGGAGTAAAAATACACCTCCTATTAACCCATATAGATTCCTTTCCCTCTCTTATTTTACATATATGTTGATTTAAACACATACATACTTTTCATGAGATATTGAATACACATTTGTTGTGCATTGTAAGATTTTTCTTAGAGTATCTTTTAAATTAATTTTATGCTAGAAGATTAGACTTAATTTCTTTCAAACACCACCCACAAGAATAAGATTAAAACAAAGTTTTTTTGAAATCTCAAAATGTTCAGGCTGAAACCTACTCCACAAGCCAGAACAGAAACAATGCATTTCATTTGTGCTGCATTGTAGTTTTCATTAACTAAGAACCAAGTCCTGTGGAGTTACATACTTGCAGCTGTCTTGCAAAAAAAGGAATGTAAAAATCAGAGCAGACCTTGTAACATGAAAAAAGGGTATTTTTTCTTCACACTAATTTTAACTTTTTATTTACTATACTATGTTATTAATCTTCAAAATAATTACATTTTCAGCATAAAAACCTAGTATAAAATAAATCAAATTTTTCTCTACTTCTCTTTCCCCTTATTGCCTACTCAAATAAAAATAAATCTCAGGTAGTATGTGTAAGCTTTACATTTCCTTCCAGTTTCACCATTTCCACACTATTACTCAATTCATACATAGTTACACTTAACAGAAAACACACTAGATTTGAATTCTTCTTTTTTTGACATAAGATGTCAAACTGCTACATTATTCCATAACAAATAGCATGTTACATTGTTAAATTTCAGTTTTACTTTGAAAGCCTTTTACATAATCACTCATAATGCAAGTTTCTACTAGATGAAAATGCTTTAAGTAAATTGACGCTAGAAATATGAAGTTTACTTAATACTTATATATTTTGAAAAAAATATACTTTTAAAAGACTGTGTTGGTAGCATTGCAATGAAAAATAGTTTTTCTATCCTGGGAGGTAACACAGATGTTTTTTAAAGACCTCCTTTAACACATCCATTTTTGTCACATACAAATTCTTGTGTTGTGGTGGTTTTTGTTTTCCACTGCCAAAGCAAGTCCATCAAAAATTTCCGTTTCTATTCTCCCTTCATCACCCAACATCCAAAACGTCTATCATTTTTGGAGTAACTTTATTTCATGCAATATATAGTAAGTCATGAGGTTGGGAGAGAGGGAAGTGTCAGATGATTTCTCCACATCTCACCATGGTAATATTCAGGTTTGTAGCTCTCACCTGTGTCTGCAACCAGAATGTCGATAGGCAGAAATGAGTAAGAAATCCTGGCTTCTTCATGTGCACCTGAATGAAAACTTAATGTTTCCCTTACTGCTGTCATACTTGCTTCTGATAGGCTCACACAAAATTAGGTGACTGACATCAAATAAAGGTTGACACAAACAGAAATAAGGCAGAACTAATTTCCTATATCCCAAGTGATGTTCGTAATCACCAGACAAAGACTTAGGTGGAGGAAACTGCAATCACTAAAAACCAAAGAAACGTCAAGAAACCCACAACAATTCCAAGAAACCCACAACACTGCTCATCTAGGCAGAGATTAAGTTTTTCTGATTATTTTTAGAAAACCATAGGATAGTTTTATGGATAAAATTCTCCAGGTGAATTTTTCAAGTCAAAACTTGACCTGAAGAGGAACTTTAGACTAAATCCTTTCTGGAACTTATCTCTTATACTTCCAGCATATTGAAAGTAGACATCCTCCCCCATCCCAAACAGAGTATTGGAGAGTTTAACATTAAACTCTCTAATTAAGCTTATTGTGTTTGGTGAAAAACAGCAAAAGGCTTATAAAGAATTTCAACATTGTCATTTAGAAGCAGCGATGGATTCACAAGAAATACAGAGTATCATATTCATTTCAATTACATCTAATATCACTCAGGACAGTGAATAAACCTGAATCATTCTGAATTATTGTAGCACAAGTAGCAATAAAATATGACAGATTCTGCAACTGTGTTGTAAAAGACTTATATTTTATGTAATACTGCAAGTCAAAGCTCTGAAGTGATTGCACTAAAATCTTTCAAACACAGATGAATTCAAGATTTTTATACCTCAGAAACTACACACACTTCGCGTATATCTGTAAGTGAAAATTTCAGTTTGTGAATTTTAGGAACAAGAAAGTGTGGCTGATGATTTATCAATGCTAGGTAAGATTAACTGGAAAACAGGGAAAGAATTTATTATCAATTATGTACTAAGAACAAAGGCAGAGCATAATGAATTAAAAGAAACTTTATACATCTAAACATATTAATTTTTATAAAGGGTTACCTGGGTCCAAAAAATAATCTGGCAAAATATTTCCAGAAATGCTATGTTCTCCCTTTCTTATCAGTTCCTTAAGGTTTAGGGTCAGAATCTTGGAGTGGGAAGAAGGAAGAATCACTTAGGGAAGGGGACAGAGAACATCTGTGAATCAGGTAAGTAAGTCAAAGTATCTGATTGACTGCTGTCATATGCATTTCTGTCTTCAACACCTAGTGGTGCTTAGAAAGTCAAATGCCCATCTATCCATGTTATCACAAATTCTTACCATAGTTTCCAGCATTAAGAAGCCATGCAAGTAATTTTTGTTTGACTGCTTGGGGGAAAGAAGGCTTTTCTTCTTTGTTTCCAGGCTTAATTTGAGCCATTTTTGATGAGCCATAATTTCTAGATAGTAACATTGTTAGAAATATTAGCCTGGAAACTATTTTCTCCCTGTTCATAAACTCTATATACAGAAATTGTTTGTACTGTCTATTATTAAGCCACTCATGAGTCATCTGCCTTGAAAGGCTCACACTTCCAACTGGTAGCTTATCAAATGCTTCACTAGTCACTGACCATTGGGAAGTTAGAGAAACGATTGATTGTGTAAGCATAAAAGTGCATTAAAACCTCATTTAACTAAAGCTGTTGTATTATTTTTCATAACAAAGTCTTGAAATTTGAGAGCACTACGTGTCAACAGATTTAACATCAACTGTTAAGATGTGATTGAGCCAAGACTGATTATAAGAGCAAATGTGTCTGATCCATGCATATATTTATGGTTGATTCTAGCTTTTAGACTAATGGACTCTACTGAAAGCAGAAAACAGAAAATTAATTGTTTTCAGCACCTTCTATATTTCTGCACTGCAACAACTAGGATACAGGACCAAAACTGGCTAAATAAAAATTCACCTAATGCAGCATTTATTCCACAATGTATTAGTTGACACATGAAATTCAATAAAAGCAAATATAAGCCAAACTATTAGCCAGAATGTTTAATTCTTCCTTGCATAGAAAACACTTCAAAAATTCTGCACAAAAATGCCTTTTGGACACAGAAGTTTAAAATCCTAATAACTTGCAGCCACTGTTGCTCAGCACAGAGCTTTACACTGCTGTAGGACTGCCTACACAATGTTAATATTCAGGCCTCAAGCCCAGAATATATATATGCAATATATCTGTCTTAAAATTAAATCATACTAAAACTTTGTCAGGAGCAAGGTCAAGCTTGAGAAGTCCTGTTCAGAAAGTGTAGTTTAGAGGCCACTTGTAGTTTCCCAAAGTGTAACAGAGTAGGAAAACAAAATCTTCTGGTTTTTTGCCTAAAATGTGAGTGATTTGGTAGAAGTTTATCTCTTAGTAAGAGATTTGGCCTAGCCTTGTAGCAAATCAAGACAGAGACAACCCAGGACATGAAAATGCCAGACTGGCATGCATGTTACATTTAATAATCCATGATACAGAAGTTCACTGGGCTGCTGTTAGCCACTTTAGGTTATTTTGACAAATATGGGTAAAATTAAATACAAATAAATTCATAGTTTTCCTCTTTACTGTAAGGTATAACTTCCTCATTGTATAGCTTCAACGCCAGTAATTTGCAATGGGTGATGAGGTTTCTAGCCAGAAAATTGTTCCTACAAGGAGTTACTGGTACCCTGAAACCATGTAACAGCTAGGAAAAAAATCTGCCAGTATTTTTATAGTATTTGTAGTTCTTAAAGAGTATACTTGAAGGTTCTGTTGAGATAAACACTTATTAATAAATACTTTGAATGCTCTATTAATATTTAATAGAAGAAAGTATGTGTTTAACTATATTTCTGTATTTTATTTTCCTGATTAAGTTCAAGGCCTACGATTGTATTGCAATAAATACCATTTACTTGGGAGAAAAAACCCAAACCTAACACCCAGAACAAACAAATGAAACCAAAAAGCGCTCATCAAAAGGTCAGATTGCAGTTGGCGAGAGAAAGATCTCTCAACCTTACTAACATTGAATAGGGTGGCCACAAGAGCTAGTCTTGCATGATCACTGCTGCAAGCAATGACAGCCTGAAGGGCTTCAGCATGAATGAAGTTGCCTGTACATATCCACTGGCAGAGCAAACTTTGGTTCCAGGAACAAATACCCTGGAACTTCCTTATTAATTTGTTTAGAAATATATTCAGTTTAATTCAAAGTAATAGACCTTATAGCCAGATTAAAAAATAGATATTATTCTCTTTTCAACTCTTTTCAGTTCCATTCGTTGTGTTAAAACACCATGAAAGCTTAGATGTTCTATAAACATTTCTGTCTGTGGGATCATTTTATTATTCACTTGGCTGCTTCAGCAATACTTATGCTTTGGCTCTCCTTGGGACATCTCATTGACTCAGCTGTAATGCCACCCTCGTCTAGATCTAGATTCCATTGGGACAGCACACATTATCACCTCACAAACCCACGAAATCACAAGTAAAACCTCTATTTAAACTTAACATGATTCAAAAAAAGCAAGAAGTGTTTAAATGATCTTTTATAATAAAAGGCATTTTATTGTAAGTGGAAGTTAATTACTGGTGTCTTGACAACAAGCATTTCATTGCAGGGCTGACAGAATTCCATATCGAGTTAGTGGTATAAACAAACACCTCATTTGCATTAAGGTGTTGATCTCATATATTCAGTTGTTGTGGGGGGTTTTGTCTAAAAAAAAGGTGTGTGATTGCACATACTTATCCACACTCCCTTCTTCATAAGCACCAAACCCACCAGTATCCAAACCACTTGGTCACAATAACCTGTTCTCCTTTAATTAACAAAAAATCAACTGTTTCCCAAACCATGTATCCAAATTACTTTGAAAGTGGAAATATTTCTATTTCATTCAGCGATATTAATACATTTATTTTGCAATTTCTGGATTCATTTTTTGGAAATTTGTCTTGTCAAATCCCTCTCTGGCAGAACAACATCTAACGAGGATTTTCTTGGGAAAAGAAGGTAACATAGGGAAGTACTCTGTATACTAAGTTCACATTTATATAAAAGAACAAATAGAATAGAATCTATGTGAAGTCTGGCAGGAGGAGCAGATTAAGAAAATCAGTACATGCAGATTTCTCCTATTTCAAAGCTCCCTTTAAAGAAAATATTTATATTTTAGCAAGACAATGCAAGGCCATAAAAAGACAGTGAAAATGAAGTTGCCTTTCCTCTAGCAACATAAAAGGGGGAGAAGAAAAGAAAGATTTTCCCATTGTCATTGTACTCATTCCAATTATTTCTAGCAGTTTTGTTTGAAACAGGAATTACCATCAATATAAAAACCAGCTGTAGAAATGTATTCACTATGACATGACCACTTAGCTCTTCACAAATCCAAAGACACATCATTTATAACAGCCTGGATGTTTTTTTGTAGAAACAACAGTTTGGATAATTGTAAAAATCAGTGTTTCAAATAAAGTCTGAGAATGTTCCATATTGTGTCACTTGTAGGTCCACTTGATGCTCTAATTCTGTTGGATACCAATTTACATATTAGTATCCCAAAACAGTAACAGGCTTGTAGGATCATCTAAATCTTATCTCTGTTTATACCTGTGCCAAATTATATAAACTAGGTTTTGATTCAAAAACTAAGACTGTCTACTTTTTTTGCGTGTGAACTCCTGCAGCCAAGGTAGATATTAAATGTTTTTCATTATCCAGTTGTTGATTTTCTAGCCTGTCTTACCAAAAGCAAATGTTCTCCACTAGCAGAAGAAATACTTACAACTTTGACAAATAAGGATATCAAAGACTGCCTAGGTGTGTGCAAATTAACATGCAAATGAAAAATTACTCCAATGTAAAACACTCAGAATAAGGTGAATATTTGCAGAGGAACATTAACTGAGTACCACATTCAATAAAAAAGGATTTCCATAGACCCCTTACAGAGTAATGAAAGCATATTCCAAACAGACAGCTGAATAAAAACTTAGCAACCCAAGAACTCATATATATAAGTTCTTAATATACTTGAATTGGGTAATTTATTTGTCACTGTGCGCTTAACGATTCTCAAGATTCTGGATAGTTTAACAGCAGAAATACTGAAGATTTCAGCTTCCTAGAAATAAGTGTTGCAAAGCACAACCACTAATGACATATTTCACTGCTGCCACCACAAAAGGGGTTCAGTTTTCAAACAAGGAGTAGAATTTGCATCATATTTAAGCTCACCAGACTGAACACAGAGTGTATTGAACTTATGGATTTCTGAAAATTATGGGTGTTTTGGAATCACATAATGTTTACAGATATATTTTCCATCACACTGAATTTTTTTTAAAGTGCATTTCCAGCTCTCTTACCTCCCCTCCTCCCAAGCCATTCCTTGTGCAAAGAGGACTTGAGCCATAATCCTGTAACTGGTACTAGGATTCACTCACAAATATAATACATCAAAGCCTTATGCCCAAATTAAATGAGGGAAATATTAATAGTCCCTGACAAAATGAGTTTATTGGACTATTTCCTCTGGCTAAACCAACATAAATTCCACTGACACTGGAAGCCTGGAATGCTAGTTCACTTAATACCAGCCTCCTATTTTTAATGTTCCTGCAAGAAAAAAGTGGGTTTTGCACCCTTCTCTTGGTATTCAGAGGCAGATGTAGTCACAATAACACTATTTGTATTTTTTTGACAAATGAGTAAATTCAGATGCACAAAACACTGAGGGGGAGAATCACCTTCCTTGAAGATGACCCTTCATCATGCCACAGGATGTGTTTAGCCTTCTGGACAGCAAGTGCACATCATCTAGTCATATGGAATTTTTCATCAAAAAAAACCTTCCCCCCAAGTCTTTCTCCCCATGGCTAGTCTTGATGCATTCTCTGACCAGCCTGTACTTGTGCTTGGGATTGCCCTGACCCAGATGCAGGATCGTGCACTTGGTCTTGTTGAGCTTCATGAGGTCCATGCAGACCTGCCTCTCTAGCCTGTCTGGGTCCCTCTGGGTGCCATTCCTTTCCTCCAACATGCTGATGGCACCACACAGCTCAAGGTGGTCAGCAAATGTGCAGAGGGTGCACTCAGTCCCACTGTCCATGTCACCAAAAAAGGTATTAAAAAGTACCCACATGTTGTGAGGAAGGGGTTAAAACTGGAAGAGGGGAGAGGAGGATGGTAGATTCACTCAAGTGACGTTGCAGCTTGGAATGCTGAGGCCTGAAGAATAAGAGTGTATACCCCATATATAAACCATATATATATTGTGTCTACTGTTTGTTATCCTCTGTGTGTTTTCAGAAGCAGAATCTCTGTCTAGAGATAACATAGAGACTTGGAGAGTCTCTCACAGACATACTTGAGCTCCTTGTCTTGGGAGAGAGACCAAAGCTCAGAGCTCGTAGAAAGCAGAGGGAGATCACAGCATGATGATGAGCCATGAGTGTTTGGCCCTGGACAAAGGGGTGTGAGAGCAGCCCTGCTGTGTGCTGGGCTGGGCTGGGCTGGGCTGAGCCTGACTGTGCCTCTGCTCCTGTGTGTGTGTGTCTCTGCCTGGGTGCTGCTTCAGGATCCTCTGGTCAGTGAGGTAATGGAATAAATTTACTCTTGGCATTTCAGCCCTGGCTCTGGGGTTGTTCTGGCTGCCTGCCTGAGTTGACTCACACAGTATCTCTGAGGAATGCCACTTGTCACTGCATTTTGTTTGGGCATTCAGCTGTTGACCGCAAGTCTGAGTACAACCCTCCAGCCAATTCCTTATCCACTGAGTGGTCTGTCCATCAAATCCATGTCTCCCAGTTCAGAGACAAGGACAGCATGTGGGACAGTGTCAAATGCTTTGCACAAGTCCAGATAGATGACATCTGTTGCCCTTCCCTTATTCACCACTGCTGTAATTCCATGATAGAAGGCCACCAAATTCATTAGGCATGATTTGCCCTTAGAGAGGTCATGTTGGCTCTCACCAAGCACCTCCTTATTTATCACATGCCTTAGCATAGTTTCTAGGAGGATCCATTTCATGATCTTGCCAGACACTGAGGTGGGATGGTGTTTCCCTTGGTTTTCCCTTAGGCATCCCTATTTCTCTTTCTAAAAATGACATTTATGTTTTCCCTTTTCCAGTCAGTGAGAACTTTACCAGACTACCATGACCTCTCAAATATGATGGATAAGGGGTAAGCTACTTCCACAGACAGTACTCTCAGGGCCTATGGATGTATCCCATCGGGTCCCATGGACATGTGTACCTTCATGTTCCTTAGATGGCCTCAAACTAGGGTCTTCTACAGTGAGTACTTCATTCTCCCAATCCCTGCTTTCACCTTCTGCAGTTTGGATGCTATAGCTTGAACACTTGCTGGTACAGACCAAGGCAAAAAACTAATTCACTACCTGAGTCCTAGGCAACCAGGACTTCTGTTTCCTTCCTGAGAAAATTTATATTTTACCTATTATTTCTTTTATGGTTGGTCTACCTTAATAAGCTTTTTTTGGTACCTTGGATGTCCTGGGCTGGACTTACTTCTGTGAGTACTTTAGTTTTACTAACAAGATCCCTGGCTGCTTGGAAAATTCCTCTATATTCTTTTCACTGGTTCTACCCTCTAAGCTACCTGTTTATGTTTAAATTTGTGCAGGATCTCTCTGTTCATCCATGCAGGCCTCCTGGTGTTCTCCACTGATTTACTCTTTGTAGGGATGCATTTTCTTAAGCCTGGAGGATACGGTCCTGGCGTATCATCCAGATCTCTTGGGCCCTCCTCTGCCTGTCCTTTCTAAAGATCCTATATCCTTTCACTGCAACACTCCAGTCACAGGAGCCATTCCACAGTGTTTCCATGATGCCAACATGACATTTCTCCTGTTTTTTCCCCATGCTGTGCATGAGAGCATGGAGACATTTAAGCTGGGACACCAGTGAAGCTGGCTTTCTGACTGAAGTGGCTGGTATTCTTTGGTGCAGTCCTAATGACCTGTGTAGCCTCAACAGGTTCTGGGTATCCCTTGCTGGCTCTGTCATCTAAGAGATGAAATTAATTGGTTTAAATTCTATGCCCTACCACTTGATTACTATTATCTAAATTACATTGTCCCTGATCACATAAAATCTTCCATATTAGTGCTCAGATTACATCCTTCATCTTGCTGCAGGAGAAGTGTGCTACCATTGCTCCAGTCTGCTGCATTTTACTGTTTACCTCCTTGATATAATATAAAAAAAGACAAATGGAGGCCATGAGGCCTGACAGTTCTTCTAGCACTATGGGTTGCCGTTGTTCTTTTTTCCTTAAATTTGTTGTTGTTCTGGGATATTTGTTTTTAATTTTTCAATATTTAGGTCAATATTCAAGACAATGTGTTTCCATAAAGAGGAGTAAACATTCCCAAAGTTTGATCTAATGCAGACAGTGTAGGTATTATTCTCTCCCTGTTCCACATTCCTGACCACCACTTAGCCTTAGAATAGGCTGTGGTGAGGAGAAGGACATCTCCTGTTCCTCTTCCAATACTGCAGCTACAAAAGAGAAAAGAATTGCTAAAATTATGACAGCAAATCAAAGATAATTCCCCTTAATGGCAAAGAGACACAGGAAGCAACATTACAGCACTAACTCCCATAGGGAAAAAAGATCCATCCTATAGTCAAGACTTGCATAGTTTTAGACTATTTTCCTTAATACAGATCAGACTATTCTGAGGATTATTTTTCACAATCCTGATCCACCACTCCTGTATCACCTATTTTTCGGCCTTTTTGAAGATGTAGTTTCAGCTGCATGGTGCCCTGCCTTTTCCTCACAAGGTTCAAATATCAGAGAAGAAGTGAGAAAAATGTATGAAGATGAATGCTGTATTCACATTCATCTGATGTGAATACAGCATTCAGTTCATTAAGTTTGCTCTTATAAACCTCTGCCTTTATATGGTTTGTAAAACAGAGCAATATAGACACCTCACACCATACTTCTGAGAAATTACTATTAATGCAAGTTTTTCTAATTAATATTTACCAAGGCCAGGTCCAGCAAGCAAGATACCATAGCTCTGATCCAGTGCCATTTAAAATATTCACATGTCAAGCAAGTGTGTTAGGGGGAGAAAAAAATTAGTATTTACATCTGTTCAAATAAAGACTAAAAATCTGTTCTCCATTGTGCTGTTCACATAATTTTCAGTGTGTCCAAGAGGGAGTGCTCTATCATCTGTGAAACAGCCTGTGGCTGAGTTACCTCACTTCAGCAATAGCCAACCTCAGTTTAAGGTCACTTGCCAAGATTTGTAGAGAGCCTTGTATACAAAGACTGTCTGTGGCTTAAAAAACCCAAACAAACAAATCCTTAAATCATACATAGTATCATAATTTCTACACAGCAGATCTACTAAAAATAAGTGCTTTCCCTTTGTCAATCCCCACAGGCCTTGTTTTAGGTCAGAACTTGTTGCATTTATTACTCCAAAAATGCCATCAGTTGCAAGGTAGTGCATATTAGGCTGAACAGGTAGCAAGTTCTGTTGTCAAAGGAAATGGGGAAGGAAAAAAACCCAACATCAATCCCCTCTTCTTCACACACTTCTTCTGTTGTTTACTATGGACTCAAACTTCCTCTTCTTTCTTCTGATCCTTCTCCTTGCTAAAAGTCTGTGATTGTTAACCAATCTTAAGATGACTCAAATATGTGTGGGAGTTTGTCTTTTTTAATTAAATAAGCCTTGCAGTACCAAGCAGCAAAGCAAGCTTCTACTGAAAAAGAAAAGAATGTTGCAGCAAAACCTTTTTCAGTCCTATGATCAAAAGAACAAAATTTTTAAAAAATTCCATTCAATAAGATTCTAAAATGCTCTTCCATTAATCTCATTTCTCCCCTCGTAAGTAAAACACTCTTATTAGTTAGACTATAATCTTTTAAAAAAAGAAGCATGCTTCTTTTAAAGAAGCATGAAAACAAAAGGACAACAAAAACATAGTCACAAGATGCATTTTCACTGGCTGTGAAAGACACTCCAAAATGATCTGTCTGGTCATGAAATGAAATTTCCTCTTTGAAATTCATTAAGTCAGACACTATCAGCCCAATCCTGCAATTCTGATTCAGGCAAAACTGTCATTGACATCAGTGAAAGCTTTGCCTTTATGAAAAAGCGAGAAGGGGTTTCCGGACTGGAACCTAGTTGTGTTTCATTTCATTACCATCTTATTTCACAAAAAAAAAACCCCAAACATTAAAATCACAATGATATTCTAATCTAAAGGAAAAACTGCATACCCACAGAACACAAACCGAGCATGGTATGAATTGCAGTGGAATTTTATTGTGGCCTTTATTTTAACTTTCCGTTGGATGTCAGGGCTGTGCAAAAATCAACATATATTTTCTTTATGAGTGTTGGCTTCTCTCAAAGTGATTTATGAAAACAGATCTGCTGCTAGAAGTGCTGTAGGGTAGACAGAAGGTTGTAGGGAAAATGCCAGCACACTAAAGAGACTAAAGAAAAATAGGCAAGAACAAAGCATAAAACAAAGCAATACAGGAATATTAAAGTATTTAATATTTTCTTAAGATATTACAAACACTAAAGAAGCTATCCCATTTATGCTTGGGGAAACAAAAAACCAAGCAGCTATTTCATCAAATGGACTTTCTTTCAGAACTCTGCTAAATTTGGGAATAGAGACCTTCATTTTTCTTTTACTTTTCATATGTCTTGCATGTGAATCGAACTAGCTGCTAAGCATGATTATTGTAAAATTAACATAGATGATAGACAGAGATGCAAAAGCATACTCTTTGATACTGGAACATTTTATTAAAATTATTTTGCAAAACCAACTGGTCAAAGACAAATATCTTATAGCTTACTTTTGAAATCCAAGAGTACAAGTTTCTGAAATAGATTTATCTTCAAGAAACTGTTGGACATTTCCATGTCTATCTTAAAACTATTGAATCCTGTCTCAATTTTAATTTACCAAAGCACCTGTCTTAAGAACAAACATAAAGAAAATGTTAATGTTAGAGTTCAAAAGTAGACCACATTCAACACTAGAAATATAAATCCCCGAATTTGAGACTTCTCATTGCCTGATCAGGAATAGTTACATTTTCAGATGGAAAGGACCCAAAAACTTTATCAATTCCAAATCCCTTCTCCTCACATTTGGTGATATTTAGATGGTAATGTAACCAATCACAGTTCAAAACCTAAAGAAAAAGTGGCATAATTGACATTACCTTAAGGATTCATTAACTCTTGCAACTAAATGGATCAAGCACATTTATATTTCCTGCAATATCAACCCCCAAGGAAGCAATCTACCTCAGAGCTGAATACATGAGTATTCACAAGGGGGCTGACATGCTCCTCTAGACCCTATCCAATGCTGTGCTCACTAAGTCAATGGTGAATTATACCCAGAACCTGCAGAGCCTGGCAGACATCACATTACTCCCACACGCAGAACATGATGGTTTACTGAAAAAGTAGTCAAGTCATTCTTCCTCCTCAAGTGTTCCTCAGACAGAACCTTTCACAGGTGTTCTGCCATGCTGCTTTTTTTGTATTTGTTTTACTGTTAATGGAATCATATAAGCAAATATTTGAAGACAGATAATTCACATTCACTTTTCCTAACTGAATTGCTCCCAGACCAGTATAAAGATCAATGTTATTGAGATACTGAGTAACACTTGCAGAGTAAGCTCAAAAACAATTGTGGCTGTATTTCAGACCTCCATGCCTGAAAGCAATCACTATATATCCCTCTTTTTTTGTTTAAACCTTTCCTCCAATGGCATTCTCCTAGCTGTGAACCTACAAATGGCAAAAAAAGCCATCCGTACCACAAATGAACTTCAACCAGAATGGGGACTCATAAGAGAATTCTACAAATATATCTGCTCCAACAACCTTACCACACAGAACCACAGAACTGTTTAGATTGGAAAAGATGTCTAAGGTCATCAAGGGCAATCATGGTAGTCAACAGTCTGTCCACTTCCACAGGATGTCAAGCATTCACAACTGAGGTTTTATCTTACACCCCAGAGCCACACTCTTTTCTAACACATAGATATGGCCAACAACTCAATATTTTTCTCTAAAATTAAAATTACTATGCTTAGATCTTCAAGATCAGGCCAACCATTGGGGAAATTTTATTGGCATTGGAATGACACCTGAAAAAATAATGTATTCTTAACTCTAAGACAAGATAACACAAGAAGACAGAAGTTTGCATGCGAGTACAGAAGTCATTACAGCTTATTATTACAGGATATCTTTGTATCACATGTTTAAAGTTCCTACCACACTGTACAAATCTGTTACTTTACTGAAAGTGCAAGACAGTTTAAAATATGAATACAACAACATATGCAGTGCATATTAAAAATATGTAAATATAAAGGAAATATCTGCATGTGTATCTTAGTTATTATATGTACAGAGCAGTTTTCCAGCAGGATTTAAAAGAAAAAAGAAATTTAAAACAAAAAAAAGCCTGAGGGGATAGAATAAAGTTTAAAGGTTAGTAAGCAACATTTTGCTAAATATGTCTGTTTGGAAATCTGCCCATTACAACAGAAAGCTTCATGGATTTAAATACAGCATTCAGTTGTTCATTTCAGAAAAAAAAAAGAAATTTGAATTATCTCTTGAAGATAGTTCTCTTTTTTGAACAGTCTTCTAAGTAAATTCTGGTTCAGGCCTTAGTATTTTTTGATGTTCAATTTTTTTATTGTTATTTTTTTTTAGATATACCTGTTTTCACCATGTATTTTTCAGTATTCACTAGAGGAGGGGCAGAATAGGGTTTAAGAGCAGTCTGATATTTTCAGCAGTCATTTCATAATGTATAAATGGATTACATTAAGATTCAGTACATGAAAACACCAAATAATGATTCTTTAAAATTATTAAATAATATCTTGCACATCAAACTAATTTTTTTGTGTATTGAAATGCAAATTTTTTACATGTTTTACAGTTTACATCCTGGAGACACAGCTTCCTCTCTTTTTTTTCACTGCTCAGATTTGCTATAAATGGTATACTCTCCCAGGCAATCCTTCTAAAATACACTGTAAAGCAAGTAGAACCTTTAATAAAATGTTTTTCTATGCAACTCACAGGAGACATCTGCTCGTGGAGCTGTGTGCCTTTCAGCACCTCTTTTGCCAAAGAGTACCTAAAAGGCATTTGTTTGCTGCATTGTTGTCAGAGAAGGGGAGCAGCATTCATCCTTGGAGATCCTCAAAAGCCAGCTGGATATGGTCCTACCTAACCTACTTTACATGATGCTGCTTGGGCAGGGAAGATGGGCCTGACAGCCTGCAGAGGGCCTTTCTGGGATTCTAAGATTCAATTATAAGTTTCTAATGTGATCAAATAATTCCCCAGATTCCTGGATTTCTGATTTTTTCCCCTACTGAAATAAACCACCGGGAATCAGGTTTTTACTGTTTCTAGTTTGATGCCTACTGTTTTCCCATATTTTTTTCTTTAATATACATATATATATGTCTACAAAATTACCCTGATCTTAACTGTTTAAAGCACATACCTCAAAACATGAGCAAAGAAATGTTAATAATGTAAAATCAATTATACCTATTTTAGAAAAAAAATCTTCTTTAAATTATTTTTATTTTCCTGAGAAAGAAGAAAAAATAAACAACAAAAAAAAAACCCCAACCCAATGCAAATAAACAAAACACCCCACACTACCAAAAAATTCCCTCACCTTCCGTCAGCCTAATAAGTGTCCTTCATCCCCACCACAACCCCCAAGGTACACTTATTCAGCTTTTGTTTGGTAGAGGGCCCACTCAAGCCTCTCTAAGCTTGTAAGGAATCCTTCACTCTGGAGTGATCAGGCACTGGAACAGGTTTCCCTGAGAAGTTGTGGATGCCCCACTTCTGGAAGTGTTCAGGGCCAGGTTGGATGGGAATTTGAGCAACCTGATCTACTGGAAAGTGTTCATGCCCATGGGCAAGTCAGTTGGAGCTAGACAATTTTTAGGGTCCTTTTCAACCCAAACCATTCTATGACTCTCTGAACTGTGTGACCAACGTGATAGCACCAATTCTTGCAGTAGTGGTCAGCCAGTTTCTATTTGGCCTATTCAGCCAAGTTAAAACCTACCCTTCAGTATTCTATTAAAAAGTGCAAAGAAATTTCATCTTATGGGAAGCATAAACACAGGAACCCAAAGGATGTTGCTGCAAGTCACCCCAATATTTCACTGCACAGTTAACTGTTACAATTAGATGCAATAATGCTGGATCCCACTAACTTATTTTCCATATGCTCCACAGCCCTGGGAATTAGTTGTGTATTGCTAAGGCTGCAGTGTAGCTCTTCTATTCTGGAAGCAGGAAGGCAGAGATTTCAGCCACCCAGATGAGAATTTGCTTTGTCACTGTTACAGTCTGAGCTGGGAGCTGCAGTACCACGTGCAGCAGGTGAAGATCTGCCAGTCTTGGTCATTTTGGAAGTCTGACACCATTTGTCTGTCAGTGATAAGCTATGACTTCATCCAGATGTAATGCTACAAAGCTTCTGTTTCTACTCAGACAGCTTAGATGATGCTCAACCAACACCCTTCCCCAGGCATCCTGCTAAACACATCTTAGAATTCACTTAAGGCCCCATTCTTTTAGAAGGATTTTACAAATTCATAGCGCTTTAGCAGCTTTCCCTGTTACATAGAAATTGGCAGTTAGGCAACACAGTGTCAGTAATCTCAAGTGCAGCACCATATGCCAGATCTGTTAGAATTAGCAATAAAAGATAAACACTTACAATCTCCTACATGCACACCGTCCTGAGCGCACAGGGAGTCAGTCAGTACACATGAATTTTAACAGGCTGTGAAGAAGACTCTACAAGTTAAATAATAAATTAAAACTCATTTATAGTATCCATGAAAAAGAAAAAGTGAGGTCATTTAGGGTTACTTGAATTTCCCTCCCTCTATTCCTCCACTGAAAGCCCAAAGTAACTGGGAACTCTCTTCTTAAGATCTTATAAGCTATCAAAAATTGTAGCATTGTTTCCTCCTTGAGTAAGAAAATTTTGTGAATCTGGTAGATTTTTGGTTACCTTGACAAATTTCGGTAGTAAGAGCGCATCAATAAAGAGCTTTAGTCCATTAAAGAGAAGTTCTCCCAGATTAAATAAAGCACATTCAGCAGCTTTCAGTTGCTGTTCAGCTTTTCCTTTAGACTTTTTTCTATTGTTTAACTGGATGCTAGGTACAGCTAAGAAGGGACCTGGCCTACATTTATGCAAAGCCCATTCATATCTCTTTTCTTGGAACATTTAATTAGAAACATATACAAAGAGTTATGTTTCTTCAACAGACTAGGTGGTACTGGTACTATCTTCATATTTAACAGAAATACATGTATATATGTATATATATACACCCCCTAAAACAGGAAGCTGAAAAGAAGTCATTACATATTCAACTTCTGTTTTCCATTGAAGAAAAACAGCTTAGATGAGAAAAACTACAGAAAAACCAAGATATTTTCCTGGTCAGTTCACCTTAGCAAATTCAGGGACAATTGTTTCGCATCTATTTAGTGTCCTTCAGAGTTTGGGGAAAGGAAAACACAGCATAAATTAATTTTCATAAAGTAAAAGATACAAAAATATTTGGAAAATTATCTGGCACTGAAGGCCAAACTGAGTCCATTCTTGAGAGTTTTCTTAATTTCACAGGCTGGTATTTTATGCCACTTTCAGGTATCTGTATGCACTTCAGATCAAGAAAAGTTCTTTTAAATCTCAGTTATTTGTATAACCTGTCAAGGTCTAGATAACATTATCTTGTGAAAGAAGTTACATCTTCTATTCCAAAAGAAGCTCCTGCCTTCCTTAGCAAACACCTGTCTTTCAAACTAAAACATCTTGGCAGAATGGCCCTGTCTTAGAGCTAATTATTTAAGGGTAGTAGTACAAGCTTTTCCATAAACAGAGAGATCCAACTCACAGTGGGCAGCTTGTTGTTTGTTTCACTATCTGGAAAGCAAATGATCTCAGATAAGGCATATCAATTGCTACTGGTCATAAATTACTGTTGACTTTGATAAGTTGTCAGTGAAAAAAGAAAAAGTCATATTTCAAAATTTTTATCTTAAGACAAGGAAAAGCTCCTTTAGCCCCAGCAGTAAACACAAACCCTTTAGAAGTCGCAGACAAGCATCTACACCTGCAAATGGTCACCATGAGCCCCAGTTCAACACAATTCTTGTAAAATATACCTATTCCATACGAATAAGAACAGTCCAGGTTAGAAGGGACCTTGATAGATCATCTGCTCCAGCCTTACATGGGAAAGGGAGCTTAGATGAAATTATTTAACAATGTCCAATTACATCTTGAAAATCTTCAGTTATGAGGACAGATGATGATCACATCCCTGGGGGGGCTGCTCCCACTATCCTAGTATTTTATAAAATATTTAGAGCATTCTGAAATTCCTCCCATTTTTCTTCATTCAATAATAGATCTTAAAAAGACATTCACAGTTTGTGACACATTTACACTAAATAGTTGTATCTCAAAAACTTTTCTGAATGCTATGCTGAAAAAGGAAAACTGGGGTACATTAAACCATCTTCCTCACTGCTTTCTAATGTCTGTTGAGATAGACTCCTTGCATATATCTCATTTGCAGAGAAAATATTTCAAAGAACTGGATTTTGCCTCTCTTGCAGCTGGAAAGATATTCTGGTTCACTGTAATGCCAGGCTCCAAATGTCTCATGGTTGCCCAGGGAAATTTGTTTCCTGCCCACTGGCTTTGAAAGATGCCTGCACTGTATTTAACTTCAGAAATTCATTTATATGCACAACCTTACAATAAAGGATATTACATCTCACTACTGTCAATAGGCATGTACTATCTTAGTTATTAACTCCAGTAACTCAATAAATTTTCCGGTTTACATTTTTTTTCACCTAATGACCTTCACTTATTCAAAGCAGATTCCCACAGGTATCAAGGCATGTATAATAATGAAAAAACATTTCTCTGGAATAATAGTCCATAATATAAGAAAGAGCACTGTGAAAGAAAGGTCATGCTGGTTATATTGAATTGAAGTTTTTTTCAAAGCACACTCCTTAATCCCAGTTTTAAATACAATCATTTAAATGAAACATAACAGTAAAATATAACTGCCAAGATAAGATTAAATACATTTCTAAAGCCTTCCTACTCACTCTGCATGGATTACATCATTATAAAAAAAGTCTGTTTCTTTCTAATATTGAAAGAAAAATAAACACCATAGGTGAAGATTGGATTCTTGAAAAACACGGCTCAGATATTTGAAATAAAATATTTTATCTTTTTTTTCACTGACATCAGAGTTTACTCCTGTCACTGCAAATCTATGCAAGATACTGAAACAGATTGTAAAACGAGTAAACAATTACTATTGCCTCAGGAAGTAGAGAATTAAAATGCTGTCAAGAATCAATATGAATTAGTTGGGGTTTGCTTTATATAGATTTTTATTACCACTTTTTTATGAATGCAGGCCATAGTTTTGTTTTTTTAGTGCAAGCAGAGCTTCTAAACTATGTCAAAATTTGTCTGTTACTATTGTTGCTGAATTGTGTTAAAACTAAGTGGAGGAAGCAGTCCTCTTCTTCCTAAATGTGTTTTGTTTTGCTGCCTTATTTGCTGACAAGGATATCTTAAAAGTTTTTAATGAATGAGATATTTTTGTGAAGAGGTTTTTATACGGCAAAAATACTTTGGACCATCATCTAGCAGAAATATCTCAATATTCATGACAAAATTAATAATATTTCCAGCAGATTAGGTCTGTTTTAAAATCCTATATATTAATAATGTCTCACATATGGGATTTCTTCTTTATATCCATCATTGGGGTGGTACTCAGTGAGCTGGATGGGTCTCACATCTACATTCAGCTATGCCAAAAATCAGATAAGAAAGAATTTTTACTTCCATTTTAGAGTTTGGAAAGAAAAAGAAATAGCAATACTCTAGAACAGATTTTGAAAATAGCTCTACATATTATCTAGATTAGACAACGTTACAATCTCCAAACATTTAGACACTCTTCATCTTGTCAGAGAATTAAAGACACAGCTCTATATTCCTAACAGTGGTAGGAAGCAGTGTCGCAGACACAAGAACAGAACTGTTAACAACATCAGTTTCTCTCTGTACTCTCAAAGATTGCATCCTAACCCTACTGAGGCCCAGAAAATGCACAGCAGCTTAATTTGCTTTTTGCAATTACTGCACTCCTGCTCCCTTGGTAATGGGCCTCATATTGTTAGAAATCCTAATTGCTGAACTGACATGCTACATATGTAATACAAGGCTATTTACATTTGTATTGCAGTTTTTCATCCAACTTCTTTTATTCCAGGGAAGAGGTCACAAAAATCCACTATAGGATTACTCATCAACCAGAGACTATTTGAGTTCTGCACATTTATGCCTCCAGATTGAAAGGATGAATCACTCTTCAACATCATTTCTGCATACAGACCACAGCTCCCTATCAGGAAATATGAATGAATTTGAATTTGATCCACCAGGCCCTCATCTGTTTCAAAATCCCACACTCAATACAGCTGGCATATTTTTCATCCATGTCTCTCATCTCCTTAGCTGACATACAGGACTGTTTCTTTAAAAAACCTAAAACATAGTTTGATGACAATATCAAAAAGAAGCACCCTTTACTGAGAATTAAGAATGAAAAAATACCATTTATATACAATGGAAACAGTGATGATAAATAGACCTCATTAATTCTTTCAGGTCTCTGGAGTTGTTCAGGGTTCAAACTGAAACTTCAGTATTAAATACATACTAATAATACAGTTTTATGATTTCAGATGAATCTGAATTTTCTTGTCTACACCTATGACTCAAATAGACTTGCTTCAAGTGCTGCATCTCCTTAGGAAAAAACTAAGGTGCAAAAATATAGAAGAAACTTTATTCAGAATGAAGAAACTTGATATTCCAGGTGAGATTGCAGTTAACATATTAGCAGACCCAAGATATTTCCCTATGAAAGAAGCTTCCTAATTCAGCAAAAGCTCTTCTTCATTAATGACTTAGACGCAGGACTCAAAGGAACACTAAGGAAGTTTGCTGATGATACTAGACTGGGAGGAGCTGTTAACACCTTTGAAGGCAGAGAGGCCCTGCAGAGAGACCTCAACAAATTAGCAAGCTGGGAAACACCAACTATGTGAAGTTTAACAAGGGTGAGTGCTGGACTGTGCCCATGGGATGGGGCAGCCCTGGATGTACAGACGGACTGCAGAATGAGATGCTGGAAAGCAGTGCCATGGAAAGGGACCTGGGGTCCTGGCTGACAGAAAGTTGAACATGAGGCAACAGTGCCCTGGCTGCCAGGAGAGCCAACCCTGTCCTGGGGTGCATCAGGCACAGCATCACCAGTCAGGCAAGGGAGGGCATTGTCCTGCTCTCCTCTGCACTAGGATGGCCTCACCTCAAGTGCTGGGAGCAGTTTTGGGCACCAAAATTATAAGAAAGATATTAAGCTGTTAGAGAGCATCCAAAGGAGAGCAACAAGGATGGTGAAGGGTCTTGAGAGGAAGCTGTATGAGAAGCAGCTGAGGTCACTTGGTCTTTTCAGCCTGGAGAGGAGGAGACTGAGGGGAGAGCTCATTGCAGTCTTTAGCAGGGAAAACAGAAGGGCAGGCACTGGTGTCTTCACGCTCATGACCAGTGACAGGACCTGAGGGAATGGCTTGAAGTCATGTCAGGGGAGGTTTGGGTAGTATATTAGGAAAGGGTTCTTCACCCAGAGGGTGGCTGGGCACTGGAACAGGCTACCCAGGGCAGTGGTCACAGCACCAGCCTGACAGAGTTCTAGAAAGGTTTGGTCAATGCTCTCAGGCACATGGTGTGACTTTGGGGCTGTCCTGTGCAGGCACAGGAGATGGACTCGATGATCCTGATGGGTCCTGTCCAACATAGAATATTCTACAATTCTATGACTGCCAGTCTTCAAGAATGCCAAAACTATGAAATGCATGGGAACCTGCCATCCCTCTAACACACACAGAACTCTCCTTCATTTCTTCTGGTTTGTAGATGCAAAAAGATTTTTCCCTCTGAAATAACTAGGCTTTTTGACACTACAAGTACTTCAACATGAGCATGTGAAGCTACAGATTTCCATTTCCTTTGATCTCCTTCGTGTCTCAAAGCATCCTCAAGGATATTGACATCCACAAATTTACAAAAATTAGAGACTTTTAGAAACTTGTTAGCTTCCAATTAGTTAGCTAAATCATTAAAGCTACAGTAAAATGTGGCCTATGAAGTCTCACTGTTGTAACTGTGCCATGTAAAAACATCCTCTGAAATACCACTCTGAAAGATCAAACATCTGTTTGCTTATAGAGCTGGACACATTTTCTTCTCCATGGGGCAGGACTGCAGGGCCCTTCATGTACCTGTGCTTTGTAAGCACCTACTTAAGGGCAAAGCAGATATTTTTTGAGTACCCAAACGCATGCATGACCTAAGTGAGTGGAAGTCCCTGAGTGTAGCACCTCTTCCATTGCCCTGCAGCTATCCTTTTCTAGCAGTTGCATTAAGTCCCCAAAAGTTTTATCTACTAACGTAAAACCTGTGTGAGGGGACTGTCTTTCTCAGCATTAGGAAAATATTTGTTTAAGTAAAGCCTTGAAATTAAAATCTCAATGCAATTTTGTATTGTTTAATGAGTTTACTACAAGTGAAGAAAGAAATGCACTTCTATCAATTTTGCCTGCAGTGCCTGCTCTTTTCTGAAATTCTTTATCTTAATTCATATGCTTTCTTGAATAATAAATGAAATTAACCCTTAAGTTCCATATCAATTTTATATCTATAACTGGAGTAAAATTCATATTGTATTGAAATAAAAATGCAGCCAAAAATGTTATATTTAATATGTGAAACATATGAGCCACTAAAATAGAACACTTTTATGATTTATTATCACTTTAATTTATGAAGTCCTTCATTTCATGTGTAGTTATGTCAAATAGGAACTTAAAAAATTTAACATTGATGTTAAAACAATGATAACGTTGTTTTATAAAACACACTCAATGATAACAGAGATAATAAAAAATAAGTACTTGAAATTAAGGTATAAATAAAGTATAAACATTTTCAATCATTAATTCAAGATGAGGCTTTAATATTTCTTTTGAACTAGGTTTCAGACAGAACTTAATTCTCTGTCATATTTAAGCATATGATGTAGTGTATTTATGCACATGCACTCAAGTCACAACACATCTGATTCAGGCCATGTAAGAGTTAGTGAAACAGAAAAGAAACAAAACACTGTCTACAGCTGAGTAGTACAAGCTGTCTGTTACATCTGTCCCCCACCTACAACTTGACAATATCCAGAGCAGGACAGTCACTCCAGCCGCCTTTAAGTGTCTGGCCATCACTCTAACCTCCTGCTGTTGAAGCATCTAGGAGCACAGAGTTCAGAATTTCTGTAACTGGATAATCCAGGAACAAAATAATTGCAATACTGGACCAGAAAGCAGGCAAAGACAAAATGAAAGTAAGCTTGCTGTTTGGAACTTTTATTATTCACTTAAATAATGCTACAAGTCAGTTCAATGAGATTCAGTTAGTTATAGATGCTTTAAAGGTGAGATGCATCACGTGCATAATCAGCAAATACATGTAGGAAATAATGACTCCTGAACAGAGATCTTAAAACAAAATTTATTTGATATAGGTTAACATCTATTTTGTAATAATGAAGAATATGCTAGAATTCACTGAGTAGCTTTGATGCAAAATCCTTTGATTACAGAGCACTTGGAGAGGAAATACAGTTTCTATAACGCCTTATATTTCAGCATGTACAAGCTGTAGAAGCAGCAGTTAACCTTTAAACCTGTGATTCCTTGAGACAAACAAAAAGCAAAAAAATGCCTTTAATAGCCTTGTTTGTCGACAGCCTAACCTATAACAGCTAAAACTCCTACTTGAAAGAAGTCACATCTTAACGGATGAAACATATATTTAATAAGAGCAGTCAATATCTTACAGAGAGCTATTTCTTCACTGTGACACTAACATATTCTGCCTTTAAAAAAAAATCCACTTTCAGAAAACATGAGCTGTTCTCCGCAAGGCTCAACAGTAATGTGCTAAATGCACTTCTGCCCTTCCTCTTAAAGGATTACAAAGAAGTGTATATCTGATGAAGCCAAAGATGAATTACTAGATATAGATACTTGAAGGCAGAATTGCACAGATATCAGATTCACAGAGCAGGTCAGGACAATCATCTTCACAGCTCTACAAAGACAGCTGTTGACTTTGAATCATATCCAGCTATACAGTTTCTTGTCAGTAGATAAGAGGATTTTGAATTCAATACGTACATACAAATGATCACCTGAGAAGTGAATTTACACTTAAATCCCACATTTTTTATGAGTTATTATAAAATACATGCTCAACCAAGTTGAAACTCTAAGAATTTCATAGAATCATTTAGTCATAGCATTATTTTAGAGTCATAGCATCATCACCCTTGAGAATCTATCCATAGGCCAGTAATGAACTAGCTAAACCACATGCCCAAGTGTCACATCTACACAACTTTTAAACACCTCCAGGGATGGTGTCTCCACCACTTCCCTGAGCATCCTGTTCCAATGCTTGACAACCCTGTCAGAGATGAAATTTTCCCCCATATCCTTCTAAAACTCCCCTAATGCAATTTGAAGCCATTTCCTCTTGTCATGTCACTTGTTACTTGGGTGAAGGGACTGACCTCCCTTGCCACTGGTGAGATATATATAGAGAGAAGGTTCCCCTGAATCTCATTTTCCCCAGAATAAACACCCCCAGCTCCCTCAGCAACTCCTTGTCAGAGTGCTCCTGACCTTCCCCAGCTCTGCTGCCCTTTAGTGGACACACTCCAGCCCCTCAATGTCTTTCTTGCAGTGAGGGGCCCAGAACTGAACACAGGATTCGAGGTCTGGCCTCACCAGTGCCAAGTGCAGGGGGATGATCCCTACCCTGGTCCTGCTGGCCACATCCACTGCAATCTAGTGAATAATATTCTCAAAACTCTGTCCTATCTGCATTTCTCTTTAAAGCACACATCCTGAAGAGCAGCCCTGTGGGTGGCATGTGCCATTCCTAGGCAAGTAAGCCTCAAAAGGCAGACAGACTTGTCCTAATACAAAAGTTTAAAGAGATCACCTTGAAATGCTGGTGAATTTAATTTGTTCCCAATTTCTAATATTGATGAACTGTTTGGGTGCAAAGTCCCTGGTACAGTGTTATCATTTCTGAAAGTTTATGCTTTCAAGACTTACATGATATTTTCAAATTATATCACTTTAAGTTATGAACACATGATCTGGATCAGCTTACCCCTTCCTCCTTTCCAGAAGAATGAAGCTAAGAAAAAACTCGTTAAAAGGATGGCCAAATAGTTACATTAATTGAATCAACAAAGCGGGAATAACTGTTTAGAACTACATCTCGCAAGGTTTCCTAGACCCCCTTCCCAATAAAAAGCAATTTGCTACACACAAATAGAAGCTGGACAGTGAGTGGAGAGTAGCACACCTTCAAAAAAACCCCAGTGGTGAATTATTGAAACCATCCTCTTCCATTGTCAAACCACTCTTAGTCAAAAAATTACAGTACATCTATACACAGTCCACAGCTTCAGTTGTACAGATGAATTTCAATTATGAAATTGAAGTCCAATAACCATCTCTGTCTTTTTCCTATTAGTATTCATTATTACACCTCAACACAAAGGATCCAGTCATCTAAGCCCTTATTATCAAGTCAAGATATGTTACCAAGCACTCCTTCCATATAAAAAGTAATGCATATAAAACCAATGTAACATAATTGATTATCACAAAAATAATGCCTTTTGCAGTAAATTAATTAGCTGAAACAGGTCAATAGATATAAAAACTTGTTTAAGAAAAGCTGCTGAGGAAAAAGTGGGCAAAAATAGTTAGGTTTTCATTCACGACTCTGAGAATCAGTTTTGAATAACAATGTTTATAAAGAAACAGCTACCAAATTAAGCTAGCCCAGGTCTCACATTTCAGAATCACTTTCTGGATCCCCTATGACCTGTTTAAGTCATACAGGAATTCAAAGGGTTGGTGAACATTTATATAGCTCATAATATCCTTACTAGATTTATGTCCTTTCTTTATCCTTATAATACATGTATTTCATACAGTCAGTAGAAATGGAGCTGAGCACAAACCACAGCAAGAGAGAGAGAACAATTAGTGGGAGATTTTCCACTATTTTATTTCTTTAGCATTTACTCTCTCCCTAAATTCATACTTGCGTTTCCTAGTTCCCAGGACATTCTGCAAAATCTGTATACACTCAAGATGAAAAAGAAAAATGCTGTAAAGTATGGCAGGATAAGAAAATCTCTGTGTCCAGGTTTAATTCCTTTCTTTTTACATCTACCTGCTGTCACTATGACTTCGCTGCATCTGGTCGTGGCCACTGAGAAGTGTTTTTAGAAAGTAGTTTGGTTTGGGGTTTCGGTGTTTCTTTATATTTTAATGTAAAATACTCCAGTAGAAACAAAAGTAGTCCACCCATAACATATTTCAAAAATATCATGCCAAAACCCCTTCTTTAAGCACAAAATGCAACACAGCCTAAAATATAAGGCATTGAGGTGTCCTGATAATAATTCTGATCATCACAATACCCATAGATTTTCAATTATATTAAAAAATGCTCTTAACCCATACTATGTTTTACATGCGCAAGCAATCATATTTCTAGCATCAAAATCCCTGGGAGCTAATTTGTGCAGGTACAATTTGCTTCTCTGTTATTTTTTTGCATGCAAAACTATCCCATGAGTGAATTTAAAAAAAAAAAAACCACTCAAGCACAGAAGAAACTGAAAGTTTCACACTGGGAAAAAGGCTACTCTGGATATTTAATAATTGTTCTGATATGATTACACGGAGTAATTAAATTATAAAAAAAAGAAAAGGAGCACTCACTAACTAGCAGGATTGGTCTCCCTTGAGGCTTGAGCCAGTGAAACACTCACAGGGCCACTGACTCCAGCAGAACAGCTCACCTGCTTTGAGCTAAGCAGAGTTAAATGGATTGAACCCTTGATTAATAAATGGAGCTAATAACAAAGTATGAAATTAACTTGCAAATCTTTCTGCTTTTGATTGAACTGTGCACACAATGTTTCATGGGCATCTCTACCCTCTTTATAGACTACTGTTTGTTCTGATCTTTTTTTGTATTACTGAGAGAAAATACTAAGTTCCTATTGACTCTTATTTTCTAATAGAAATTATAAGCAGAGAAGATCAGAACTTGCTCCAAGGCAGTCAAGACACCACAGTGAACAGATCAGGTACACCTCAAAATTTCCTTTTATTGATGACTACTTTTGGAGTACAAATTTATACTGTACTTATATCCTTGCTTAGTTGTCTTCCTATAAAGTGAATACATACAGACACTTTTTGTAACCATAATGACTAATATTTAACAACAATTTTATATTTAGATATCAGACAAATTGGTGGTATTTTAATCTATATACCATTATTTACAAGACTGTGGGGTTTTTTTAAGTGATATATTATTACTCTTCTTAACATTTACAAATATCTCTTCTTAACACTGAATGGTATCTTACACTAAGAGTAAAATACAGACCATTTATCTGCATTTTAATTTCTACTACTATTAATTTTAATTACTCCCATAACCCACCTCCCCAGAGATTGGTGTCTCATACAGATTAGCACAGATCTAAAGATCATGATAGACAAAACAGTTGCCACTGGAACTTGGTAACTCCATCTGGCTTCCGAGAATTAAGGCTTAAGAAAGAATGTGTTTGAGAAGAAAAAATACCTGAAGAAAAATACATGAAATCAGATGTTTTACAATGTGATGAAAGAGTGAAAAATTAATTACCATGAATTAGTAACAATTTCTTTGTATGCAACCCAAAATTAAGTGCAATGGCCAACAGTTCAGCAAGCCAAACTAAAAAGTCTGTTTATTTTAGTTATTGCAAGACTTGCTTTTGTGGTAATACATTTTCAGAATGTTATGTTTCAGCCTTGTGGCAAGCACCTATTTTTTTACAGAGAAAACTGACCGGAATTATTTCATACAGACCCCACTTTGTTTTCAGAGACTGAAATATATTTCTAAGCCTGTTCTTTTTTGAACAACTGAGGATATACTGAACAACTACATTTTTCTTTTTAGTGAAGTTATTCTCATATTTTAAAATTGGCCTTTCTATTTTAGGACTGTTTATCGAAAAACATTTATTCTATTTGTAGTTTTGTGTTTAGTAATAGGTCAAAGCCTCTGGGGTTTCACACTTGAGTGAATTACATCCTGGGGAATCCTGTGTACTGAGAAAGCCAGACTAATTAACATAATCAAACATGTCTCAGTAGAACCAGTATCTAAAACTACAGTGATGTCATATCCCATCACAACCCCCTCTTAAAATCCTGGAATGTTTGAACTGGCAATACAAATGTGGTAAGGACCACATACATGATGTCTTTATTCCTTGCCATTATCACCTGTCAGTTTGGAAGCCAATCTAGTGCTTGTAAGAAAGTAAATAGCTCTTACTTTGTAGCAGAATATATAGCTATAAAACATTTTGGGTTTATAGATTCACATGGTTTAACAATGGAGCCATCACTGACTTGAACTCAATCTCAAGGATCATCAGATTTTACCCAGTGGATTCTGGACCAAATCCAGAACATACAACAGACATAGATCTAAAGAATTTAAAGGTGATCAGTTCTGCTCTCTCTTTAGGTATCTCAATCATTTAATTACTTCGAAGTAGGATTCTTCTATTCTTCTTGTATTCTGAATTCATCTTTTATCAGGTTCCAGTCTTGTCAATTTATTACCTCTATTTATTCTAAACTTTAAAATTTTTACCTTCACAATTGCCTTTAGTTCATGCAGGTGTCTAAAGACCTTTCAGTTTATTACAAGATGAATTTTAATCCTATGTTAAAAAAGTATTCCAAACTAATATTCTGGTAGCTCTTTTTAGAAACCCTTCAAATTTGTCAGCTACGTTTTTACAGAATGATTAGGACACACAGTGTGTTTTTGATTGGGCATACGAAAATGATAATAACTTCTCATGACTACAACAATGATTAATTTGTCTAAATATTCCAGGATAACACTATCACACCAAAAAGCACATTAATTAATCCTTCCACCCATATGTGCACTGTGGTTTGTCTGTGTAAATAATTTGGAGTAGCTATATTATCTTGCATTCAATTGTATAAATTGTGGGTTAATAAACTGAGGTAGTCCATAACTTTGACCAATCTTATCTCTTGCTGTACAAATATACAAATATACAAATATTTTCAAGTATCCCCATTTTTGGAACAACAGAAAAATACTGTTATGATCTGCATTAGGAACACCTTCTTCCAGTAACCTTAAAGTATTTTTGCCCCCACAGGCTACTCCTGGTGAACATCTCTCCAGCTCATAGATACAACTGATTTACTTTCATACCTAAACTGTGGTTGGACCAGAGATATAATAGCTACCCAGCCTGCTGCTTATAAGGAGAATTAGAATATTTTGGTGAAAACTTCATTTCAGCATATTAATGTTTTCCATTTGTGAAGAATGTACTTCAATTAACCTCCAATACTACTGAAAGCGAATGATGCAGCTCAGTTCTGTATGCATATGGTACACACATACCAGCTATCACATTTTGAATGATGAGCAATATTATTTGATATTTTTACCCAGGTATACATGAGGCATATATAAATAAACAACATTAATATTTGAGACAGAAGCTCTGTGGATGCTGGTTTTAAAACGGATGTTCGAAAAAGTCTCACCTTTCGATCTACTGTAACTGCAAGAAGTATCAAGAGATACCATAAAGATCTTCTAAAGATGGAACATAGTCATTTGTTAGCTTTGTATAATAAGCAGATAAGTCTACCAGTAATGATATGGAAAGACTAAAAAGATGGTAATTGAAACAATAGTGGATTAAAACATTTATAATAATCAGGGAATATTTTATCAAAGTTTAACATCAATGGTATATGCTTGAACATTTTGTTGAACTGGAACTTTTCATAAATCATGGTGAGTTTTTTGAATTTGCTCAGAAGAAAATATTTTAATATTCAACTCTACCCACAGAAAATTTTCAAAAGCTTGAAAACAACAGTCTTATTTAGCAGAATAAAATAACACAACAGTAAACTGGCTACTTAAAGCACAATCAAGTGTATATTTTTCCCACAAGTAATTTTGAGAAGGATTTTGAGAAGCTTGAATTCTGTATATCTAAATTATAGCCTGCATTTATAATTAATAGAACTGTTCCTATTGGAGACATGGAGAACTCATGATGGTAGTTTTAACTAATAGTACCATAAGAAAAATGCATTTGCCTCAGTGCAAATAAACTAAATGTTAGACCAGTTTGTTGTTGAAGTACATAATACACTAAGATAAATAGTACCTGGAGAAGCAGCCTCACTGCACACTTATTTTAATGGGAAAGAAAAGAATCAACTGTTCTAAATACACAAAGAAAGTACTCTACTGATTCTGTGGAGCACCTGCATTGACAGACTGTCCCTGAGCAAACAGAGGGATTCTTTAGTTTGTTTGTTATTGTGTTTTCTGTTTAGGGTTTCTTGCAACAAGTTTCTTTCATGATCATTGTTGACATTCAGGTTTACAGAAGGAACAAAAACAAAAGGATCAACTTTTTTCAAAGTGGACTAGAAACTTAGAGCATCCCTGCTCTACTTACTAACTACTACTAATTTTAAAAGTTCAGGGACTTTTGTTCAGAGGAAAATTTGTTAGTCATATTCTAGTGCATTCTTTGGCATACACTTGACAGGTATCAACAAAGAAGTCCCGATGCTCTAAAATGTGTGGCAGGTATTTAGCAATACATTAACGTTGCAAACAACCTTGAGGAAGAGCTAAAAAAAAGAATAAGGACATTGTGAAAATGGACAATGTTTCTAATGAAATGCCCTATTTCTATATTGCACCTATCTTTGGATATAAGGAATGCATAAAATCCCCATTTCTTCTTTCTTTCATGCATCTCCTCTACTTGATGACTTTTTAATCTTTTTTTTTTTTCTATTCTGTTTTAGAACTTGTTCTGCATTTCAGTCTCTCTCTTTCCATCTTCCTTTTTCTCTAATGAGTTTATTATACTTCCCTCCAATTTCGGTTTCTTTTACATTGTTTCGTGTGCCTTATCTTGCTGAACCTTTGCCTTTTTCCACATCTGTTTCTATCTTTGGCACTTAAGTTTTCTATGTTTTTTATTCTTTTCTTATTCTTTTCTATTCTTTTAATAGTTTTCATAATAGTCTGGCATGAGATAATTGTGTGGGCTGTGCAACCACTGGAGCTGCATGAGTTGTGGGGCTGCCATCTAACACAAGTTAGTGGCTACAGGAAAAAAAAAAGCCATCAGATCATACTGAGGCAGTCAAGAAGAGGGACATGGGCCCAGTCAGATGATGTTCACAAATGTTCTGAGCTGGATCCCCAGATTTCTCTTTCCAGTGGCTCTCCCAGACATGGTGTGGGTGTTCAGAGGCCATAGTCTTTTAGGTTCACAGAGCACCCCTACTTTACAATCCCATACATATTTTCCCCTTCTGCCCTTCTCCAAGTGCAGCCCTTCCTACAATTCCTTCATTTTAGTTTTTGCACAAACTATACAGATTCCCACAAGAATTTCTCAAACAATATTTCTCAATATCAAATCATAAAGATTTAGCATCTGGTTTGCATTAAATATTGTTTGGTTTCTCTGACAGTGAATGTAATCATGTAACTTTTCTGCTGCCACCTGTGTACTAGCAACCTTGCTCTCTGTCCCTCCCTGTTCTTATGAGTAACTTTCCAGTTTTCCCCCTTGAGATGTTCTTTCCCTTGTTCATCCCATAATTCCTTCCAGTGTTACTTCCCAGTCAAACTTTCAAACCCTTTAGGTTCCCCTATTAGTCCACCTTATGGCATAAAATCATCTTTCTTTTCTGAAAACGTCAAATAGAACAGGATACACGTTTTCCGTGTCAATCAGCACTGTACTTTCAAAGAAGAGACTGAAATACAGACATAGGTTTCTCATCCCCGCTCACCCATTTCTTAAGAAAAAGCATACCACCCGACCCACAGGCTAAGCAAAGCGCCCCCCTTTCCCCAATACTCTCCGAGACCCGAGGTTCAGGGAATTCACCCGGCCTCTCTGGCGGTCGCTACCCCGTGTAGGCATCGACTCCGCCGCCCGTCTCCCCGCGGGAGGGAAGGCGCTCGGGCAGGGGCCGTTCTGAGCACAGACATCACCCTCCAGCCCCAGCGGAGCCCTCCCCGCTCCCCGGCGGCGCATCCCCCGGCCCGGGGCAGCCCCTCCAGGGCGCC
>VZTN01028563.1:53009-71768 GCA_013400515.1 Erpornis zantholeuca
GCCCGAGCCCGCCGAGCCGCGCCGCGGAGCCCCTCCGATGCCCCCGACACCGCCGCTCCCGGGCTCCGCCGCGTCTCCGAGCAGCATGGCCCGGATTCGGTACCTCCGCGCGGCTGTCTCGGGGTTTTATCTGTGGGAAGCTGCGGTACTGCTCAGGTGAGTTGCTTGCTCTGGGGAACTAGAGGCGTCCCCCTTCCCCGGTTTCAGGCAGCCGAAATGGCTGGGACGGGTGAGGACAGCCGCCGCGGTCGCCGCCTTTCCCCACCGCGAACGCCCGGCTACCTTCGGCAGCCAGGCTGTGGGCACAGAAACTAAATGCGTGAGCTCCACGCTTCCTGAGCGGCTTCATAACATTGCGCTGTCCCGAATTTGATTTTGCATTTTGGAAACAAGAGGTTGCGTGCTTCCTTCACCTGCTCGCAGATAGAGTTTCCCTATAAGATTTGTGAATTTTATCACTGTTTTTAGCAGGAATTGTAACATCAATGATATTGAAAATTCTTAAGGTGCAAAGTGTCTACCTGTAAAAGTTGCAGAAGATGATTTGAGTTGGGAACATATAGACTTCTTTATTACTGTCAGTCCTTTTCAGCAAAAGGAAAATCACAGATTGCGTGTAGGACAGCAGTCTTGAATAGAAACAGAAAAACACTAGCTGAGTGAAGAGAGGACATGGTCAACAGAAGTTCCCTTAAGAGGGAAAGCATTTGCTGTACTACCTACAGTCTCGGATTTGTATTATGAAAGATGGCAACATATCCATAAATTATTACCTGGGTGGAAGACTCAGGTTCATACGGCTTTCTCTACTTTCTGCCCAGCACACTCTTTCTGGATAATGCTTTTACATCAATGCAAACATTCTTTTAATACATAGCTCTGCAAGTATGGTGATACCAGGCTAAAATGAACTTGAGCTCTCCGTGAGGGAAAACTTTAAAAGAAAAATCACAAACGTGAGGAAAGAGACTTCAGTGTCATCATATATTCACTGCCAATGCAGTTAGCCATGATTGCTATCATCACTCTAGCTCCGTATCACAATAAACAAACTGTGGCACATAACATGACAGTGCCAAACTATTTTAGGAATCACACTGTTACTTAACAAAGACAAAAAAGGAAACTTACATTTCAGAAGAGAGTTTGGGGATTATACATGTAAGGGATTTGTTAAAATTAACAAAGTTAAATCAGCAGCATGTTGTGCCCCACAATGAACACCCACTTTGCAGGTTCTCACATGTTTATAGAAAAACTTTTCTTTTTGAAGTTAATTTAATTACATGCTTTACATCAACATATGCAACATACATAGTTTATAGTGTAATTTCACTGTAATTGTGCCACAAGAAAGATTTTAAGAAGCTTGGTCACATGGTATGAGATTGACACTGGGAGGAAAGAGTCAGTACATGTACATTACACTTTATATTCTGCAGTGAGTGTTTAATGTTCAGTGTAGGTGACCAAACCCTTGTGTAGTGTAGGCAATCCAAGAAGTACCATGCTATTATTACTCTATTTCAATGTACTTACAGAACTTATTTTACCTCTGTGTATTATTCCTTAAAAGTGCCATCCTACTGTTGAATTGTTCATCCTTTATTTTAATGATATAAAAACATTTATCCCAAGGGGGAAAAAAGTTGTAAGGTCAGTTATGAAAAGAATACAGGTATTTTGCATCACATACATCTGCACTAATATTTAACTGTTTCCAAATGTATACAGATATCTTATTTAGCATAAATTCAAACTGTTCTCTTTAACGTCCAGATAACTGTCGTATTGTAGCAGCCTTCTGCTCATAAATAGTCATTTTATGATAATGAACAAGGACTATATGGTTAGAGAAAGAGTTCAGAAAACTGCTCAGAATCCATGTATGTTTTCCGTATCAATCTCAAGACAGAGACTGCTGGTGACTTTAGGTCTAGCAATAATACATGAGAAACCTCAGTAAGTTCAAAACACATAGGAGTCTTCTCCATGCTTTAAAATGAAAAAAAAAAAAAAGGAAAAAAATTAAAATATTAAAACCTGAAAAATTCTCAACTCTCCTGGAACAATTAATTTTATTTCTTTCCAACTTAAGTCTTGTGAAATGATTTCCATTGGAGCAAAGGGAACAGGGAATAGTAGAATGCTGCTTCCACTCTCTGTTAGACTCCAGCCTTAGCACCTGTATAACACTTGATGATAAGACGGATGTTTGAATTTCTAGGAACGGCAAACATTTACTTGCTCGCACATTGTGGAAGAAATGATGTTGCCTTCTCTTACATTGTGCAACTTTGAAACTTTCCTGCTCTTCATTAATGAACGGAAGGCTGTGTGAGAAAACTGAATGAAACCAACAGGAAAAACCTTCATTACTTGTCCAACAGCCCTGAGCCTATTTAAAATTAATGTTCAAATTATATGTCTGTGAAGACAGAAAAGGGTGTTTTTCAGTATAAATTTAGATTTGCTACTTTAATGAGCCAAGTCTTGAGGTGCATGCTTCACAAGAAGAAACTTCACCTGATTTATTTTTTTTAAATAATTCATTTTTTGTTCCACATCAAAAGACCCTTCAAATTGCAATGACTGAAACAAGATGTATATTGGTCATTATGGGATCTAATTATTAATTTGAACTCCAAAGACATTGGAGGGGGAAAAAAAACATTAGAAGAGCTATGAAGCTGGCAAAGTGTCTAGAGAGTAAGTCTTGTGAGGAGCAGCTGAGGAAGCTGGGGTTGTTTAATCTGGAGAAAAGGAGGCTCAGGGAGCACCTTATTGCTCTCACAAGTCCCTGAAAGGAGGCTGTAGCCAGGTGGGGTAAGCCTGTTCTCCCAGGCAACCAGTGACAGGACAAAGGGAAATGTCCTCAAGCTACATGAGGGATGAGTTAGATTGAATATCAGGAAGAATTCCTTCATGGAAAGGGTAATCAAGCATTGGAATGGGCTTCCCAGGGGGGTGCTGGAGTCTCTGTCTGTGGAGGTGTTCAAGAAATGACTGAATGTGGCTATTAAGGCTGTGGTCAATTGAGAAGGTGGTGTTCGGTCAAAGGTTTGAAGTCCTTCAACCTTCAAACTTGAGGAGTTTTCCAACCTTATTGATTTTGTGATACTGTAGTCTTTCATAATATTGTGCATGTTTGCATTACTATGTCATAGATTGATCATATATTAATAGATTTTAAATGTGAAAAACAATGGTTAAAGCACATAACACTCTGGTTTATGTAACATATTTGAGGATGGAGAGAAAAGCTTTTATCAGACCCAAAATTAAAAGGAACGTTGCTTATTAAGGACTGCCAGTCTGAGCCTGAGTGTGATACTAAGAGGGTGCAGATGTAAAACAGAGGGCAAAATCTAGGGAAAATAATATCATATAGCCTAAAAATCACTGTAATTTACTACCAAAGAAAGAAAGAAAATTCTGAGATATGGTTTGAAGACTGCGTATTCTTCTGAATTTTCAATAAAGTAATAGTTTTTTAAAAAAAATCCTCTGGATTTTCCTGAGTTCCAAGAGGTCATGATGAAAGCAAGATCGTATTTGTAGAGTTGAGATTTGTGAGTCAAACAGTTTTATAACAGTTCAGGAAATTTCATGGACACCAGCACTGCTCTATTAGAACTACACTTTCAGGGACTTGCCAGGAATGTGCTTTTTCCTTGAAGGTTGTAGTGTATCTATTTTATATGTAGACCAGCGTGTGGGGAAAGATCAGGGTGAAAAGGTAGGGGGCACTGTGGAAATGCAAAATAGATTCTCCCTCTGTGACATTTCTTTATTTATCCATATTAGCATGGACCAAGAACCATATTACAATTAGATTATTCCCTCTTTCCTTGTTCTCCTCACTACTCCATTGGACTTAGATTGAAGGAAACAGCATCACAGACTCAGATAATTGCTCATAAAAACCAGACTTTTGTGGAAAAAGACTCCATGCAACCTAACTTTAGGGCATATCTGAGTTCACAGTTAACTGATTTTGAAATTATTCCTGTATTTATTTGCAAATTGATTTCAGGTGAATAGCTATAAGAAGCAGAAATCATTATCCTTTAAGCCAGTACCAGTTTCTTCAAATAATGAAAGAGAAAAAATACGACAGCTTAAAACTATTAAATCTGACGTAGCATCACAGACATCTTTGAAAATAAAGATTTTCAGGTGTTCTAATGAGGCTTCAGTAGTTTATTAATTTGTTAAGAGTTAGACCTACAATACTACTCAAGAAATAAAAGTGTCTGTTAAAATCAAGATGCAAATAAAAGTGTGTAAAAGAAAATCTATTAATTCAAAGTGACAACACCGAGGCACAATACCTTTCCTCAGCAGTCGAGACTCAATTTGAAAGATAATTTCTGTGGAATAAACGTGTTGACAGACTCCAGGTCTAATGAAAAGCACTTAGCACATCTCAGGGAGTAGCAAAGAAAGGGGAGCTGGGAGTTCAGACTCACAGTAAGGCAGGAAGAAGCAGGATTCTGCCATAAAAGTTGTCAGTCCCACAGCACTTGTGCGAGAGAAGTTCAAACTGACCAAACTGATGGACAAAGTTGGTAATGAAGATGTATATCCAAGGTCAAAGCCAAAGGGTCAGGTCACCAGGTCAGGCTTACAATCAAAAGTATGAAGGTACAAGACTGTATGAAAATATGCTTGCACACTCTCATGCAGAGACCATGAGAATCTCCCAGGCACTTCTGAGGGTGAAAAAATAAAGATAAACAAATGCAGATAAAAGAAACAAAAACAAGTCCTTAGAGAAGACAGTGAATCCCTGCTGAGGGTTCACAAACAGCTCTGTTTCAAAGCTTCCTTACCAGAGCTCACACTGAGCCCAGTCAGTCAAAGCCCTGTGATGAAGCATCCTTCTCAAAGTCTAGGAGGAGAGCATCAGTACCTTTAGCAAAGCACTGCGCTTTCCAAAACTCAGACAAAAGTGACAAAAGGGGGTTTTGTTACCAAGAATATGTAATTCAAATTCTCTCATATTTCAGCTAAACCAGTTTCTCTTGTATTTCTGTATGCTGAAATCCCTTTGTACCAAATAGGAGATTCTCCATGAGCCCAAATTTGATTAGGGCTTTAGCTATCCATTCCTTATTTCTATAAAAACTTGGTTATTTTTCTAAGACATTGCCATCTTTATAATTTCAGGGAAGGATTATATATATATATTTGTGTATATAGTACTATAAACTGTAAAATTTAAACCACACAGAAATTTCAATTAAACCCATGAATCTTTTAATTCTTACAGTCAGTGCTACTGACATTTTCTTACTTTTCAGCCTCTCCTAATTCCTTCCTAGCCAATTGATGATAACAACAAGTGGAAGCAAGTATTTCTGTATGATGATAAATGCAATAGTTTCTCTACCAGATTAGTTTTGTCCATCCTAGGAATCCTGACAATCAGAGAAAATGAAAATTTTTACAAGATTAGAGCTTCTTATTTTAACAGATTCAGAATACAGGCTTCAAATGACCTTACTGAGTATTATGTAATAATACCTATAGGGAATTATTCCTGCAAATCAGCTTTTCTCAAGTAATGGATGATGAAGAGCCCTTGTGTGTGGTGTTGCTTCTTGTCCTCTTTACTGCTTTTCCTACTAATTTTCATGATGTTTAGTGAAAGAATCAGTAAAGGGACATAGGAAATAGAAGATATCCCTTTCACTGGTACAGAGGCATCATGAATAGGTCAAGAAAGAGGCACTGTTTTGAGGATATCAACTACCAGCAAAAAGGGAACATCTCGGAGAGCGGTAAAAAACTATGTTTAACAAGAATGCAGGACCAAAGCAGAAGAATGAGAAGAGCATCAGGAAGCAGAATATTTTGCACAGTAAAGTCAAGAGAAAAGGGTGAGAATCTTAAAGCCTGTAGTTTTGTCTAGCTCAATCCATTATTTTTTATGGCTTCTGAAGCAATATTATCCTTTCTGGCTGGTGGTGTGGCAATGGAAATGTAAATAGTGGGAATAAAAAGAAAGGATGAGGAAAAAATGTTTAAAAACATGGATGGTATTTATACAAAGATAAAAGAATGCATTTCATCATTGCTTTTCCAGTTATATGTCTAATGAATTGCTCCAATACACATCATTGATTACAACAGCAAACAGCATAATAACACTCAATCTTCACTTAACTGGACTTTCTACATAATGAACAGAATAACAGAATTATGTTGGAAAAGATTTGTAACAACTTCAAGTCCAACATATGAATGAACATCCCCATATCAACTAGACCATGGCACTAATTTCCACGTCCAGTCTTTTATTGAACATCTGCAGGGACAATGACTCCACACTCCATTTTTAATACAAGTTTTCTATACCACATACCACCCTGTTACTTCTCTGGGCTGACCACTGATGTACAAAATGAGTGGGGACAGCAGGGAGAGTCAGGGCTATTTCTGGGTAGGAACTTCCCTAAGGAAGATCAGTCCTCCTCAATATTGTTATTACTGAAGTTTCTTTTGGTGACATGAGATATTAGCAAAATGCAGGTTCCAAGGGAAACACTTTGTGACCACAGAAAAGGCAGAAAATTTCAAGAACTCTCTGGTCCAATGTAGTAATGGTCCATGTAGTGATGGGGCTGTTGAAATAGTTGAGCTGCACAAGCAGTGGGGCTAGTGACTAATACAAATCAATGGTCATAAGAAAAAGCAAAGCAGCAGATTATCCTGAGGCTCTTTTAGTGAAACAAGAGAATAGAACACAGGAGTACTAAATTTTCTTGGACTGTTACTTAGGTTGAGCTAATTGTTGTTAACCTGCATGGGATTCTTACAGTTAAAACTAATTTAGGAAGGGTATCATAAGCAAAATCAAAACAGCTATGAAATTTAAAAAAGCAAACTCATTTTAATTACAATTAACTTTGTAATTGAATTCAAGCTTTAGCTATAACTACATACACTACTGTCTTAATATTTTGCTCTTTGTTGCATTCCCTCTTTGATATAAGACAGATATATACATACATTTAATCTAAAAAAAGTATTGGGTTATGCTACTCATCACACCATTGGTCAAGGTTTCATAAACAATTTATGTTAAGATTCCACCGTGTCTAGAGTTTATCACCAGTTCCTTATAAAATATATTCTGAATACATTCTCCCTCTCTGAATTTTGAAAGGTAAAATATGAATCTAATGTAATCCTAGATAGCATCTCTGAGGATCTACAAATACCAGATGTCATTTTACAGATGACTTTCTATAAAATTGACCGTTTGCAATTCTGTATGATTTTTACCAAAAATTAACTTTAATTAATTTTAATTTCACAAGTAATAGCTCAGCAGAAATAGTTAGCTAACACAGTTATACCAGCATGGTCCTCAAAGGCTGATTTTCTTTTCTTCCTTTTTTTTTAAACTATTATGACTTTAGGTCTTAGTGGGGGAATGTAGAGCTTAGGGACTATTTTGTGAAAAGTTAGTTTATAATGTTCTGGGATACAGTGGGACTCAATTTCTAAAAAGATCCTGAGTTTTTGTCCTGCTAAATCTTTTAATTTCACAAAGAGTTCAAAACCGCACTGCCCAATATTAGATTCAGTAATGTGCAGGAGAATCCATTCCCTGGGCATGTGTAGGCTAAGACATCTCTGTCTGCAGGGACCAACTAAACTTCCAGGTTTGTGAGCAATATACACGCTGAGAGTGCCCTACTCGATAAAACAAATGCCTCAAAGTGGGAAATTGCTGGCAAAAATAAACACCTGGAAATCAGTCATGGCTAAAGCACTGATTCCACACAGCCAAGTTGTGGCTAACTCCTGTCTCTGGGGCAAGCATCAGTTCTGTGCCTAAGCACCTGCATAGCACTTCTGCAAAGGGATGTGCGTCTGTGGGATCTTTTCCCTGATGCTCTCGGGTCAGATCCCTTACCTCTGACACAGCAGTATTAGAACTAAACTCAAAGTGGGCAGATTTCAGCATCATATCTGGAATACATCCCCTAAAACACTTTTTTAAAAAATCTATAGTGTTTTTATTCATTGTTTTATTCCGCTGGAAATAATTCTTTCTGGAAAGTTTTTTTCCTTCTCTTTTTTCTTTTTCTTTTTTTTTTTTTTTTAAGGAGCAAATTTAACAAAGTTTTCTTAAACTCTTAATTTGCAAGAGTTAAAGTAGAATAAAAAATCTTGTAGTTTCCCTCAGTTTTCGTGCAATAAAAATTAAGTCAATTGCTTTGAACATAATATTGCAAACGTTTACCACACAAAATGAATATGAAATGTTCCCACTTGAGACAGTAATCTTTGATTACAAAAATTTCAACAGAGTGGGGAACTGGAATTAAAAATGGTATTTTCCAGTTTCTCCATATATGTGCTAAAATTTTGCCAATTTTATCTCCATAACTTATCCCAAAATTCTATCACTCTGCAAATTATCTCTCAAAATATCTCAATCTCTTTACCTATTTCTGTTGTTTCTCTACACATATCTTTGTATATGAGTCTTCAAATGTATAAGAGTGTTCAAATTTTCATCTGTAATTAAAATGTGAGCACAAAGGCAGTTGTTCAGATTCCCTAAATAGTGGTTAACAGAATGCTCTTTTTCATCCTTTCCAACAAGGATGACTCCTTCAGGAGAAAAGGTGTCTTGCACATAATAAAGCCTGTAACACTGTTTGGGAAGGGGGCAGTGTCCCCAACGCCTTCATGATGATCCAGGGAAGGGATCTCTACCTGGACCCCACAAAGTCCCTCACTCAGCTGGTGGAGGATTTCTGAGGGCAGTGGGGGATCAGCGCAGGTCATTACCCTTCCTTCCCTCAGCTTATTTCTAGTTCTTCACACAAAGCTCAGAATACTGGGATGATAACTAAGGAGATGCTGGCATAATGAAGGCTAGAATAGCAAAGACTAAATAACTGAGGGGAAGTTAAAACACTACTTTCTGCGTGTGAAAGAGAATGTGTAGTGGACCAGGATAATTTTGGTGGAAGCACGAAGGACTAGCAGCACTGTTTTTTTAACCTTCACATTATTTTCTCTGACTTATTCCGTAAGGAATATGCTTCAGTGCATGCATTAGGAGCACTGGGTTCTGTCATGATGTGGCATGAATTCTGTCACTCTCATCATCACCCTGAAGCTCAACTCTGTTTTTGTTAAAGAAAGTCTTATACTGATTTATTACAGTCTTGATCCTGGATAGAATTAATAAAAAGAAAAAAATTACTTAATCCACCTATTTCATGTAAATTAACATGGCTGGTTGAACATCACCATTCCCATCTCACAAAAAATTCCAAAGCCCTGAAAAGATTTCCTCACTTTTTCAATGCATAAAAAGAAGTTTAAGTTGCAGAAAGCAGGAACAATCTCTTCTAATTCTTTGGGGAAGATGGTCAGAGTATTTGAAAATTAGAAACTGAGACTCCAACTTCAGTTCCCTTTGACATTGGAAAACTGATTGTGACTGACAAAATAGAAAGCACACTGAGCAATATTACACACCCAAGCCTGCCAGCATTTCATAAAACATTGAAATATGTTTCTGTAAAACTCCATTTCATGAAAACAGTATTTTTTCAACTAGAAATATTTTGTCTTAATTAAAAACTCTAAAAGAAACAACACAAATCTACACTATAATTAGCTGGCTAATCAAAATAAACAATTTCACGAGAAGCATTTTGGAAGAAAATCTTTATATAGTGACTTTTCAGGCTATACTAAGCTTTATTCTTACACAATTTTATCAAATTTATTTTTAAAAAAGGTCAAATCTCCTAAACAGCCGTCTAACATGCTCACTCAAGATACAGAATTGATACAAGCAGTGCTTCCCTAAGGCAAACAGAATAGTATTTAATTGAATTGTGGTTCAGTCTTCACAAATCTGGGGCTTTAATTCAAAATAATTTTTTATCTAGTTTTGATAAACCTCAATCCTTTTATTCTAATATAATATTTTCTGAGATTTTTATGCAGGGTAAAAGTTGAGAAGAAACAGCAAAAAAAACCATTTCCAGTTTTGGTTATGGTTTACAACTCATAAAAGTGGATTTTAAAAGCAAAAATAGATAAAGAAGGAACAGAACACATATGACATTATAATTGGGCATTAATTATGATTACAAGAAAGATGTCTCCTTTACTGATGTACACTTTAGTAGACATTGTTTCTGTTTACACTGTTGAGAGCACATCAACCTAATAAATGCAAAGCTGGTGGGGGACTGCCAGAACAGTTAAAAATCCAACAGAACAAGAAAAGTCATCTCTACAATTTAAAGGGCACCTTTGAGATGAAGTCAAAATACAGAATCAACAAAGCAGTTACAATCTGTAGTATTCTGTTTGCAGAATTCACAGATTCTTCCTAGATCCAGGAAGAATTGCCTTGAGAAACAAAAGTTTAGGGTCAAAAGTCTCATTTACACTAGTTTGCCTTTCAATCTTGCGTCACCTCGCTGCCATCAGTTGCGTCACCGCTCACTATGGTGGTGAAAGGCGTCAGGTCCTGCGCAAGCTCAGTCGCCGAGGGAATCATGCATTAGCCATGACAGTAAATGTTGTTACTCAGCTCCAACAGCTTTTGCAGAAGGATATCTGGTGTAAGAACATAGAATATTCTAGAAATTATTTCACTTGGTTATCATGCAACTTATCCATTACGCAAATAGCTTTTCTCCGTTGTTTAGTGAATACACAAATTACTCTTTATCGTGTGAGAGTAAGGAAACTTCGGACTACTATAAATAAGGGGTTTACAGATTCTGCCATATTTTAAAAAATGTTCCATTCCTTTTAGCCAAGTACTATCTATCAAAAAAATCCCAAACCAAACAAAACCAAAAGTTAATTGAATTTGGAGAAGATTCAAATATTTTTAATTAAAAATTAAAATTGTCAAAACCCAAACCCATTTGGTAGGTCCTTGAAAGTGTGAGAGATTTGTCAGAATTTGAATATTTAAAATATTCTCTGTTCCTCTCCCTCAAAAGTAGTCTGAATAAATTAAAAAATGGCATGAAACTAAGACCTGAGTTTAGAACATTTATAAAAATTCAACAGGTTAAAAGACTATTAAATAGGTGCTTCTGGGAAAACAACGAAAAAAATTCAGAACAGAGTCCTAATTCATAAAGTATATTAATTCGTGTGCTTCATGGATGAAACTGGCAGCAATAAACTTGTCTTATACAACGAAGCAAAATTACAGGCACAACCTGTAGTTTGCTGAATCCATATCTTAATTAAGATAGAAAGCCTTGCCCATAGGATTATGAAGAATGCTGATAAATTAGTTTTCTACCTTTACTCTAAGAGATTTTTCTTTTCCTAAGGAAGGGGTAAAGCATTGTGCTTATATATATGTACTAAGTCACAGGAAAAAAAAAAGTAAATTTAACATTATTTAGATTATAATAAACTAGAATGGTGATCATCTCAGAGGGACTTAATCAGAAGATTTAAAATTGCATTATTCTGGGTCTTTTTCTCTCTGTTAAGAAAAACTGAAACATTCCACAGCAATCCAAAGTTTTTTGAAACTATAGTCCATAATTTATGTACTTTATGCAAACCTGTGTTTAACATGTATTTATTTTAACCAGCTATTTTACTTCCATGACAAATATGACTAGAGGAAGATTGTAGAGCTGGAGGAATTCTCAACTGTATTAATAAAAGCAAAAAAAAAATGTCACCATAAATGTATCAGGAACATAAAAAAATGCTTTCAAAAATTACTTAAGCTACAGGAGCACTAAAATTTAATGTTAATTCTGTAGTTGAATTGGGAAAATTATTTTTTTTCAAATCTGAAAGAAAATATCTTTCTAATAGTTGCATTGAAAGGCAATCACCTATATATATCATGTAGCTTTCATTTATAATCTCTAAAATAATAGTAATGAACAAGCACTGAACTTAAAATTGAAAGTTTTTGGTTGTTGCACATAAAAATTTTTACTTTGGCTGAAAATGTCTCCCAATGCAACTCTTCCTATCTCTGGAGCATTATAAAAAAAAATTAATCTGACTGTTTGCACTTAGTCAAAATAAGAGGATAAGAGGGCAACTAGAAAAATCGAAAACTGTGAAAAATCAGGAGAAAATCTAAATTTCACACAAAATATTTATAATTAGTTTTTCTAAAAAAAAAATAGGGTTTTTTTCTTAGTAAATTCCTATTTACAATGTTGGTGATGATGCCTTGGGTTTTAACTTTTATATTTTTCAAATCCTGTACTGCTAGTGCATCTCTGAAGTTTCCTGTAGCTTGTTAAGTGCTGTTCTCTCATGCTAAGATAGACATAATAAAGCCTCTCCAGCTTGCTCTCCAAGGACACCCAGATCAAGAACTGTAAACCTTCATCTTGGGGAGAGGGAGTCAAGCTGGGGGAAATTAAATCCTTAGTTGGGTTCTGGTTGGTGAATTTATGCTGATATAAAAGTGTGAAGCACTCGTGACCTGTCGTCCACTTTGGGATCCACTGAGGCAGGACCCTCTGGAGCCCAAAATGTGCACCTGAAGGCCTTTCAAATAAACACCACTTTTTTTCCTTTATCCCTGTCTAGTCTCTGTTTCTAAGAAGCCATTTAAGGCATCAGTGATACAATACTTATACTCCTCTTTGTTGATATGACAGTCTTTTCTCCGGCCAACATGGGTTAAGAATTCTGTGTTTCTCTGTTCTGATAAAACTATTATTATCTAAAACTTTGCAGGATATGAAAATCGGCATTTTCATTGCACTAGGAACTGTCAGCTTTATAACCTACAACAAGTAAAAGAGATTTCATCTTTAATTAGCAAGAAACACATTATTGACAGTTTTAGCAGAAATAAAATGAAAAACACAATCTCAGTCTATGTTAACACATTGCAGACTTAATTCTTTCTCCTTCCTTTACTATCTTTGGCTTTATTACATACCACCATATTCCACTATTCTTTCACCACTGGGAGTTTTTTTTTTGGTCCCTCAGAATGAAATTAATTTATTCACCAATAAATCATTATTCAAATAGAGTTATTTTCATGCTGGAATACAAATGAGTTGAAAGGGAATTATCTCCTTGTATTAACCTTGAAGGGCAGAATAACACTGCCTAATTCAGTGTCTAAACCAGGGGTTCAGTCACCCTGAGCTCACAATGCAGATTGTATAAAGAGCTTGTCTTCCAAGGATAATTCAGAGAAGGAGATGAATCTTGTGGTTTGTTTTGTTTCTCAGAAGAAACTATCTCTGTGTGAGCTAGAATGGAACAGCAGTGACAGCTGATTTTGTATGCCACTTCCAGTACCGGATCCACGGAATTGTGACCCCCTGACATAGTTCCTGGCTTTCCAGAATGGCCTTGAATTTCCTGCATAAATATTGCTGGTGAATGGCCTCCAATCAGAAAAGTCTGTTTGTCTTTTATTTTCCATGAAACATTTTAATTTTCACTAAAGCGTTTGGTTTTAAATGCTTTTAAATTTTTTTAAATATTTGTTAAAAGAAATATTTATCCTGTCTTCTGAACACTCACTCCATAATATTTGCTAATCTTCAAGGTTTCCAAATTTAAAATTATTTATTGCAGTAAAACAGAGACTTGTATTTATCTTCTGACACAGCTATCTTTGTTAGCCAGTTTAAACACATCACACCTCGAAAGAATATCTGTGTCATGCTACTTAACTTAACAAATGCATGATAAATGATTTCAATGATAAATTGGGCAAAAATTTGAAAAAACCTCAGTGTTATCACCAAAAATCATACAAATTAATATTGTTTATGATTTACTTTGATGTATTATTGTTTTTCAGTGTAAAATTGAAGGCAGTTTTTGTCTTTCTAAAAAGAGCAGGATTTACTTTTGTACAACAAGGAAAACACTTTAATTTGGATGGGCTTGAGGCCTTCAATAATCATTCTTGTTGATATTTCTTGTTTTTTATTTTAAGCTGTCACATGCTGGAACATTCTACTGTCAAAAAGGTATTTTTGTCAGGTTTATGTACAGCTTGAATAATGTGTGCAAATTCTGCTTGCTGTAAACTCTCTTCTTGGTCGTCCTACTACAAGTCCTACTACTACCTAATTAATTAATAGATCAGATAGAGACACTCCCATTCCAAAAAGAGCCATCTTATGCTTCTGACCTCATCAAATTAAATGCTTACTTTCCCTATTAATTCTACCAAATGTAATTTATGGAGGTCTATATAGCTCAGAAGAGGGTTGAAGACTTTCTTCATATCACAAAATCTTACTGCTAAAATTCTCAAAATGCAGGACACCATCAGATGATCCAACCAATTAGAGGATCATTTCCTTCCTAGCAAAATTCTTTAATTGCATGGTTACACTGAGTAATTTTTATTTTAAAGACTGATGAATTCTATCACCATTGCTTACAGCTATAGAATCAAGGAGACAGGAGACTAGTCATGAGACCAATGCACCTAACCATCACTAGTGAACCAGTGAATAAGTACCACTAGACTAATTTACTGAAATGCTTTTGTGTAGTAATGTTTGTGAGATTCACTTAAATGCATATTGACTGCAGTTTTTGGCTTCCTTCTGAAGGTGTAAATAATTTCTTTAAGCTTCTCTGGGAAGCATTTTAGTATGAAGTGCATTAAAAGCATTCAAACATCAGCTGGAGAGAATGGACCACAAACACAACATCAAAATTGCTTCAGGGGTTTGGCCACACTTGCTGTCTGAGAGAATAAGTTAAATAATGAAATGAAAGACCTACTGGACCATCACAATGCATGTAGCAGAACTGTAGTATGCGCTGTAAGATGAAATGCAAACCTTCCATCTCTCTGAATGACAAAAAGGGATTGTGTTTGAGACAAATTAGTAATTTATAATCAGATGAAAAAAATCCCCAAGACAAATTTGATGGTAACTTGGTGTTAGTGTAAGATTTTCAAGAAAAAAACCACCAGTAGTTTACCTATGGAAGGGAGAAAATGTACTTATTATATAATTAACAGATAATTTATATCAATTGTATTCAGAAGTAAATCTTTGAGACTCTGGAGACTACTCTCTGACTAATTTGGATAAATTAGCAGATAGTCCTAAATTGGACTTGGAAACATCTCTCCAGGAAGTTGCCAGTGGAAGATACAATTACAGCACACCATATTCTTTCTTTATCTCTGTCATCTACCTGTAGCAGAAACAAAACAAGGAGACTCAGCAAATGGTGTCAGATGTAATTTCTTCCTTCACTTTTGTCTATACTGTTCTTATTAAGCCCTTGTGGGGTGATACAATCTTTCTTACAGAAATGTGATGGTAGCCTTCTTCAATATTTTCAAACAAAAATAAATTTTTTAAGGCTGAAACCACACAATAAAAGCAATTTTTTAATAACCCACTTTGAAGATGAATGTTTAAATGGGGGAAATTGGTAAAAACCAGCTCTTTCTGCAGTACAAAAATAATAAATCTCAAAGGTAGTAGGACTGAAATTACCTTTGAAAATATATCTTTGACAATAAAGTTTATATAAAGCATTTCATATGTAAAGTTTCTTTCCTTTCTTTGCGCTTTGATAAAAATATGTAGAAGTTTGAAATAGATAGAAAAAACTTGCAAGCTAGAACACAGTAATTCTTAAAAAAAATAAAAAGACATGGGAAAGAAATCTGATTTTTGCAGCCTTAAATGTTTTAGAGAGGGAAATATTTGTGGAGATTGTAAATTCCCTTTGAAGAGTTTTCCTCAACAATTTTCTTTTGGAGGAAGGGAAGAAAGATGTTCTCTCACAAACACGCCTACTTTAACTAGACATTTCAGGAGAACAGATTCATGCCCTGTGCTTTATCTTGGTAACTAAATTGCCACCTGCTAGATGAAATCTCCCATTTAAATTCTGTACATATTGATGCTCTGGCTGTATAGCTGTGTTAACTATTTTTTTTTTTCAGACTTCTGTAGTAGCAATTATTTTAAAACCACAAAAGAATGAGTAATAATGTAAATGTATTCTCAGCAGAAGACTAAAACAGAACTGAGTCCCATCACCTGCAATCACAGTCACACATGTCACAGCATCCTAAGGCCTAGCTCCATCTTGAAACACACAGGGCTTTTCTATCTCGACTCAAAGTGTTAAACAATTCCTAAAGTGTTTCAGTGGCAGAAGGTCTTTTAATTCTGATCTAAATTTACCCCTGGCTACTTCACATCTATTTGCTTTCATGACAATCTTATAGTTTAGCTTACAACTCTTTATTCTTTGCAGGTGCGTGTCATAGATTGAACAGTTACCTCACTTTTTCTTCACAGTGGTCAACCTCTGATTTTTCAGGCTGCTTCTAGTTTATGGGCAGCTCAAATGCAGTTCCCATTCTGGAGCTTAAGTCCCTACTGTGCAAGGAGCTGATGCTCATACAACTGCTTAGTAAGTCAAATACCCAGCTGTGAAAGGAATTGAGCAAGATGAGCCAACATTACAGCTGTAACTTGAAAACCTCATTACAGCAACTGCAAGCCTGCAGCCCAGCCCCTCCTGAGAAGGGTAGAAGGACCCTGAGAAGACATCATTTTGCACTTGGAACTATGCCCTTTGCTTCCCTTCCTTAAGCTCCTCAGATCAATCAAGTGCCTTTTGACAGTCTAAAGATTTCTGCATGAGATTTGTAATGTTTAATCTGAATTTACCCTGCTTTTCTATATATCAGAGCTCATTCCTTTTCACCAAGCTAGCCATATATAAAAAAACAATACCTTATATTTTGCTAAATGGTTTCTTCCAGAAAGCTGTATTTTCTTGGTTGGTACAGTTTGGTCTTCTGTTATTATTAAATTATGTGTCCAAATTCCCATTTGAATTTGTCTATCTCTCATTGGTTTTTCTTCTGCATTTCTTCTTTAGATAAATGTCCAGCATTTTCTGCCCCCTTGACATATTTATACACTTCAAACATGCTATTTTTTTTCACTCTTCTTTTCTTATAAACTAAGCAGATTAGGCTCTTAAATTCTCTTACTTGAAGCAAATTTCCCTAAATCTCAGGTCGTGGCTTAGTGGCTTTGTTCAGTACCTTTCCAAATGCTTTAATGTCCTTTTAAAACTCGGACATGTAATTTGATGCAACATCCCAGAACTGGTCTCATTAATATCGTATAAAATAATAAGTGACCTTCATGCTTCTACTCACTCTTTCAATCTTTCCGCACCACTGGAGAACACAGTGGTGCAGTGAGAACTTTACCACAACAGTGCTGAGTTTTTTGATGAATTCTGAATCCTTCTTCACTGCTTTCTCTCACTCTGCCCACATTCCCAGTTCATACATCTCTTAATATCCTTCCTCTAATTGTTTTAAACTCTTCTGCTTGAGTGGGCTGACTTTAAGAAAGAGGTTATTTTCTTCACATCCTCGGAATTTATTTCTCTGACAATTGTTTTTTGCATTTCTTAGTTTTAAACCATCAATTGTTTTGCATTTTCTTTCCAGATTATAGATGGCTTTGCTGAACAGCATTCTTACAAGTATCTTTTGTCTGAAATTCAGGATGTGGTAGCTGGTCTAGAGAAGCTTCATCTTGTCTGTGTCAGGCTGCTTCTTACTCTCTAACATTTATATTCCACTTGAAATATCTTCAGCTTGACCTAACAGTTTCTGATTCAAATATGACTTTTGGTAGGTAATGCACTGTCACAGACCTGTGATTTAGGATGTTCTCCTATCTCAGTGAATGAAATTCCAACTTGACAGTCTTCAAGGCATTGATGCAAAGCTCATCTGTCCTCAGATTTTAGGTGAAAAAATAATTTAATAGACAGAATAGACCAAAGACAGAAGTAATTATAGTCCTTGTGATTCTACTTTTCTGTTCTTGTCTGGTTTTGTGTAACAGCTTATTTGAAACAAAAATTCTTACCCTGACTTTTGATGGTGTAAAATTATCTGGTCACAAATAATTTTTGAATGTATCTTTTGACATTTTCATTTTTTTTCTTGATCCCTGTCCACACCTTCAGTTAACAAATTTCTTTTCAATTGTTTTTAAAGGCTTAATTTACATTTTAAAGATGTTCGGGATATATCCAGGAAATTGAAGTCAAGTACTCTTCTAAGTCTGAAACTGGAAAATTGTATAAATCCTTATAGCTGTTAATAATATTTGCCAATTGCTCACAGGCACAACTCAGAATCGCTGCCAGGGACAGCATTCTTTTTGGTAATTTTCCCCATAAGATATGAACACCAGAAGACTGTGAGGTTATAATCTCTCTTCAATAAAAGACTTCAGCAATGGCAAGCTTCTACCTGTGAAAAAATTGTACAGCTTTCTTTCTCAGTAATTTAAAGCATAATGACTTTATGCTAATCACAAGCCCATTGTACCTTGCTTATATTAAAATTCTTGCTGATATTAAATTCTTATAATTCTGCCTATTAGAAAATGCATGTACAAGTTCCTTAAAGGACTGTGACAGGTCGGAATGAATTCCCTCTGGAGGCACGCAAAGCCATCCCTGGACTTATGCAATAGTAGTGTATTGAGGACAGAGCTATGTGCATCATTAGCACTGAATGGAGCTCAGTTCCTGGCTCATGAGAGGAGAATACCTTTCTCTAACCCCTTAGCCAGGGGCCTGGCTTTCACAGACCGTGTGCAATAAAACTGAAGAGCCCTTACCACACAGAGTAAACTTCTGCATTAGTCTGGAAACACAAAATCCCTTTCTAAAATCCACTGATTTACTCAGGTTTTATTACAT
>VZTN01028563.1:77422-90118 GCA_013400515.1 Erpornis zantholeuca
ATAGTAATCTATATAATGTATTCATATATAATATTAATCTATATCTCTTAATTATAAAAGTTCTCTTTATTTCTACCAGCTTGTCTGGTACAGAGGTAAGGTTTACAGGGATCAAGTTCATTTTCATGTCATCCATCATCATACCTGAAGTCTGGAGGTTTTTTTTAATTCAAGTTATACTTGCTGGACATGGTACACATTTCCACTGATTACAAAACTGACACAGGTGATAGCTGACTCTCAGTGAATTGTATTTCCACCATTTTGCAAAGATTTTTATAATTTCTGGATTTAAATCACCTCAGCCTGTCAGTTTGCTCCTGTTCACTTAGCCTGAAATGTCTTCTACAGTCCTCATACAAAATTCCAGCAGAACAGCTCTAGTATTTGACACAGACAGCAATTGGAGACAAATGCTGCTATAAAGACTTCATTTGGTTTTTCTGCTCTGACCTTCTTCACTTTCATGGATACTTTTATAGCTTAATCATCTTCTTTCAGCTTTCAGATCTTGGCAGGATTCTATTTTTAACATCTTGTAGATAGCGATCATTGTTAGCTTTTCTGTCTCTAGTGAGTTTTAGGTCTATTTTTTTTCTGCCTCACTTTAATCTATGTTCAACTTGCCTGAATTCCTGTGTTTGAATATGACTTCCAGCTTTTACAGCTTTTCATTCGTGATTCTTTTTGACCACATTGTGGGAAGTTCACTTTTACTCTCACCACAGTATTTTGAGTTAACTAAAACATTTGCAAGCTACTTTTAGCTTCTATTTTTGTGCTCCTTTTAGCTAGCTATTAACTATTTTAGTGTAATTTGAAATTAGGAATCAGCACTGTAGTAATTCAGAGCTTTTTTGTAATAAAAGCAACATGTTGATACAGCAAATTTATATTTTAAAACATAGTACTATATATAGTATTACACTATAATAATAATATCACACAAAATTTGAAATTATGGCAAGTACTACAATATGGAACTGTTTGAAAGGAAATCTGCCTTGCAAACAAATTAACTAACATAGGCAAACTAATTTGTGCCTGACAGTTTTTAGTGACTCTGCCTTCATTCATCGTCCCTGCTTTTCCTTTTTCCCTTGATCATTTGAGCAGTTGGGCATGTAAAGCTTTTACTGAATTCTCAGAAGTACTGGATATACTCAACAACTCTAAATAATAAACTGAGTACCAAAGTGGCTGCAAGTGCTACGCCCATACCTGAGAATTCTGCTCCATAGGTGTAGCCTTGTGTATTGCAAAGACTGAAGTGCATTTGGAAGTCTTTTGTTGCAACTGCTGTACAGCACTTCAAAACTATTTTTGCTGTCAGGAAAGAAAGCCAGATGTTCAAAGTTCTGTCATGTTGTCAGAATTTTTAATGGACATTCTGATTCTTCAAGTATTTAATGTCAAATTTACTGGTCATGTTAGATTTTGCTAGTTGCAAACCACCAGTAGTGGTAGAACAGTTTATTTCTTCAAATATCCTAAAAAAGAGATAAACCTAAGGTTTATAAGACCAGTCTTCAGATTCCAGATACAGATCTCTCACTGTTAAACTGCTTACCACTGCAAAAAGGATCCAGGTTCCCCAATGCTGAGCTGGTTTATCCATACAAGAATACTGAGTTGTAGGAAGGTAATAAAAAAACCTTGTGGTGCACAACCTTTGTTTCTATTGGACACCAACAGAAATTGATAAAGAATAATGGAAAAAATAGCATGTTTTTCCACAATGACATTTTTTAAGAGATTTCTATAAAATAATTTAAACCCTTTTCCATGAAGAGGCAATTCATTGCTCAGTTGTCATAACGACTGCTCTGCCACTACTGATACTTCAAAATGCAAGACAAAAAAAACAGTTGACTGAAGACTCATGGTAACAAAGAATTCATTTATAAGTGGACTCTTAAACATTTTGTGAATTTAAGAGAAATGGGAATAGAATCTAAATTGTTTTTCTCTAAGCAGCAGAGATAAGAGCAGCAATAATGCATTTATTTTCCCAGGGATGGCAGATAACATTGAAGGTAGAAGCTGCCTTGAATGAAGAAAGCCACTTTTCCCCCTAAATGTTGTGAGAAGTGACATGCATTCTCACTGTAGTACACATAAAATACTTTTACTATATATTTCAAATTGAATGTTTTGGGTTTTTTTCTTTATAATATAGAAACGTATGCAGGTTTACACTGAAGTTTTTTGCTGTGTTTTTTTTCAATTGTTAACCTGGCAAGTAATGTACCTTTGGGAAAAATCAAACGGAAAATGATTAGAAACCATTCTATTTAATGATGCATTAAATAAATTGTGATTGTTGCATTATTTATTCCAAAGTCGGTAGATATTGTTTCCAAATAGTTTATGCTGAATAATCAACCAAGAAATAAGTAATAATTCTAGAATGGGGACTGGTGGTTTCTTTTTTCTTTTGCAGGTCCTCCAGTTAATGTCACATGCAACATATTTATAAACAGCTTTGGATCCATTGCAGAGACAACCATGGTAAGATATTTTAATTTAGTCAATGTTTAAGTTCAAATTAAATGTGTCCCATGAGCTCTAAGCCTAGCTAGGGCTTCTCTTCACCTGGAACTAAACAAAAAAGGAAATCCACTGCTGAGAATAGAAAGTGAAAATGTCTAATTTGGCAACTGATTTTTTCTAACAAAAATTTCATCATTATACCACCACACACAAGTAAAAGTAAAGCCAAAGTTTGAAGGGGATTTTTTATTTCTCCATAAGTTTTTTTGACAACTGCAATGAAATAATTATTAGATAGATATTAGTTTCTACAATTTTGTACCAAAATAATTTTCTACTCAAAAATGCCATTTCATTAAGTCTCTTTCTTCATAATATTTTATAATTTGATCATATACAGTGCATACAGAGATATATACTTTATTTTAAAAGTCCTTCTTTCATGGAGTTATTGCACTGAAATAAGAGAATGACTAAAACTTTGAACTGGTATATAAAATTTGGAGTAAATAGAAGTGGATTGCATGCTTTTGTACATACACTTAAAAATTTCTAGTAAAGAAAGGCAGATAACACAGTACAAAAGATGAGATTTTAACAAAATAAGGAGAAGAGATCAGAGTCTAAAGGTAGCAAAACTAGATACTGAACTGTGAATGGACAAAAGCACCCAGGATAATCTCATTGAAAGGTGAGACGTGCTAGTAACATGGAGCACAGCTATATACATTAAAATTTCGTGAGGGGAGATATTTGCATTCTTTCTCTCCACAAGTCCTTCACATTTTTTGAAGAAAGGAAAAATGCCTCTCTGAAAACAGTTACATAATAATTTTGGGGCAGAGAGGGTTAAAATACAGAGATGACAGAACATCTGTGGGAGTTTGTAAGATCCAAATATAGTAAATATTCTGAAATGCCAAGAATTTCAGGTGCCAGGATATATACACAGAATGACAGAAGACAATTGATATATTAAAAAAAACGACACAAACAAACAAAAAATCTACCAATAAGCCCTAACATAACCAAGGACCTGTAGTTAGCAAAACAATAAGAAAAATTCATATAGTCAAATATTTATAGCCCCCTATCTCCAAGGGGTACTAACAACTGCCTGCTCTTTACCTCCCTTGGAACAGAGCAGTAGATGTTACTGAGAGCGGTAGATGATTTTTTTTTTTCAGATAGAAAATTACTTTAATTTGTATTTGGGGGCCTTTCCAGATTGCAAATCCCAAACAGATTGACATGGCATCCAGGAAGATTTATTCAGGTTCAATCAGAGGATTAAGCAATACCCATATGATTAGAACAGTGTTCCCAGTGTTCCACAGCTACTTTCTAATGTCTGGATGAGGGAATCTGGTCCAAAAGAGGAGACACACCACAAGGTCAGTAAGGTGCAAAGGCCCAGCCACTCGATTGCTATATAAAGGATATAAATAAAACTGGAGTTGTTAACACTTACAAAAATTGTCCTGAGTTTAGGAAGAGGATGACCGAGTTCACATCTCCAGGGTATTTTCTCTCCAAAACCAGAGAATTATAAACATTTCTTTTCAGTGCAACTTAGTAAGTTAGTGCAATATTTCTATTTTATAATGAAACTACATTCTGCTGTGTGTTACCTTGAAAGCAAATTGAAGCAGTCAAGATAGACAATGACCTGGTCTGTAACAAAGAGTTCCAGGTAGTGTAGTATGTTATAGAAATACCAAACCTGGTCAGAAGCACAAGGTTTTTCTTTCTCTTGTTTTTATGCATTCAAAAACTGGACACTTGTGCACAACCTTGACACTCATGATGCTTATGTTCTGTTAATAATGTATTCACTGATAGAGTTCGAAACAGAATTCTACTTATTGTCAGCAGAGAGACTCAAATCTTTCTTTGCAGAGGAACAAATGTTTTTGTCTAGATAAGACTTTCAGTTGTGTGGTTCATTAGCTTCACTTCTCCCCAACACTGACAGTGGACTTCTAAAAAACACGAAATTTTTTCTACCTTTAAATGACAACGAAAACCCTCTTGCATTATTTCACAAACTGAATTCTGCATGGTTTAACAAAAGTCAATTCACTGCAATTCCTTATTTCTTCAATTTTCGCCATCTTTTCAATTTAATTTACTGTAGGCCTTAAAATTCAGGTACCTATGTTTTAATATCTGTTGTAAATCTTTAACCATAGAAGAAATATTCATTAGAACAAATATTTAGACTCAAAAAGGATTTTTGCATTCTTAACAAAAACCTCTTTTTCCCAACGGCAAATGGAACAGGTTAAGTAAACAACAAGCTCGAAATAAAACCTGGCCATGGGTACCTTGTATTTAGAAGTACCAGATGGCGATGGGATATGCATATAAGCTACGAGCTTTAAAGAAGTCCGAATGCATCGAGCCCTGCCCTTCTCTCTCTCGCTGCAATTGCCCTCGGCAGCGTCCGTCTCTGTCCGGACCCTCTATCCCCGGGGCTCTCCCTGGTGACCAAAATCTTTGAGCTCCCTCTGCTGCCTCGGCTGTGCATAACAGAGTAAACAGGCAAGAAAAACAAGGGGTTAAAAAAACCCTGCGTCGCTTGCAAACCAGCCCGGTGCCAACTTCACATTGCTGGGCTGGACAGGACGAGTAGTGTGTGCAGTGGGAGACGCAGCGTGTGTCCTGGGCAAGCACATCCTCCTAAACTCATCCACACCTGGTCAAACTGCTCAGGAGAGGCAGACAAACCAAAAATCAGCATAATATGGCTTACAGCTTGTCAAATCTGTAAACTCTTTCTTTCTCTTTCTTTCTTTCTTTCTTTCTTTCTTTCTTTCTTTCTTTCTTTCTTTCTTTCTTTCTTTCTTTCTTTCTTCCTTCCTTCCTTCCTTCCTTCCTTCCTTCCTTCCTTCCTTCCTTCCTTTCTTCCTTTCTTTCTTCCTTTCTTTATTCCTTTCTTTATTCCTTTCTTTATTCCTTTCTTTCTTTCTTGTATGGGTTCCAGTTATGTCATACTCTTTTTCTCAAAATACAAATCAGGTGGCTCACAGCAGGGAAAAGAATGCCACTTCTTTATAGGAAGCTCTGTTTCTGGTTGAACCTAGGTGATTTTAAGTGATCGTCTGGGCAATTCAATTTATGTCATGTACACTCTGAGGAGGAAGGAAAAAAAGTAAACTACCTAGTTGAAAACTCCCTTAAACAAACTTTTATCATTGGCACTACTTAGGATCCACCATTTTTTCTGTGTTATCAAACAGAATGGTAGCACTAGATCTGTGCATGTCTCAAGGATATTCACAAAGAAAGGATTTTGAAAACCTAGGACTAGTCTTTCATATTTTACATGTTGCTGCTATTCTGGGCTTTTACAACTAAGGATTTATAAATCTGGAAAACAAAAGATTAAAAAATTGTGGAAGCCCAGAATAAAATTACTATTTCATTACATGAAATTAACATCATATATTTAACACAAATGAATATGTGAAGTTTTTAATTAGAGATTAATAGTAATGTACCTGAAGAACACATAACCTTAAAAATCTGACAAATCAGTTGGATTGCTTGGTTCATGTACGTTAAATATATATTGGCAATATGGGAACCATATCGTACAGGAAAAAAAAATACTTTTCTTGCAGGTGCAGTGGAACTTAAATTTCAGCTTTTATCACAATACCCTGAGAAGTTTCTTAGATGGCTTTTGTTTTTGTAGCTCAAACCCTGCTCAGCTTGTAATCACACTGATTCTCCTAAGGTTAAAAGATCTCGTGATCAGTAAGAGCAGCGTCATATACATCGTTGGCAATTACCAACAAAAAGAATGAACAGCTTATTCAGTCATACAGGGTCAGAATAATATCAGTGCCAACATTTTCAGCTGCAAATATTAAAAGTGAGAATACTAAATACATAAAACAATTAGGTTATTGGGTACATAGTAGGCCATACCAATTATCTGCTTTTATTCTAGGAAATGTGATTGACAGAATTGCTTAAGGTTTTCTGAGTTTTAAAGGTCAGGTACAACACTGACCTTAATGCAGATTTACAGCAATTTTTACTCAGTGTGTGTTAATACGCTTAGCATAATGCATGTGCTTGAAGTGCATTGAAGGGGACTCTCATGGAGAGGTGTGGTGGCAAATAACAACAGTGCAGACAACTAACACATTGAAAATCATATGTCTCTAATATTGGCCTTACCATGACCACACTAACCCATTTTTAAGCCACCATAATTACTGTCCTCTTTAATTTCTTTAGCTTCATCTTTCTTTGATAAGGATTCTGGTTTTGTTTTACTGTACATATTCTAGGTTTTCTTTCAATAGAGGTCTTGGAAGAAGTGTTCCCTTGTACACATTACAAACCTTAACGCTGAAGAGTTTCATTGAAAATGTTTCCTCAAATTGATCAATTAGTCTCTTGTCTCAAATAAAATGAAATATATGCCTTTCTTTACTGAAAATACACTGAAAGAAATCTGTCCAGCATGTATAGCAATGTGTTAACAATGGTGGAAACACCTATGCGTTGTGTCTCAGATGGGTGAAAGTGAAGGCCTCTCAATAACGGCCACTTTACAGTTTCAAAATTAGAAAAAAATCAATTTTTTTTTCTCCTGCTTGACAATCAACTCCCATCTATCAAGACACAGAAAAATTGATTGCTCCTATGCAAGTTTGGAAGGCAGATAATAAAACATCCTTTATTTTTCATATGCTGGCCTCTGGCATCCTGAGCCTGGGTCAGAGAGTCAGGAGTTGACAGAGGTTTTACAGATTCTAGCGAGTCTACAGCTGTCCAGTTTGTTACATGTCCAGACTAATCCAGGCAAATCCTGCTGCTGAACCTGCTTTCTAAGCAGGGAGATCATATCGCTCTCCCAATATACAGCATCTATTCCATTTTATGAGGAAATCTATGGGATGCAACCAAAGTATGCTTGGAAAAACACATTACTACATATAAAAGATATGTATCAGCAAACAAATAGCATATTTTATTTTCCAAATTTAAAAATTCCTATGCCCATTGGTTTCCCAAGCAGAAATGGAAAGCATTTTTTGTATACTTCTGCTCTGCAACTTTTAGCCTAGGATGAATTTTTAGATGGGAATCTTTGAATTCAGATACTGTGTGTGGAAGATACCAGGCAAAATGCTGGCTGGTTTTACAGCAGCATAATGAAGCAGAGAGGGAGAAGAAAAAGCAAGGCAAAGGTAGCACAGCCATGTCCCAGATGTGTCACCAGGTTGCAAGGTGTGGCAGGCACCAACTGCTTGCAACAGAGAACCAGGGGTGATGTTTTATGTTGATGTTTCGTATTGCACATCGCTAGCAGGGGTTGAGGAGGCGTTTGCAGGTGCCTGTCAGGAATGAGATCAGTTTGGAGCTGTGCATAGAAACATGAGAGCCAAGTATCTGATTTGCTGATACACTGTGACAGTGCAGCAGATGGAGAGGCTGAGTTGTACGCATAGAAGAGGTTGGTACGGGTGAAAACACGCTATGGTTATCGAGGGCCAATAGCTGAATTTCCAAATCTAGGGAAATCTCTTTTCCTACTGACACTGAAAACCATCCTTACACTAGTCAGAAGTGAGGACAAATATCACTCTGTTTGTATACTCACCTCTGTGAAGCTTATGAAAATGACTGTACTATTCTATACCTTTTCCTAACCTCTTTCTGTGTAATAAAATGTGAACATTCTGTATTCTTCCCTGGCATCTCTACTTGAATTTTTTCTCAGGAAATAACTCCAGGCTCCCTTTATGACTCTGAAAAATTAAGGGAAATACAATTTCTTCCTTTTGGATTCCTCTGATGATTTATAAATGATTCTGAAAAAAAAAAATAGACTGTTTGGATTGGAAAATTCCAGAAACAAATTTCCAGTGTATGGGCAGCAAATGAGCTCTGCACTGAAGAAAAGAGTTCAGATTGTTACATTTGGTTTGGACTAGCAAAAATGGCTGATTAAACAGATTTTTAAAACTCACCAGAATCTTTGCCTTTGCTGGAGTTGATGGCCTTTGCAGAAGCTGGTAGCAGGCTTCTTTTCCTGTCCCCTCAAGTCCGTGAGTTTTAAAGAGTTTTCAGAAGCAACTTTCCAGTGAGTGATTAGGGAATAGTAGTGTTCATTGCTTGATTCATCGAGTGAATTTATGCTATTTTAATAAAAGTCTCAATTACAAGGGTGGTTTCCACATATTCCCTGTTTAAAAGCCAGTTCATTCAATGTGGACATACCAAAAACCAGAAATATGAACTATAAATAGACATATCCATAAAAAATGAACAAATAATCTTGTCTTCTTAAGCATTAGGCTAACCTTTCTTGTTTGTAGCTGTAAAACACCAACAAACCAAATCAAGACTAAGTCTCAAGTTTCTTTTTGATAGCATCCTGAGGCCATATTCTTCTGAGAACTCTATAGTCAAATTTACCTAATAACAGAGTGCATATATCTGAGGAAAAGAAAAAAAAATGGCAAGGTTTTGGTTTCTAGACCTTTCTAGATATCCTTTCAATGATTTATGAAGACTTGAAACTTCCTTTATGAAATTACATTATAAATTATTTCCTGCAGTCATCTCAGAACTAATTGTGAAGTTTAGAATAAGTGATACTGTAATAATGAAATACTCCTTTAAAAAGTTCTGGACATTTTCAATAGCTTTAGATGAAAGAACTGTGGCAGAGAATCTGAATCAGTTGTTAGTGTGCATTTGCAGTATTAATAGGTATTTTAAAATGAACCAAGAATTTAAAAAGACTATATTCTGTGCAGGAATGAGACATAGATGTGAAAATATAATAAATAGTATCTACAGTAAAGCAGAAGTTCAAACTGGCATTTTTCACTGACAGCAGCCATGTAATGGGCATAAACAGAATAAAGGTGTGGTCATTTTGTGAAACTGCCTTTAATGTACAATTTAGAAACAAAATATACCAAAAGTTTTCCACCGTGAAGTAGTAAAATTTCCATTTAATTTGTTTTGATTTGTAATCTGGATTCATTTGTGTGGTTGTGACCCATAATTTGTTTCCAGATTTTTTTGGAAGATGAATCAGAATATTTTATGTATTTACCTCAGTAAGGCCTAGTTTTACTGAGTCACAGTAAAATTCTCTAATGCTTTCTAGAATTTGGAGCTAAAATTCAACGAGATGTTTATGTAAAATGAAGAATAAAACAAAAAAAAATAATCATTTAACAGGCTCCATTTAACTTTCCCTGGTGATATAAACACGTCATCTGGATCTAAATACCCATCTAAAAGCGTAATATATGACTTATTTCAGACCTCTGTGGTGCTGTCAAGATTTCCAGATATAACTTTTTATTACTTGTTGCCAGAAGACAAAAGGTAATCTCTCAAGTTTTCTCACATGAGAGAACAGTGTTTCTAGGCTGTGGCATGGGCAGGAGACAGGCACCCTGAGCCCATGTAGAAAAGGTGCAGGTGGAGATGACATTTTCTCACTTTAAGCCACAATGCTCTATGCCGATCATATGTTGTGGTGCCTGAAGGTGCAGTTTCATACCTACCAATCAAATTAGTTGAAGAGAATTGCAGATTCTTAAAAATCCAACAATGATAGTCTTCACTTGCTGAATTTTAGCGGGTTTTTGTCATTCAGTTTCAGGAAAGACTAAGGTATTAAGTTTAATGCTTTGGTCCTCTTTGCCAATATTTAAATGCACAAGCAAATGTTTTCCATTGATGAACAACAGCAACAACAAAATGTTAAATGTTACGTAAAATCTCTAAAATTCTTCCTGAAACACAGCCAACAGTTTAGTGTTCTCACTGCCACACAAAACATGGAAAAATATTCCAGTACCTCAGGCCCAGTGAAAGTTGAGTGACTGTACTACTAATTCCAGTTGGGCATCCAAAAAACCTCTCTATACTACTACCAAATGCATGCAGTATTTTATGCTTTGACTTCCTGGTCCTGGAAGACATGTCAAATCAGGTATACAGCTATCTATACCAACTTCAGGTATAAACAAGTTTTGAAAACCTTTTATAACCCATTAGTCAGAGATTGTTTCTTAGGTCTAGGGAAATGACAGCAGTAGTAGCCTTACAGCTTGTGTGCTGAGGGACTTCTTAAAGCTTGTTTAAAATTAAGGGAAACCTAACTCCAAATATTTTTTACCTCATTTGAAGAAAAGGCTGAATCCAGACCTACAGTTGCCTTAGTACTCTAAGCTAGAAGTAATTGTTCTGGTTTACCTACACTAGACAAATATTTTCCAGGACAGACGTTATAATCAGCTCCTCCAGACATGCAAATGTATCCTTTTTTCTGGTCCATTTTAACAAGCATTCTTAAAGAATTTGTGAAACACTTTCTACAATACAGAAAGCTGAACATCTGAGTTCATAGACACAAAGCTTTCTACTTCCCCATAGCCACTTCCTGCAATTATTAGCTACAGAAGACCTGAAGTGACCTCCTACATCATCAGCTCAAGCCCCTGCTATTGCATACAATGCTGCTTTAAATATTGCTCATCACCTGTTCTAATGCTTCCTAAAACCCAAATGGTTTCCTTACAACATTAGGAAAGGTTCTTCCAGAATCTTTATCTTCTCATTCCAAGGGAGACTTAGCCTTTAATAAATTTTTACATCCTTTTTAAACCTACAGTCACCCAGTCTTCTAGAAAAGCTGGGAAAGAGTTCACAGCTCTTATTCCCCCTTATCTGTGTTTGCTTACATTGACTCCTCTTCCTATGATCTCTCTTTTTCACTTAAAAGGAAAACCATTACTTGTACAGCACTGCACTATAAAATAAAGCGGCATTACTCCCATCCCTTCCAGCATCTTCTTACTTACTTCCACATTATTCTATTAGTCTTTTCAACCTATTAGAAGTCTGCTTTCAGATAGACTGTTCCTAAAAATCTATATCCTGGTGTAACAATTGCAGCATTATCCAGAAAAAGCTGTGAAAATAACTAATTTGAAAGCTGAGTTTAACTCAGTCACTATTGTAGGAAATCTGAGTATCTGTGAAAATAAGATTGTGGCATCACTAGATAGCTCTGTTCACATCATGTGAGGTATGCTGTGTGTGAAGTTCCTTTTTTTGTTGCAATCATGCAAGATTAACTCCCTTGAGGTTATGATTATGTAACACTTGTGATGCTGCCTCAAATTATAAGAACACAGATACCAGTGTAAAAACATTATAAAAAATAGTTAAAGGACTAGGTCAAAAGTAATACTTTTAAAAATATCTTTAGTGTAGCTGCCTCATGACGTGCATTGAAGCAATGGAAATTAATCAAGATATATATGGATTTTTTCCTTAACTACCATTAATGCTAATAGGAGTTAAGTCCCTAAATCCCCATCTATCACTGTAAGACTGTAGTCTGTCTCTCTCAGTTTTGCATGAGCCTGCAATTTGCTAACTCTGTTTACAGAAACAAAAGCTACAGTGGACTTAAAATAGTCATTGAATGAACCTCAATTAAGAAAATAAAGGATTTTCAGATTGTCACCTTTGTTCCTTATTTCTGTTCTTGAGTCAAGTAAATATGCACTGGAAAAGTTCCCAGCACAAACATTCTACATAACCTTGAAATTCTTGCCTTGAATCTGTTGCAGTTATTTTGCATCATTTAAAAACTGTGTTCTCCTCTCATGTCTGCATTCTGTTCTGAATACTTGGTACTTCATGCACTCTGGGTGTGCATATTCTGGGTATGCATTTTGAATTACAGTAACCAAAGTAATCACTCAGCATGAAAGAGCTGTACACTCAGACTTTTTATACATCATACCCATAGTGCAGAGACATATCTTAAATAATATATTTTTTAAAAGTTGAAACCATTTTATAATACTTTAAAATTAAGCAGTAAAATTGTACAATTTATCAAAAGAACTTGTAAGAATCTGGTTTTTACATAGTATTTTTTTCTTTTCTGTAGACAATACACAGTATGCTATCAATTATGGCCATTAACAGCTAGCAGAACAAGTAGTATTATGAGTCTGTGAATCAGTCTTTAATTTTCTTGAAAAGTCAATATGATAACAGCAAGGTATGGTCTGATATGCATTTTTTACTGAAAGGCCACTCCCTGTCTCATTACTGACACTTTATCATTTGTCAGGCCTCTTTTTTCCCCCCTAAATCCTTATAGAACCTAATACCAATTTACACAATAGTAAAACT
>VZTN01028564.1:0-16176 GCA_013400515.1 Erpornis zantholeuca
GTGGTCAAGCACTGGAATAGGCTTTCTAGAGAGATGGTTGATGCACCACAAATGTCAGTGTTTAAGAGGCATTTATTTGGACAAAGCCCTTAATACCATGCTTTAACTTGGTCAGCCCTGAAGTAGTCAGGCAGTTGGACAAAATGATCATTTTATGTTCCATCCAGCTGAACTATTCTATATTCTATATTCTATATTCTATATTCTATATTCTATATTCATTTTTTATTCTGTATTCTTTATCCTATATCCTATATTCTGTTCTAAGCCTTCCTTCAACAGAAGTAGGGATATGTTTCCTGCTACATTATCTCCCTTGTCTCTTATTTTAACTACCTTATATCTATTAATTTCTCAAAAGACAAAAACTATTGGAGAGACATTCCAGCCAAGGATGAAACAACATAATTCTTGGATGTAGGAGAAGCCATGTTTACAACATCTTCCTCTTAAGCAACATGCAGAACCCTAAAAAAATGGCCCACTTGTTTTAGTAGAGCAGAAAATTTTATGTAGTGGCCATACACAATAATGACAATTATGAGGGAATGCATATGAGTTAATGAGGAGCACTCTTACTTGAGAACTGAGACCCACTAATGGAACAGGATCTGCAAGTGTACAGGATGGAGTCACCATCTCAGAGAAAGAAACTTGTATTTCATGAAGGGCCTTCAGGGAAGGGAAAAGGACCAGGCTTCTACATTTTTGAAATGAAAAGCACCAAAGAGAGCCCAAAGCACCCTTAAGTGTTACTGGGAGAATCCCTTGAGCTGTAGTGTAGGTGAGGTTTGGGTGATTGGCAGCAAAATGTGCACATGATGGTGACATCTGGAATGGGAGGCACAGAAAAAACAATGGACTGGTAAAGCTAGTAAGGGGACAGGGCCAGTGGTGGTAGCTGGGGGATATTCATAAATTTTATTACTGGAAAGGAAGATGATGAGAAGCAAAGGCTGTAAAAGTGACTAGTATGATTTAAGGCCAGTAGGAGAGGGATGAACTAGTCACTGGAGGCAAGTTTTTTTGGTCAAAGCACAGCAGTGGGCGAGGATACACAAACATCACTCAGCTTGTTTCCCAGACCTTCCTCAGGTGCATCTTTTATTCCACATAACAAAGACTTAAGAACCTCCTTAAGACTCCACTTTTTTGTCTTGACTTTGACTTGACTTTAATGAACTAGCTTCCATACTGGTGCTGTTTAGCCTTGGTCTTGCCCTTGTTTTTTGCTGTGTGGTCTGTAACTATCTCAGTCAGACTGCAGGCTCCATGGTAAATCATTATACTGCTAAAGTATAAATCACAGAGAAATACAGCACCTATATGGTAGCTAAATTACACCTGTGGTATTCTATAAATCATAAACTACCCAGGAGTAAAAATTACAAAAGGGTAAGATGCAGAACTTGAACCAGTTGTGCTGTAGCTCTGGTCAAATTAAGATGCAGTTAAGAATTTTAAAACATTATACTACTTATAATGTTTCTTCTTATTTTATTTAAGAATTTAGTAGTACACAGAAAACCTCTTCACTTGGGGAGAAGCTGTGATGTATTTCTAACCCAACAAGTATCACAGAGTTGTCATCAGTGAAAACCAATTTGGACTCGAGTGAAAGAAAGGGTAAAAAAATGACAATAGGAAGCCATTATAGGACACTGGGGGAGGATGAGAAAGCAGAACAGGAAATGTTTATGTAGATAAAGGAAGCCTGAAAAATAGCTACAACGGGAATCATAGGAATTTCAACCGTCCTGTCACTGAGGGGAATTGTAATTATGAAATATCAAATACGTGTGAGAAGCTGAGAACTAACATAGCCCTGACTTGTCTTTAAAAAGTTTATGAACACACTCTACATATAGAAGCAGCAGCCTCAGAAAGCTCACATCCTGGTTTTTATCTCCAAATCCAAAATAGTGCAGATCTGAAAGAATCAGTTTATTGACCTTCTGGGTTATACTACTAGCTCTATTTTCTCAGGCCTTCTGCAGATGGTTGGGGGCTGGTATATTCACAGAGGATGTGGTTCATTTAACTTCTGGGGGTTGACTCTTGTCATGTTTGTGGAGGGCATGAACTATAAATTGTTGGGAAGATAACTTTGCAAGCTATGAGATGGTTAAGTGGCTGTGTGTTTTTACTACCTGAGTTATTCTTTATTAAAGTTGGTGTAAAAAATAAGCAATTTCTGGAAATCTATCCATTTCTGGAAATCACAGTATACAATAAAAAAAGCTTAGTTCAATTTGCATTTTAAAAAATCATGTGCAAAATCCATTCTTCTGCCAGCAGTACCATATTGGCTTCTGTGAGGTTTAAATTCTCCACTGCAAATGTGCAGTTAAGAATGGGAGGCACTGGCAAAGCTTCTTTGTGTTGCAGTTGTAAGAAAGAGCAGTTGAGTGAAAATTACTTGATATTACTCAGGTGATGTTCAAGCATCTGGTAGCATTAGCCTTCTGTCCATCCCGAGCTTTTTTTCTTTCCTTCTATTCAGGCTCTTTGTGTCTGCTGCACTGCTGCAAGCTTTCCTTTGCCCAGGGTTTCCACCTGGTCCTCCCAGTGACATTCAAATGCCCTTGATGCTTGCCTCATCCAAAACCAGTTTCTTCTGCCACGGGGCCAGCATAAAACAGGTGGCAGTCCCCTCTGATACTGGCCTTCAGGAGACTGAAGGAACATCATCTCATACTAACAGGACTGTATTCAGGAAATGAGAAGAGTTGCAAGAGTAACCACCAAATATTTATGAGAGGTAGTTCAAAGTTCTTCTGAGAAGCTGAATCTCTGAAATTTATTACACTAGACTTAATTTTTGCAAAGATTCATCTGAACGAGCATCTGGTATGTTCCCACTCATAGCACATATGTCTGCCATTGTATCATTCTGCCCAACAATAACCACTTTAGTATTTAGGCCTGACTTAATTTAGTATTGCTACTATAACACGCAATTTTCCTTGACATCTACTAAAAAGGGTAACATAATTTCACAGTATTTTATCTTTTCTGGCCTTTATTTGCTCTGGTGAAAGATGACCTAGCTTGATATTTCTCAAGACATAACTGTTGTGTCTGGAGTCATCCTTGTTTGTATAACAGGGATAGCACTTGTGAGACTTGCAGGGGATTAAAATGAGCATTTATTTTATAATGTTATTATAATGTGATTCACTAAGGTTTTGAGGAAACTGTAGGAAAAAGTGCATAGTTAATTCAACTTTTCCCTGGCTCTTTGTGCATTCTGGCTTCCAAAAGTTGTGCAGAGAGGTTTTGAAGAACAAACTCCAATCAAACCTTTTCATAGGATATTTTTGCTAGCAGCCTGCATAAACGCCAGCTTTATTTTAATGAGCACTTTCAGTAGTATCACACAACTGTTTTCATAGTCTCGAAACTCTTATTTAAAGAGCTGTGACAATCAAGCCAATTATGCTCCCATGGACCAATTTTTAGTTATCTTTGGTCAGCTTCCACTAAAAACATATTTGTGTCCCCTTGCTGTCAGTTGAAATATTTTTTGGGAAATCATTATTATTTATCTCACTAATTACCCTTTAACTTGCTTTTGCTTATTTTTACAAATTTTCTTTTTTTTCCTCTACTAGATTATTTATTTTTTTAAGGCTTACTACTTATTGTTTCTGCTGACCTTTGGATCCCTGAGCCTACGAGGCTCTGGGATATTTTTTCCTATTTAAAATATGAAAAGGGATATTTTAGTTTCCTTTTTTTTTCCCCTCAAATATTTTCTGCCAGCAATTCCCTTTCATATGACTGCTTGATTTAGTTTCCCCAACTCACAGAAATTCACGTTAAAATAGGAGTCAAAGAGATTCTTTTGGCAGCCTGCCTGCTGAACTCTAGAAATGCCACTTCACATAGTCCATGCTTTGGATGGTTGAGTGAGCTCCAGAGAATATAGCTGGGAAGAAAAACCTGCAGACTGAAGCCTGTTAATCTGAGGAGAGGGGAAGCTATCCTGTAAATTGCTTCATCCTGATCATCGCTTGTCTGTTTTATTCTGAGCACTTCATGTTGGCAAAGTAATTCATTCTCTTCACTGCTTCACTAGTCGGTCCCTGTGAGAACTCAGCCAGCAGGAACCAGTGTTGCTCGAACTTTGTGACATTGACACCCATTTATTGATAAGCACATTAAGATATGGCACACAGACAACCATACAGTTATTAGATAGCAATGACTTTAGACCTGTGCTTACCTGAGCGTCCTGTAGGACAGGAATCTGGCGGGGAAAGGATGGCTCTGTTGTCACTTCATGGTCATCTTCCAAACAAGACAATCCCAATTATATAACTTGGGAAGTCCTAAAAGCATTTTGGTCCTTCATAAGTGAAATTAAACTGCCAGTTTACACTCAATCTTTGCATGGAAAATGTTAACATTCACAGCAGATTTCCAGACGTCTGCTTCCCAACTGTTTTTAAAATCTAGGTCATTATATATAGGTGGCATCAGATATGTCTCCATGGAAGTCTCAGAATATTTTAAACAGCAAAATGGGTCAGCCTGCTTTAAAGCATGTAGCCATCTAACACAAGTTTTGTATGTGTATGGTCCAAGAAAGGTTAAATATCTTCCTTGACCCCTCATTGAATATGGATTTTTAACGTTCCATGTTCTCATAGCTCTGTAAGGCAGCATTTTCTAGATAAATTCTTCTGCTATTTCAATCTGTTTGATGTTTTTTTGCCATCCAGTGTGAAATCTATGGCAATATAAATCCTACCATGTTCCAGACCCTGGTCATTCATTTCCACATGCTGTGCAGCCATTCCTTGACTGCAGGCATTTTCCACAAGTTGAAAATTTGATGGGCCTCAGCTACAACAGGTTCTTTGATTTTGTGATTATTATTGTCCTCATTATATTGCCCCAGACTGAGACTGAAACAGAGATTCCAAAAGGTGCCACACTCCCTGTGTGCAATTTTACACATGCTTGCAAACAATTTTCAGACTAGCAGGCAACACACTTTACTCTAAACCATGCAGAGCAGAGGTGTGGGGTAGTGCAGTGCTGGAGAGGGCTACTAGAGAGATGCTGCTAGAAAGTAGCAAGGGGATTGATGGGAAGAGATGGTCGCTTAGGCTGACCATCAGGAGGGAAGCACAGAGAACATCAGACCTATGTGGTTTCAGTGCAGAAGGATGATGAATAAAACATTGCTGGGTGAGAAAAGCAGTCAATGCTCTGACTTGGACTTTCTAGAGGTAGAAGCTACTTTACCTGTGGAGCAAAATGCTGTGGATCCTGCCATCGCTGGCGACAGATGTGTCATTTCGGGAATCTTTATCCTGCTACCCTTGCCCTGGATCAGGTCTACTGCTTAGGGCCATACACCAGTTACAGACAGGTCATGATTACACAGGAATAGAGCCATGGGGGCCCCTAACAGTCCAAACACAGAACTACAAGCCAAAATCCTGATACATTTTCCCACTGCCAGCCGGAGTGCCTGAGAAACCAGCTGAAAGCCAGGTCAGTGTGAGAAGGTCCTCACTAGCCTGAGTGAAATGCATGACATTTGGCAGGTCTATGGGCTATTGAAACCCATAAAAACATTCCCAGTGCTTTCTTTCAGAGGACAGCAGATCCTGTAGACAGGATCTGCTTTCCTTGCTCCAGGAACTCATAGAATGTTACCCTCTTCTGAACATTATTCCACCTGCATCTGAAATAGTTTACTATTTTTTTTCCTGAACTTTTTACATCTGCTGCTGGTTTTGGTGTATTTTCCCACAGCTGCCAAAGAATAAACTTGTGTCTTTTTTCATTTCTTTCCTTTGCAGCCAATATAATCTCCTTTTGCCCATTGCAAATTCTGCCACCACTGAGCTCTTCTGGCATCATGCTGGCTTGTGTTTTTAGGACAGAGGGGAAGAGGGTTTTGTGTGGTCATTTAATGCATGAGAAAACTCATTAATAGATTTTCTGGGTAGCTGAAATGTTGTTTTTATCTGCAGAATAGAGAGAGTCTAACACTGCAAGCCTCCTCCTGATGCCCTGGCAGTCTCCTGCAATTCCAATTTGGTGTGACTGTTTCTTTGGAAGGGAAGAGTAGCTTGAACTCTGTGCTTATTCATTCTCATTGCTGGGGCTAATCAATGAAGCAATTGTAATTTTTTGGTGATGTGAGTGTTCCCATGTTTTGAGCTGACAGGAAACCCATCATTCTCACAATTGCTAGGCCACAAGGTGAAAATGAGAAGGAACCAGGACAGTGACTATGAATACACAACTGAAGAAACTCTCATCCCACTTCCAAACAGTTGAAACAACCAGTTCCTTCACAGTGGGGCATTTGTAGCCTGTTGCTGTGAAATTATGGAGATGTGAAGAGCAGATGATAATTACTTAAGCTGTATAAAACAGCAATGGATAGACTGCTCAACCAGAAAGTTACAAAGATTTTGTGCAACTAACAAATATCTAAAAAATAATAAATAGATGAATGATATTGTGTGCAAATTGAACCATTCGGAAACAGCAAAGTGAAATAGGTCTGTGTGTACTGTCAGTGGCTCCTTGTATCCCTGGGGAAGGGCGCTCTCCTTCTTGGCCGTGGCCATGGAGTGTTGTTCCCCGAAGATGGCTAGAAGCAACAGAGCCATCTACTGACTGACAAGGTTAACCACAGCATCTTCACATGCTTCTCATTTAACTTGCCATTTCCATCCTAAAATTGTGGCCTGTGGAGAACTGGTTTTCAGCAGAAGCTAATTACGGAAGCACACAATTAATAGGTGATTAGCAACTTGCTGAGTCTCTCTATTACTCATCGCTTTGACATCTGGTTAGGTACCTCTGTGAATAAGCACTCCTAAACATGTGCCATATATTTTCCCAAGCATGAGGTAGCATCACATCTCATGGTTGAGAAGCAAGGTTGGTGTTTTCTGAACACTGATTACTTTGTAGAAGGCAGAGAAGCACTCTGAACATCAACACAATGTTATTGGAGCAACTGGCAAAATAAGGGGATGGGAATCTTTGACTTGAGAATTATCGAGGATTGTTTTTAGGATTTAATTGTGTTTAGCTGTTGTGTCCTGATGCAGGTGTTTGAAAATGGAGACTGATATGCAACACCCTATGTGCTACATGACCTGAGAGCTCACATGTCCTGGGACCATGGAGTCTTGCAGAAAGTCCATGTCATCCCAAGACTCTCAGTAAAGCAAACAAAGAACTTTTCAAACTCATGCACCTTATAATGACAGATGTGAAAATGGACTGAAAGTGCATGAAATACTGATTTCAAAGACCATTTTTTTATGGTAACACCTAGATACTGGATAGATATCAAGAAGCTCCCTCTTACCAACCTTCTGTTGGTTAATAATCATGTAAGGTTCAGCAGGAACAATGTCTGTGCCAGCAAACAGAAAATACCTGGCATACTTGCTGCACAAGTAGCTAGCTGAACAGTCCAAAAGGCACTCAGGAAAACTTAGTCAAACGGCAGACTGTCAATACAAAAAGTCTTGCATTTTTATGAAATGACTGTAGGGATCAAGACTGGCCAGAGTAACTGACTCTGCCCAATAACCCTCCCAGCAGCTTGTAGAACCTGGTTTTCACAAATGGTGAATGAAGTCCCATGATCCCCCCCAGGTTTCGGAGGAGCCGTGTAACCTGCAGTGCTGCTGTGGAAGCTCTAAGTGCTCTGTTAGGCAGAAGGCTGATTACATGCACACACAGGATTCCTACCCTTGCTAGAACTGGAGCATCCAGATTTACACGACTAAGACTTCTCTTTGAAGTGTCACTATGAGGAAATTGTGTCTTTCTTCCTCTTGCAACCACTTCAGCATGGCTTGAATTAAATTATAATTAGGTTTAATCCCTATTGCTTACAAAACTGATAGGCTGAATTCACCCTTTGTAATTTTTAGAAAAAACAAATGCCAAGGCATCAAGAAGTGCAAGCAAAATACCCCTCGTAGGTTATTTCATTGTATCTTGCTATTGTAAACGAGACTATGAATTCTCAGAACACAGAGAAAATCTCCACATACATGAGCAACGAGTTTTTGAGATTTTAAACTGAGATTCAAGACTCTTCTTATGATACTCAAGAACTTGTAAAATATTTCTTTAAATAAGAGTGTGAGGTTTTGTGGACGGAGATAAATGTTATTATAAAATCTTTTAGCTGCAAGAACAGCATTTTAGACTAAGAAGGTTATATTTTTCAGAGTACATATGTCAGGATGACACCTAAAAAGACAAACAAGAATAGAGAAGCATTTGGAAACAAAATATTTGGAAGGAAAATCTAAACCAGCTTGTTTCCACTCAAAAATAAATGAGAGTGTCATCACAACAGACATGAGACAATGGCTCAGACATAACAAATTATAAATATACAAAATATATGGATTTCCAGGACAATTGGACCTTGTTTCTGTAAATACTTATGCACTGAATTGGATGCATGAAGTTTCCTGGGACTGCTCATGAATAAAGTTATTAGTTAGAGTCTGTAAGTCTCCAGTCATGTGCAGTGACATTTGCAAACCTGTAAAACTAGAACTTCAAAAATGATAAACTGTTCTGAAGAGCAACGGTTTCCTTTCTGTGGACTGGATGAAACTTAGCAAGCATTTGGTCATTTTCATGATCAATAATAATAAAAGCTATAAAGACAAGAATGAGGAAAGATAGATATTTTATAATCATTAGACTGGCAGATTTTAGAGGTTTTCGTCTGTCTCTTCACAAAGGCATTATCTGAGCATACACCAGGAGATGCCTGCATCCCTTCTTCTGCCCGAGTTGTCCTGAGCTGAAATTAGAGATGCTGACAAAAACTTTACTGAAGAAAAGATAAAATAATTTAAAAATATCTGACAGAGCACCTGTAATGTAAATCAGGAACCTATCAGGTTTCAGAGGAACTTCTCATTTGAGCATGAAAACTTCTGGCTACCATCAAGTCTCTTGGTTTTTTCCTTAGGTTTTTAGCCCTGAACACACTCAAAGAAAAAAACATAAGACTATAGGAAGAAGTGATCTTTCCAGTGACAATAAATTTTACATTGTCATTGATCCAGATGAGTCCATTACTGCTTCCTGGAGGTGAAAGGGATGATACTCTTACTGGCAATAGCTTGTATGCTATGGAGAATGAAACAGGCACCTTTTCAGTCTGCACTTGGTGTGTTCTTAGCTGGGGGACAAGTTACTCCATTCCTACCATGAACTATGCTCTTCCCTAATCAAACGCTTCCTGACACTGCCCTCCAAACTTGGGCTTGGGAGTACCTTTAGATAACAAGTTCCACAGACTAATTATACGCTGTCCTAAAAAGAACTATGAAGAAAAGAGTCACACGTTGTTTCTTCTTTGTTTAGATAAACATCGCTTTGGTCTCAAATTATGAGAGATCTTTTAGGGTTCGTTGCTTCTGTGGTTATGGACTCAGCACTGTGGGGCAGCATGATGTGGTGCACAAAGCGTGAAAGCCAGTGGGCTTACCAAGGCAGAGACAGAGGGTGCCACCTGGGAGGTTGGGCCCTGAAGAGAGCAATTCTCCCTCAGTTATGGAGACACAAAAGGCTGCTCCCAGCATACCCTGTTTTGTTATGTTAATATACCCCAGTCCTCTTTCCCTGGTTGGCTCGTTGGCCTCCCCACCCCTTTCCTACCCTTTATGTCCCTGCTCCAGAATGTTCTCCCCTCCCTGCTTCCCCATTGGCCTTTGTTCCTTAGGCCTGCCCTCCCTGTTTCCCTGTTGGTTCCTGTACCCTAAGGTACCACCCTTGTGCCCTCAGACCATTGGTTCCTGATGCTCTCCCCACCTCTACCTTCCCTCCTACTTAAACCTGGACCCTCCCCTGATGCTCGTGTTTTTCCCTTTGTGCGTGTAGCTGCAATGCAGCTCCACGTGGAATATCATGAGGACCCTTCCTGTCTCTTTGCCGTCGATCCATCTACGAAGCAATCCACCGCAACACAAAGAAGCCCCAGTTCCTGCAGACAGTTGTGCACCTCCCACGTTTCATACATGTCCATAAAGCACAATCAGCTCATTGCCTGGTCTACAGCCAGGCACCATGGAAAATAGTCTCTGCTCCAAAGGGCTTAGAAACCTCAGAAAATCGAGCAAGTAGCAGAAAACAAGGAAACATTTAGAGTGACAAACACTGTTATAGGTCTCAGTGCCATTTTATCATACACTACTCTGTCGTATCTTTGTGGGAGCTGACTGCAACTTCTTTCATGTGGGCAGACTGATAGGTCTCTTAATGGGGTGTCACATGAGTAAAGAATGCTACTGATGGAAGCGGGGGTTGGATCACAGCACTGATCTCACCAGTAGCCCCTTGTGGGCAGTAAGGTCAAAGGCTTTTTGAAGTTAAAAATCAATTATATCAGTAGACTTTTCCTCTATTCACTGCTTTGCAAGAGATCATTCTTCACAGAAATACCGATTTGTCTCCAAATTTTCTTCATAGTGTCTTACAATTATTTGAAATTTAAGAAGACAAGGAATTTGCTAAACTGAAATAGTATTTTTTACAAAAACAAATGCTCTTCTAAAAAAAAAAAGATGATAGCCAGTTTTGATAGATTTCACATCACCATTTTAGCAATGTTTTAAATTAAGTATTTGAAATAATTTTTCTTTAGCATTCTGCAGCAAAACAATTTGTTGACATTTTAGCAACATTTTCATTATGTCTAAAATGGATGACAAATTATTGAAAATATAGATCTAATTTGAACCCTTGCTAGGAATAATTAATTAACAGCACACAAATAAAACATAAAAATAAAATAGGATGCTAAAGGTGCAAGTAAAAGGCCATTCTATACAACTTTAGTCCACGTCTGAGATCAAATCAGAGATGTGATCTGACACCATATAACACAGAGGTCTAGCTCTTTTATACTGCACTTTTACAGGAAAAGGAGGGGTCCATTCAAGTCCTGTTCCAAAAAGCTACTGCTCACCTAGAACTTTTCTATCCCTGCAGTGGTTTAACTGGCATACTTACTGTTAGATTTTCATTGAAAACAATAAAATACCAGGACATTCTGTTACCTGTCTGTCTCGTTTGGAGCACCGACACACATAAGGAGGAAAATGCATAGGTAACTGCTACTCCTCTTCAGTCATGGAGATGCCACTAGGACAAAAATATTTTCATTTAACCAGTTCAAGGAGTTATGCCTTAGATATGTGACTCCAGCTGGATCACCACTACTAGTAGCATTGCACACAGTAAAAAGTGTGTTCGAGAATGGCCAATAGAGCCATGTTCACACCCCTGTTAGAAACTGGATCTTGGTCTTGTAGGACTATATTCCAGAAGTCACTGTTGAAGCTGCATAGCCCAGCTGAATGCATTGGAAGCCTATTTCACTGTTGACATATGTTTGCCAGCCACCCCTTGCAGACTTGTGGGGCCTTAAGCTGTCTCATTCTTTATGTGATTTGCAAGTGAAAACAAGTAGTTCTGTATTTCCCTCTCAGTCTGATCCATTTGGATTTTCTGGTGGCCAGAAAGGAGAAAGATTATTAGCTTTCTTATCAGTGAATATGTTTGTGAGGTCTCTCTTTCTCTTTTAATAGCCCTGTATCTATCTACATCACAAATCTACTCCTTGTGATGTTTGATGGAAATTGGTGACTGAGCTCAAAGATTACGGGGAGGATCAACTGGTACATATAGAAAACATAAGCATGTATGTCCAGAAAAAAACCAAGAAGTGCATTATTATATTTAAAAACATTTAAAATGCTTATATTTAAAAGCATTTCAGCTTGTTTGCTTACAGAAATATCAGAAATATCACTGATAAATCATATACTTCTTGTCAAAAGACATGTAGTCAAACCTGTTTGTCAGTGTTGTTATGGCAACAAAAAGGCTTAGAGAGACATTTTTCCTGACGGAAATCCATTATGGAAATTCCTATAGTACTGTTGGGAATTGCAATATTTCTAGTACTGAGGAGATGATACACACTTCTAGAGTGACAAAACCCATGTGAACATGACCTTTCCCTTAGTTTTCTTAAGGAATAAACCACTCTGCCTGCATGTATACAACTGAAGGGAGCACAAACAGCACAAACCCACTCTTTCTTCCTCGTCAATCAAGTTTTCCAAATCATTAATTGAAATGTAAATTCTGTCATTTTTAAGGAAAAATCTTGGCAAGGATTGAAATACTGATTTTCTCAAAATCATTTGTTCTCAAGAAGGAATGTGGGAGTCCTTGTGATTGTTTCATGCTAAGGCAGGGTTTTTAAAAAGTCTTGGAGAAAACTGATGTGTCTGAGCATAGAGATTCTCAAGTTCTTTCTGGTTGTCATTCCACATACAGGTCAGACATTTCACATGACCCCTACTATTAGTATAAATAACAGAAGAGGCTGGATTTGTTAGTTGCAACTGAGCTTGTAGCTCAGCTTGCAACTGCTGTGATTTTACTTAATGTTACAGTGCCTAAGCTGTGCCCTGCTGGTTTCTGTAGAGGAATGAAAGAAAGAAATGATCCAAGTTTTTAGACTGTATACTACTTTATCAGGAGATAAATAAATTAATAAAAATAACTGAAAAACAGAGATGATATTTTACTGCCAATAACTTGTGATTTTGATCTATTCCAGCTCGATAAATGGATATCAGCATGCACTAGAATCACAGAATATCCTGAACTGGAAGGATCATCGAGTTCAACTCCTGGCCCTGCATAGGACACCCCAAGAGTCACACCATGTGCCCGAGAGCATTGTCCAAACGCTTCTTGAACTCTGGCTGGCTGGTGCTGTGACCACTTCCCTGGGGAGCCTGTTCAGTGGCCAGCCACTCTCTGGTGTTTGCCCAACCTAAACCTTCCCTGGCACAGCTTCGTGATGTTCCTTCAAGTCCTGTCACTGGTCACCACAGGGAAGAGACCAGTGTCTGCCCCTCTGCTTCCCCTTGTGAGGAAGTCGCTGACTGCAATGAGTCTCCCTTCAGTCTCCTCCAGGCTGAACAGACCAAGTGATCTCAGCCACACTCTGCATGAATTCCCTCCAGACTGGTCACCATCTTCATGGCTTCCCTTGGACACTCTCTAATAACTTAATCATACATGTATCTTCTGTGCCTTAGTTATGAGCCTAGAGATGCAGGATCCCATAGGCTAGGAATTTTCCCATGGATAGTCTAATGTCTGTATAAGAAGGCCCAACTCTCAAATCAAATATCTGTTTTAGACATTTCAAGAGTCAGAAGATGATCCCTCAGTCTTCTATAAAATTTTAATGCATGAATTCCTTTACAAAAAAAGAAAAATTTTGGCATTCTTAAAGATTTGCCACAATTTTTCCTTTGAACTAGAGAACTGTCACAGATGATACAAATATGCAAAAAGATTGCTGTGGATGTGTCAAGGTATTAAGCATAACGACATAATTCTTGCATGTTAAAATATCAGATGGACTCTTGGTGTGATATGATACCTCACAATGTATATTCATAAGGCATTTATGCCCCCATGGCAGGGGTTTGGAATGATCTTCAAGGTCCCTTCCAACCCAAATCATTCTATAATTCTATGAGTCTGATTTTCTGGAACATAAATTAATGCTGAACCATTTTTATAAGGTTTTAAATTTTAGTCCTAAAATGAGATTGTTGCAAGTGTCATGCTGCCCCTTGAAGGCCTGTGCCCAGTGCAGGGATCTGTTCACAGAGCTGGCACAACATGCAGCTTCTAAAATGACACCACAGAAGAAAGAGATTCTACTGTTCTCAAGTTCTAAGGAGATTTCTTGGTCATCCCAAGTCTGAAATTTTGTATAGTAGCTAAAATGTGTAGTATAGTAGCTAAAATCTAAATTTATAGATTACCAAATTGTCAAGCAGTAAATTTGCAACCACCCTGAATGGAAAGTTCTATGGATTATTTGCCTTGATTTTTGCATATTAATCCTTCCAAGTGCTCATGATCAGCTAGCTGATCCATTTTGGTGCATTACCTTATGTACAAATATTTGCCTAGTGTTTGGAAATTGTAGTTTATTCTTGGAAATTCCCAGGAATTCTAAGTAACATGCTCTGGTAGTGACAGCATGTTCAGAATTTCAAGAGCAAATAATTGTTCTTATATAACAAGGGAGGGAACTGGGAAACTGGTATGAGCATGTCAAATGTTGTAGCTGAAGGTGCTGTCAAGTACCAGTTGTCCACATTTACAATTTGATAAGCCATCTCAAAGACAGCAGGTGCTGTAGGAACACACCTGAGGTCTCATGCTCCATCTCAAACATGAGGTTTACAAAGGCGTGGTTGTAGAGAAAAGTAATTAAAAGTCAATAAACATAAAAATTAAGACTGTTTCCTGTGCTTTTGCAAATTCTAACATTAGCTGTTGTCTGCATCCGGGTTTTATTTAAAAGGAAGAATTAGGTCCTGGGGGCTAATGATATTCCTTCAGGCTTTTCTTTTTATCTTTCCCTTCAGAAGCTGGAGTTCTTTATGGTCCTCTCTTTATTAGCAAACTTCTCCATTCCTCACTCCACCTTAATTAAAGGCCTGATTCTTTGGCATTAAAGGGACACTATCTACTGGAAAAATCAAACCCGTCTGAAACTGCTGTGCCTTCTGTAGTTACATACAGTGTTTGATGACAGAAGGGAATAGAAGGAAACATTGTTTGTTCAAGAGACAATTTGGGTGTCTATAAGCATTTTTTTATTTTTATCAAGTATGAGTAATGAGGCAAACTTTTACTGTAGAGATTTAGCAGAAGTATTATGAACTGAACTTACCCTTATTCATTGTCATTTCATCCACCTTGAGGCTTGTCCTTTAAATTACTTTCTTCCCTTGCAACTGAAAAATCACATTGATGATTAAAAGTTTGCAGTGCTAACCTGGAAATTCAGAAACTTATTTTATGGTTTTAGACAGAATTATTGAGCAACATAAGGGGTTCATATTGAGACAAATCTTATTTAATATCTCCATTAATGATATAAATAAAGGGATTGAGTGCATTCTCGGCAAATGTGCAGATGACACCAAGCTGAGTGATGCTGGGGTGCCATCCAGAGGGACCTGTACAAGCTCAAGAAGTGGGCCCATGGGGATCTAATGAGATTTAATAAGACCAAGTGCAAGGTGCTACACTTGGGTTGAGACAACCCTTGGCATCAACACAAGCCAGGGGATGAACAGATACAAGAGCAGCCCTGGGGGAGAAGGTCTTGGGAGTGCTGGTGGATGAGAGGGTGGGCATGACCCAGCCATGTGCACTCACAGTCCAGAAAGCCAAGTGTATCCTGGGCTGCATCCAAAACAGCTTGGGCAGCAGGGCAAGGGAGGGGATTCTGTCCTTCTGCTCTGCTCTGGTGAGACCCCACCTGCAGAGCTGCATCCAGCTCTGGGATCCCAGCACAGGAAGGACATTGACCTGTTGGAGGGAGTCCAGAGACCACCAAGACAATTAGAGGGATGGAGCACCTCTCCTAGAAAGAAAGGCTGAGAATGGGGTTTGTTCAGCCTGGAAAAGAGAAGGCTTTGTGGTGACCTAATTGCAGCTTTCCAGTACCTGAATGGAACTTACCAGAAAGATGGACTATTTACAAGGGCACGTAGTGACAGGACAAGGGGGAATGGATTCAAACTGAAAGAGTAGGTTTACATTAGATATTAGGAAGAAAATCTTTATTGTGAAGGTGGTGAGGCACTGGCACAGGTTGCCCAGGAAAACTGTGGATGCCACATCCTGGGCAGCCCTCAAGGCCAGGCTGGATGGGGCACTGAGCAACCTGGTCCTACTGCAAGGTGTCCCTGCCGTGTCAGGGGGCTGGAACCAGATGACCTTTAAGGTCTCTCCCAACCCAAGCCATTCTGTGATTTTGTGATTCTTTGTGGTTCAGTGGCCTCCATTCTGGTTATAAAATGGCATTTCCTGACCTCACAAGGATATTTGGGATAACTACACTGCGGCATCCCCACGCAACAGTGACGGAGGTAAGACACACACGCAGCAAAGCTTTAATTCCTACGCTAAGAAGCATTTAAGCTTTCCAGTCGTTGAGACCTTCTTGTGAATGAGCACACCCACCCGAGCAGCCGGCGAACACCCACACCTCGTACCGCGGCCGCCGCCCACGGCCACAATCGCGGCGGCCCCACA
>VZTN01028566.1:1325-25835 GCA_013400515.1 Erpornis zantholeuca
GTAAAATCCAAACAGACAAACAATAAATCATCTAACACTGGCTTATATTCATGTGTGTGATTACAACTAAGTCATTAGCAAATTTTCATTATAATGGTTAGGATTTGCACAAACTTGTGAGCTAAGAGATGAGAGACATATCTGTATAGTATTACAAGTGTGCAAATGTTTTGTACTTACTGAATCCTCTTTTTTAACCTGCAGATATGAAATTGTCTCTAATCAGAGTATATCTGGGTAAATTAAATCTGTTAACATCTGCCATAATGGTAGTTCCATTATTTATTTTATTAAGTTGTATTTCTATTACTTCACTAGAAATATGTGAGAATTTTGTACATTAGCCCTTGAATGAAAATTCAACAAGCTAAATGTCAGGCCAAACTCTGAGTTTATGAATAAGTTAATACAGATATTTTTGCATGGCTTCCCTCTGTTCACTAAGATTCCAGTCTCCAGTCACTAGCTGAGTTGGATATCTAATAAAATTGACAATAAAATTGACATGGATACCTAATAAAATAAGACAATGGAATATATTTTAGTACAATTAGAACACATCGAATGGAAATTTTCAAGAGAACTGAAAGATTTTAATATATTTGTTATCATGTATTTACAATGAATGAGAAAAAACCAAAAATATTATTTCTTATTCAATAATTACTTTTTTAACCTTTTAGTACTCTACAATTATTTTGATTTGTGTCTAACTATATTACTGTTTTAATGAGCTTTAAATCTCATAGAAATCTAATTTTTTTTTTTGCCCTATTACTACTCCTACTAGCAGCTTTCTGCAGCTAGGAAAAGCAGTTGAATGTTTCTAGAGTGTTTGAAATTAAGTTGGAACACGTAACAACATTGGGGAGGAGCAAGGGAGGCAGCATTTCTCTGTTGTAAGTGGGCTTCTTACACAAATGACATTACATGGCAAATAAGTGAAGTACATTTATCAGAAAAATTCCTGCAATTTTTCACAATACCAAAATTCATATTATTAAATTATTCAGTGGTTTTAAATGAGAAACTTTCATTTGAAGCTAGATATTTAAACGAAAAGAGCGTGAATAAATGGGGTTTGCAAGTTTACATATGAAAAGCTGTATGCTGATCTTACGTTATTCAAAGATACAATACTACCCCTGAAATCAGTTTGTCTATACCAGCAGGTGGAAAACTAGAAGTTAAGAATAAAATTTCCCTATTTTATGGAAAAAAACAAAAAAAGAAAAATAATAAAATTGTAGGAAACATTCTCTCGTTGCCATGACAAAGGGTTCAAATACCAGCTGGCTCTGTAGCATTCACTCAGGCGGTGCTCATGCACGTTGCCTTACCTCAGCTCTTGCCAAATCAAGTTCCTGCACGACCATGACAAGATCGGCATGCACCTCCTCCAGTTCTTTTTTGGTATCATCCAACTGTAATAAATGAAAGAGCAGTGATATTTAGATGGATGAGTTGTGCGCCAGGAAGAGAAAACTACCAAACAAGGACCTAAAGCGATCCCCTGTCTTCACATGCTTGATTTCATTCCTTAATTAGAGCCATTAATCAATAGGTATGAGATATGAGGCTTTAGAAGGGCTTGGTGACACGACACCTTGCCACCTGTCAAAATTACAGCTTTCTGTTCATGCACCATCCCTCAAATAGTTATTTTCTGCAAGCCTGGCTGCATCCCACAATTCATTATTTACTGTATAGTTCTATCCCTGTGCAATGTCAGAAGATAACACTTTGATGATAAAGAATGGTTTACATAAAATGGTTAAAACTCACAAAGTACTTTATTACTTCCTACAGTAGTTAAAACTTAAAAAATTTTACTCTTTTACGATGACTTTACAAGCAAAGAAATCTTGTATTCAAAATGTTCTCTATGCATTTTCCTTTAAAAAAAAGTACTTTTTATCCAATATGAAGGAGCAGTTCACTATTAAAAGGAGAAGATTAAAAGTTAAGCAATTACTTATTGTGAACTTCTCTTACACTTTATTTAGCTAAACATCTAGGTATGTTCATGCTTTTGCTGGATATAGTTTTGTTCAGACAGCAACATTCATATCTCTATACACATTACGGTAAAAAATAAACCTAGCATGTAAATATACAGAATTTAAAAGGAAATAAAATAGTATTTGTGAAGAAAAAGTACCGAGAGTGTATGTGATGTTAATAAATTTTAGAGCAGTAACACTTAGGTGTAGATTTGCTGTGTCATGTACATGCAAAGAAAGGCAAAGTATATGATTCAGAGGAGGAAAAGCATAGCTATTTCAAAGCAATGTTCCCTATATTCTGCTGATATGATTCAATCCTGGCCCACAGACATGACCACCAATTCCCCTAAGTTAGACTAAGAGCAGCTACACATTTCACACAGGCCACTGATAAACTGTCATGTGGCAGCAGCCTTCAGTAACAACAGCCTAAGGTCAGACTGGAACTGGTCACTCAAAGGTTAAAGGTTCTGTATTGTATAACCAGTGGGAGCCATTCAGTCACCACACTATAAATATTTAATATAATTACAGTTTGCTCCTTGTAAACTTCATTCGTGGGTGCCACTAGTTTCCAATTTCTTGATGACAGAAACTGAAATTCAGCTGAAATGAAACTAAAAAGTCTTGTTTTCCTTGTCTTTAGACCACCTCAAATTGTTATTCACTCAAGTTTCAAAGTGTACTTACAGAAGATTTGCTCCTATAAAATGGAATAAAAGGTCTGTTTCACATTCTGGACAATGTCAAATGTCTGTCTCTGTTTACTTTTTTCCAACAAATTCCCTGAAGTGACAAATTGAATTATAGAGTAAATCTTCTGTGCTGTAAATATGAACATGGTCCTGGTGGAGGAGGGAGAATTAAGAAGGTATTTTCACACATTAGCGATGACAACATATAATTGACTTGTTGCTCTGTTTTGTTATGCTACTCAGTGGTTATGCTGTCATCAATGACTTATGAAATTAACTTGGTCTCTTTGCACGTAGTCCTTGTTGAATGCCTTAGGTAAAGTGGCTTACTCCACCCTGGAAATATTTGGCATGTATATTATAATCACTTAAGAAATATGGTGAAACAAAAAAAAAAGGGGGAAATATGGTAGTTCGTTTGCATTAATTAAAGTGCAATTTTTGGAAAAACCTTCATTCTTCACAGAGCTAAATCACAACATTAAACATATATTTAATATTAATAGCGTACATTTTAAGTCTTCAGATCCCAGAAGTTTAACTCCTGGACTTCAGTTTGCAGTAGAAGATTCCTTTGGAAAAGACTTTATATCAATGTCCTTATGTATACACATATATCTCACAATTACTATGAAGTAACAGTGGCCAACATAACCTCAATTCAATATGAGTTCCTGCTGTGTACTTGAAGTAAATGTCAAAATCTAACAGATAGGCAAAACAGGGTGTTAGAATCAATTCAAAAAAATCAAATAACTAAGCAAGTCACAAGAAACTAATCCTGATAAACAAGGATAAAGATGTTATTTACTAGTAGTTTCAATTCTTCAAGTGAAAGACTATACACATGTTCATAAATATGTCCTATCACCAGAGATCTGAGAAGTTTTTCTCCTGCAGTGCTTGCAAAAATAAACACCCAAAGCCTTGCTTCTTTATTTAGTATGAAGAAACATAGTATGGAATGTATTTGTCATTGTTTCAGTTTTCATTCAGCCACAGAAGTAAAATCATAGCAACACTGGAAGATTTTGAAGGAGAACTGAAATCAAACTACAACTGCAATTACAGGCTTTTATGTTATATCAACCACAGCAAAGCTGTCAGATTACTTTTCCATCTTAACCAGAATATCTGATCTCAATGGAAATACATGTACTGATATGATGATGGAATAAGGAATGTCCTCCCAAATGCTCATGCAAAAGGAAGCAAAACTGATGCCTTCTCTTCATGCTGGAAAGCAAGTAGATATATCAAGATCACCAAAAGCAAAATGGAGCAGAACACCCATTGTCAGTTTGTTAATGAACTACACCAGCAGTGATTTTGTAACAGGTTATTTAGTCAGCTATCATGGATTGTATGTGAAAATTTTGGATGTGAAATTAGAACATTTTGCCTGAAATGCAAAGGTGGGGCTCTAAAATATTGAAATGCAATTCCTCTTTGTCCTGAATCCCAGGCCCACATGCAACAAAGATGTCCAAATAACCTTGCCATTACACTAGATACACTCGTGACATGTGGCTACACTCATGTGGATTTCTAGGAAGCCACAGTAAGTGAAGGAGCATTTCTTGTAAACATTGAGCTGATTTCATCATCACAGCTGAGAAACCCAAGTGTGGAAAACAGTGATCTACTAGGTGAGAAAGCACACTAATTGTAATCATACTTGGAGACAAGCACAGCAAAGATGAGCATGAGACATTATAGATATGTAGAGTATTGGTTCTAAGAAGAATGGGGGCTATTTTACTGGCGTTGTTAGACAACAAATAAAACAGATTCTTCCAGGAACTAGGAAAGGCCTCATTATGAAATTCTTTCCACAAATGTCCATTCTCTATGAGAATACAGATTCAATTTCTGAATATTTACTGTTGAATGATGTGTTAACAGGAAGATGTGTTAACAGAATCTTTGTTATCCTCAGAGACTGATATGCTTTCTGAAAAGAGAGCTATTGGAAAAAACCTAATCGTACAAAGGCCACCCATAAACTCGGACTACTAACAATCCTATCAGAAATCAACACAGAAATAATAATACTGAGGTGATCTATGTAATATATATATCCCTGGAAATCTCAAACTGCAGACTGGACTTTTAAGAAGAGCTCAAGAGAGTTGCTATCCTTAACTTGACTAACATATAAAAAAAACTCCTTCCAGACCCAGTCAGCTCCCCTTTCTAAAATTAAACAAACAAGCATACAAACCTAACCAACACAATAAGTGCAGCACTGAAGGAAGTGCTGTATCTTATGGGAATCAGTATTTCACATTGTGTATCCTTTTGTTTAGCAGGAGCAATGAATTAACATATCCTTTATAAATTCTGTAAGACAACAGTCGTACCTTATGATAGGGCACATTTCCACCCATACCCTGATTGCACAGGCAATGTGTAAGAACCTGTTACTGGGAGGATCCACAGCCTATATATATATATATATATGCCATTAATTGTCTTTGATCCTGGCCAGTCAAAGAGAGAAGCAGGATAAGGCATTTGTTGCTATTTGTGTATGTGTGAGTGCAGTGTTTTCTGCCCTCACTGACAGGTGTGTGTGTGTATGCACAGTGTGCATGTGTGCTTAGGTGCCTGTTGCAAAAGTCTTGTTGCTGCCTGGGTCTGGGGACACCTGCTGCAGCAGCTTCCCCTCTACTGAGTGAATCCATGTATTCAAAATTTTGTTTTCTTACAAAGAACTCCAAACCAATAAAACCCAAGGGTTTTACCAAACACATAAACTCATCAATCAGAATAGACTTCTTCAAGAGATTATTACCTGTTGAAGTATATCTGAGGAGATATACTAATATCTAATTAAATTCTCTATAAATTACAATGATCACTTTTCTTAAAAATATAACAACATCCCAGATCAACACATCTGAGAGAGATAAATGGTGGTCTGATGTATAACTTTCTAAGAAAATAAAAAAAGACTGTGGGATGCCACTGTAAGGCAATTTCCATCCTGTTCTCTCATCGTTTTTCAACTATTCTGCAATAGTTTCAAAAAGTAAAAGAAGTCTAATCTTCCTATATCCCAAATCCACATGGATTGTTTCCAGAATCTTGGTGTAGAGGGGTTACAGCTGCCATTGAGGCAATTTTGTGGCAATTCTGCCAGAGAATTTTAACATTTCACAAGGAAAGGTAAAATCTGAAAGAAAAAGGAAAACTTTAAAATTATAGGCTCCTGTTCATCCTACATGCTAAATTATCTGACCGAAACTGTGCCAGACCTCCATCATTCTGTGTTGCAGTGGGGGTGTCTGCAACCTTCTCTGGAGGACAGCTTTGCCCATGGGAAGAATCAGGAGACGATATTTTTATGGATGTTCACGGATGTTCTTTACTCTTCCCAGCTCCCTCATGGCTGGGTGTCTGGCCAGACTGAGCACCCCTGGGCAACTCCCAGAGTTCCCCGGGCAGGGGCCGTGAGCAGCCAATGGGGTACAGAGCTTGGGTACATGTGACCAGGGAGCAGGGGTCGGGGAGCCCCGTACGAGCCGTTCTTCCCACCCAGGGCCCATCACCGCGGGGGGCTGCCCCAACAATTCTGGTCTTCCTTCTAAAGCAAAGTGCTCAAAAGGAGTAAATGGAAAAGTCCAGGAACAGACATAGTATTAAAGAGGTATGGGCATTTCTGATATCATTTTTCACAGGCATCCATTTTGTCTTCAATACATAATAGCCACAACATTTATGATGAAAGGTTTTAAATGGGTCTAGGAGCATAGATTAAAAAAAAAAAAAAGACAATGGAGAAAGACTATATAAAAGCTAGGAATTATATCTGCCATTTGGTTCTTGATCAGGATACGGAAAAGCAAAAATATTTATATCCATGTCTTCACCTTGACTGGCAATCTCTCAGGTCCATCGTGGAGCAAGTGAAGTGGGTAACATACTTTGCAGTCCTAATACCCTCAAAATTATTTGCTTTTTTTTCTACTCATGGAAGGACAAGTGTATGCCATTTTGTCTTGGTAGGATATGGGACACCTCTGAGAAACGTGTCTGAACGTAGATCTGTGATTACACTTGCAGTAAGACTGTCACCTAGAGCTTGGCAATGACCTCTCAGCTCCATTGTAGACATGGGGTTATTTTCTCCCCACAAATACATAGAGATCTTTTGTCCTGTGTACAGATCCCTACAGTCACTCTATCTTTCCTTCTCCATTAATTATAGAGGTACATAAGAGGAATAAAAACCAGAAGAAAAATAATGATAGAATCAAAACTTCCTATTTCAAGACAAAGATAGAAAATATTTGTGCCTATATCACAAAATATTAAATTCCTTTACTTGCAAATTCATATTTCACAGCCAAATGACAAAATTCTGCAACACTAGAAGACAATCATCAGTGTTTGAGGTGCAGAAAATAATAATCCACTAGTGGTGCACCATTCAGAATCCTGTATGGTTATGTGCAGTAATGTATTTTAAACTATCATACCTGTAGGATATTACATGTACATTTCATATAACAATCAAATGTATAAAACAATTGAGAGGAGATGACTCAGGGGGGACCTCATCTATGTCTATAAGTATCTAATGTGGGGGTGCCAAGAGGATGGAGCCAAACTGTTCAGTGATTCCAAGCAGTAGGACAAGAAGCAATGGCAGAAAATGAGGAACAGAAGTTTCACCAGAATATGAGGTGAAACTGTGCAGGTGAGGGTGCACAGGAACAAATTGTCCAGAGAGATTGTAGAGTCTCCCTCACTGGAGATAGTCAAGCACCATCAGGACACAATCTTGTGCCATGCGCTCATGAGCTGGTATGACCCTGCTAGAGCAGGAAGGATGGACCAGATGAACTGATGTGGTCCCTTCCAACCTGACCCTTTCTGTGATTCTTGCATCACGTTTTGAAAGGAGTGTTTACTAGCACTCTCCTTGGCTGCCACTACTCAGACCATACAAAAAAAAAAAAATAAAAGGAAAAACACCACTTGGCATGTGGCAGGATATTGAAGGAAAGAGCAATTCATGACACTAACCCTCACTTATAAGGCAGACAGTTGACTCAGCTGGTATCTCTTATTTCTTCTTTTAACCTGATCTGTTGTATATCTTACAATGGAAAATAATGGTTTTATAAAACCATTAAATATTTGAGTGACCATAAAGTAAAACAGCTTTGCCTGACAGAAACAAAACAGTGGATGCTCCTCATATATCTAAGAGGCGTTACCACTTCTTGTTAATACAGCAAGACATTTAGAAGGAACTTAAAATAAATGACTGCTCTGTTCCAAATAAAATGTAAGTAGGGCATATTGTTGAAAGTGCTGCCGTTGACAGTGGAAGTACCATGACTCAGTTGAGCCATTCAGCTTCTTTAAATGTGTATCTAGACCCCATCCAGAAGACAAGAAGTGGTTGCTCCAGATGCTTTTAAATAGTTGCAGCTCTCATATTGAAATGTTCCAAACATGTTAAAAAACAAAACAAAACAACCCCACCTAAACCCAGAATTTTTTCATCAGCTATAAAAAAAATTAAGTTTCAAAGTGACCAGCTTAAAACTAAAGTTAATGAATTTACACTTTTCATAATTTTCATTCTTTACAGCAATTTAAAATTCAGAGATATTACAATCTAGGTTATACTGCATACACACTGTATGCAGACAAAATCTAAGAACCACCCTGAAGAGGTTAAATCCTTTTCCCTGTTTCCTCACTTAGAAATGTGAGGAAATGACTTGGATGGTGTAGTCTATGCATACTATATGTACTGAAGTCAAGTGTCCATCCATTTAATGATCCCACACTCTATAGATTTCATTTATTAAAACTATATTTTTCCTAATTTTCTAGTTTCTGCTGATATTTGTACCTAATTAAAAATTATTAGGTCTTTTCTTTAGTGCTTAGAACATTTATTTCATCTATCCAGTTGCCAGAATGCAACAAGTAGTTGCACTTTTTTTATTCTTATGAAATAAAAAAAAATTACAACCTTCCGGTGGAGCTACTATGCCTTAACCAAATGTACCATAGGTAGCAGTCATGCATTATATTACTCATTATTTAGAAAATCTTCCACTATCTTATCATGGTATGATGGAAGTCTTGGGCATGAGATTGTCAAAGACTGTAAAGAGCACTGTTCACATCTCCAGTGACATATCACTTGTTCATTACTTACTGCAATGGCACTACCAACTCCATTTACAGAAGGAAAGGAACCTATGCCAACTCTATTTTGTAAAATAGTCTCAGTTTGACAGTGTTAATTGTATTTTCAATTTTATGTACTCTGGTATAAATAAATTATTCTAATATATTGCAATAAAAGTCTGGTAACTTTGTAGATCTATTTAAAAACAAGTTTGATTTTAAATAGAGAGAAACATGCCATTCTCACATACTGCCACATTTTCTATGCTTCAAAAGTAAACCGATTCTACAGCCAAGTTGATTAATTTTAGTCAGTATAAACATGAGCTACACAATGCCATCTTTTCCTTTATAATTCTAGGCATTAGGTCATAAAAGTAATATGAAATTTTTACAGTGAACTGATCAGGAAAAAAAAGTTGTGGTTTTACTTTGAAGTGTTTTCCCACGACATATAAGTATACTCCAGTGTAATTAATGCATATTCCACAGTCAAAAAAAAAAAGTCAAAATTTATTTAGGCTTCACATAGAGCATCTTTTTCAAAATACTTTGCATGTTTCTTCCGAAAGTTTTGTTATGAGATCTTTTGTCACTCTTGTATTGTGGCTGAGCTGTACTAAAGCTTTGATGCATCTTCCTTTCAACTTCTATGAAATCAGATTTAAAAGTGACAAAGGCATCACACCAGTGAGCTTCTTCAGCTGTAGGCACATTCTGATTGTCTGCTGAGGGCTGCCTGTGCTGATGAACAATTATCTTTTGGTCTTTCAGCTGTGTATTTAATTCAACAGAAAAGGCAAAGGTAAGAATAAGTAATATTCTGAACATGCTACAAAGAAGTTAACCTTTTGTCATTATATATCATTCCTTACTATTCAATACATATTTACTTCTACCAACGTATCTTACTGTTCCATTAGCCTACACATTATATACACAAGAGAAATCTTTTTGTAGTGAGCTTTTTAATAAACCTTTACAAGCATTTCTTGATATGTTATAAATATCTAGGTTGCTAAGAGTTATTATCTCATCATTTTGTAGCATTCCTACTTGTAGCATGTCAAAAAAGGGTTGCCAAAATATGTTTGTCTATCATCTACCATAGTTTGATTTTCCAGCACTGAAAGGCAGATTTTCTAGAATATATTTTCTCATTAGGAAACAATTTTGGATTTATTTGGAGAATATTTTTCATTTTAGGATTTCCAACTTCTATGTTTTCATCTTTGCTTTTTTGAATCCATTTACTGCTGTGCAAAAAAAAGAACCTACTCTATGTGACAATCTCCGGTCTGCAAAGGCCATTTATAATGTTAATGTATACATCTAATTTTATATTGCATAATAAATCTTCAGCTACCCCTATATGTGGCAACTCTGAAGGTTCAATCAGAGGTTGGATATATCTATATTTAATGTAGCTCTTAATAAAAAATTAGCACAGGCCTTCGATGAAAATAAGCTTTCTTGGTTTATGTGGTCTGCTTCACAGAACTATTAAAATGATTTTTATTACAGTATTAGTGTTCATACAAGCATAATAACAAAGTTAACTATTTGGTTAAATATAGAAAAATACGTACTGAAACATGTTTGCCCTCACAAATGTCATCATGAAATGATGGCATGAAAATGTCACCAGTCAAACAGTGGCAAGCTACAAAGCACAAAAAAATTCAGTGCCAAGAAAGAAATGTCTATCTACATAAAACAATCACTTATTGCAATATAGCTCAGAAAAAAACAGTCATACGTTATTCTATGTTATTATAAAAAATATGTGGTTAGCATGTTTTAGATAAGACAGTGACAAAAAAGGATAATAAGATACCTAAATTGTAGTTTGACAAATTGCTAAACCTTTATTGAATGAGCCAATGAGTTTCCCTTTTGTGTAACAGACTCTGTTGTAAGGGTCTCTGATTAGTCTGATTAGAAACACTTGGCATTCTATTTTCAAAATAAGTGGAATCAAGGAAAAAAATCGTGTTTTTTGACTTCCTAGAAACTTTATTCTGTGGAGCACACTATTCAATATATTTTTCTCAAGACCATATTTACAGCCAAACATTTTTAAAGCACTCAATTTTGATTGAAAATACTTCTGCTCTTATTTTTATACTTAAAAATTGATTTATAGTAATGTAAATATTCTAACTGAATCTACTATGCAGAATGTTTATAAATAAACTTTCCTCCTTTGTACTTAAATGCCAGGTAGTATTTTGATGAAAAGCAATGACTTACATTCAGCTATTTAAGACAATAAAATTTCGCATGGTTTTACTTTTGCTGCAGTGAATTTACTGCAAATTCCACCAGTCTGACAGATTCAATCTGTCCATCTGTTGAAATGACAGGTCGTATTTGCAGCATCAAATATTTCAAGAATTGCCAAATATATTAGAAGTGACAAAGAATGCAAGGAGCACGAAGTGCATTTTGGTTGTAAAATAAAATTTCAGAGACAACCACCCCAGCTAGTCTACACATATGGTATATAAATGTGTTCAGATAACATTAGTTAAATTCACTAAGTTAAAAAAATCCATAAGCTATTTTTAAGTTTTTCTTTGCCATCTGATGAACTAAGCTTCTCTCTCACCATACATATATATATATATATTTGGATTTTAGCAATAACTTTTGTTTGTTACTTGCAGTACTAATTTTGTTCTTACTTCCATAAAATGTGTAATGTCTGTGTAGGAACTCTAAAAAGTTTTCTGGGGAAGAATATGCTCTGCAGAAAGGTTATAGCTACAATTGTATTTGCCTCCAGAATCTGTCCTCGGAAGATGCTGACATATGGAGTGATCCAGCATAACATCTAAACACTCCTTAGCTACCAGCTTCAAATGGGTAATTTATCTTCAGAAATAATTGATGCACAATCTGAAGATTTAAGCATTAATTACTTTTCATAATCAAGCTGTGTGTATCTAAAATACACTTGAGAAACAAGCTGTGTGTACTTAAAATACACTTGAGAGACTAGTTTCGTGTATCCAAGTTTAAGAAATGTTGATGCTTTTCAAATTAAAGTCTTTGGAAAACAAGTTCTAACTAAACATTGCATCATAGTTATATCACACTTCTGAAACTTAATATTTAAATAGTATTATGTTTTGAGGATTGAAAAGCTCATTTCTCAACTCTTCACACCGCTCAAATTAAATAAGCTTCGATGTAATTTTCCCATGAACAGATCTTATTCTTAATGGAGTTGTCTAACAAATCCTGATTTTACCATTTTGATTGTTTTATCTCTAATCATTTAGGAGGCTAAAAACCCCAACTGAGTAAAAAAGGAATTTGTGAATACCATGACCACTTCTAAAAAAGGATCAAGAGCCTAATAAGTGGCACATCAATTAGCAACACTTTTCAGTACCCTTAATGGGAGAATTATATTAACCTTCTCTAAATAAGCATTCAAAAATATCTGTAAAAACTTGAACACAAATATTGACTTCTGAAGTCAGTAGAAGTCCAAAGATGATAGCAACGTATCTTGCTAAAAAGTTCCAAGGCATACATAGTTTTAAATTTATAATACGAAATGCAGAAAGTAATAATAAAAAAAAATCAGAATACTTATATTAAAAAATATAAGTAAATATAATATATTTACTGATGCCTGGGTGTTGTCCCTGTCACTTGAACTCCAGATCTCCAGATACAATAAAGGCACTGAAAAGAGAAAAGCTGCATTAATCAAAGACCCTATGATTCTAATACAACTCATGAAATACCGGTTAAATACTTTGTATTGTTCAGACATTATACAATCATTCTGGTTTAAAAAAAAAAAAAACCCAAACCCTACAAACAACACACACACATATAAAAAGAAAAAAACAAACCACAAAAAGCCCCATAAGCAAACAACCACCCCAAGCAGACACAGCAGTATGTCCTAACTTACTAAAAGTTTTATCATTCATTGTGTACTTTCTCTCTTTGGCTCACTGAGCTGGAAAGAGTACAGCAAGGTCCACTCTGTCACAACCCTGTGTTTAAGGACGCCATACCCGAGCTGTGTAACAGTGCAGTTAGAGGTAGATGACGCTGACAGACTTCAGAACTTCTCTTGTTCCATCCCCACAGAAACAAGGCTCCCAATGCCCCACATCCCCATGTCCAGCCAGCAGGATTTTGGCAAGTTGTGTGTTGCCAAGAGGTGCTCAGGTACACAGACACACACACAGTGCAAACAGTACAGACGTGGCCAAGCACACAGATTGCACAGGGAGAAGTGATGTGGCCCATACTGCAGCCCACACTAACACAAACAGCTTTTATGTAATTGTGGACAGCACAGGGAGTCCAGTTTTCTCTTTTCTCTCCATCTGACCAGGACTGAAGTTTGACTCACAGATGTAACACAGGATTTCCCCTTAGCTGGCCCCTAGATCCTGATCTCCTTCTGTGACTCAGCCCCTTGACTCTCAGCTCTGACTTGTGGTCCTACACTGGAGGTTGGCACTCTGACCTCTGTCTGCACATCAGCTGGTCTGACTGAAGCCTGACAGCTGCCTTGCATGCACGCACACGTACATTACAGCCTCTCCAACATCAAGCCTGTGATAGTCAAAGTGGGGTTCCCAGATCCTGGTCTATCCCCTTTTTGACAGGCAAACCCAGGGATCCTTCAGACCATGTTGTCTCAATCTCATTCTCTCTGTCTCATCACTGGCACTCACACCCTTTAGCTTACTCATCTGTTAGTCCAGTTTGGAGTTTGTTACCATTCAAAAGCACAGGCTCACTGCAGAGAGCTTGCCCACATACCAAGTTGTTAGAAACAGGATTTTGTACAACTGCAGAATATGCTGAAATGAAAAAGCACAGGGTTTGGCGAGAAAATTGTACATAGTTTCTTTATTTTCTTTTCTCTCCTCTGAACCACTTTTGTTCCTACCCAGTACCAAGGTGATCTTTAAAGTTCCTTCCTACCCTAATTATTCTATTTCTATGCTACTGGTGGATGTTACATCAAGGGCAATAGGCTAAAGGTTCTCCTCTGATGGTATACAGAGCAGCCAGTTCCATGTGCTCCACTAGGTTGGAAAGGTTTCTTTCTCTGCTTTTCACATTGCTCCTCTGAGCCTCACCAGGTCCTCTGTTTAATTTAATTAACTTTTGGTCAGATAAGCCAGCCCCTACCATTCAAAAGGAGTGGCATTCTGAGTTTTCACTATGTAGCTGCCTTTTTTCACAAAACTTACAAAATTATCTTTGAGGTTTGGATTTTTGTTTTGATTTTGAAATTTCTAGAGGACAGATTGGAAGTGTCATCAGGTATGACTAAATTTTGTAGGAAATGAGGAATAAAATATTAGTAATCTTCCTTTTCTTCTTCTTTCACTACTTTACTTTCTCCTTTATTTCTCATTAACTAGTTAATTTCTCCATTGCCAGTAAATCTAAGGACACTTATTTTTTATCTAGGCAAGCAATTCCTTTCAGCCCCACATTATTTACATTTATTACGATCAGCATTTATCGTGCTGTTTGCATTTTCCATGTCTTCTCTATCCTCAGAAGTACTCACCTTTAATCTCATTGAACAGAAATCTAGAATTGCTATCGGAATTCTTCCATTCATTTCCAAGCTAGATTTTTGTCAAACTTAAAACTTGAAAATACACTGAAACCAGTCAGTGTCTACTTGTCTTTTTAGGAGAAGTATTTCATTCCATCACTCGTTATTTTTTTGCTGTTCCTGCAGAACTAGGAAGCAGGTTCTGTTTTTCTCCTTCCATTTTCCCCTAGTGAAAACAGATCATGGCTTGTAGCTACCTAGAGCTGTCTTAAAAAATGAATGTCCTGGCTGTCTCCCCTCCCAACTTCTTGCCCACACCCACAGCCTGCTCCCTGCAGAGCCAGAGTGAGAAACACAGAACACCTTGTGGAAGCACTGTTCAGCAACAACTAAAGTCTTGGTGTGTTGTCAACTCTATTTTGGTCACCAACATAAAACACAGCATCATATATAGACTGCTGTAAAGACAATTAACTTCAAGTCATCCAAACCCAGTATATTCCAGTAGGATTTTTACAACTTTGCAACGCAACTCAAAACTTCTTAATACTTTGATTCAAGCATTGGTTAAATTACTCATCTTACCTTCTATCCATCTGATGTCTGTACAGTGATTTCATCAATTGAGGTATAAGTTAGGTGTAACCCAGGTAAATTGATGAAGAATACTAGTGAAAACCCTGGAAATAGCTTTGTTTGGGAAAGACTCAAAATTCATGTAACTACATGCACAGATGTGAGCCTCTTTGCAGGGTATTAATTTTCTTGTAAATATACTGCACAGAATTTTTTGTAAGATGATATTTTATCAGTACATGATACAGTCTGACAAACTATGTAAGTGAATGCTGAATGCTTACAAAAAAGGAATCAAAAAAGTTGTAGAAATGTGAGCTTAGTGGCTATATATATAAAATTTCTATATAGCAATATATAAGACATTTATACTAATTTTAAAAGTTGATACATCCTTTGAGTATTAGAAAGACCCTGATTTGTACAGAAACATATCATTACATTGAAAACCACACACGTTATAGAAAGCTTGTATTTCTAAAATTAAAATAATGATTCTTCTCTCCTATAACTTTTTACTATTATGGAAAAGTTATGGGGAAGAAACATGTGTGACGATGAAATTACAAGTAAGCTAGCACAATATAATAATTATTTCAGTTATGATTATGAAAAATCAAATGACACGGACATGGCTAGGTACATATTGTCCAGCTAAAAAGAAAACATGATGATTTGCAGCAATAAAAATCTGCCAGAATGCTAACTGTAGTAACTTCAGGGAAGGCTGACAGTATTATTGAGACTGGCAGAGTGGCAACCTGGAACTGCATATTCAGTTCAATCAAGTACTTCTCCAGGACAGGACATTCAAAAACTGCATTTCTTGGAGCTGTTCTATGGTTCTGCTCTTCTAAGAATATTTCAAGATTAATTTCCAGGTAACTTTCAATACAAAGGAAAAGTACTGCTAAGAAAAATGCACCATGTGAACATACCTGTGAGAGGTTGCACTTGAAAGAGGATACTTGTTACAGATTTTCAATTGTTGCTGATTTATAAATTTATTACCCACATTTCTCTCCCTCCAGTTTTTAAAATCTATGTTTTAAACACTTCTGAATAGCTAAGGAAAAGCTGTGTGCTAGTCATTATATTTTAGTATTTAATATAAATTTAATTTTGTATTTTATAGTATATATTTAGTGTTTTATTATATTATAATATAGTGTATATTAAGTATTTTATAGTATTCATTTATATTTATCATTTTATAAAAATTTATATTTAGTATTTTATATAAATTTAAGTTTAAGAGGTTAGACTGAACCACTGGGTTCTTTTAACATACTTGCAGTGCAAACTCAGAGTGTGAATATATAGATGGATAAGCATTGGAAGAATGCTACTAATGCAAAATCATGATATAATATAGTAGCCTTCAACAGCTAGTCAGTAGAAAACCCCATTGGTGAAATGCAAATTGAGAATTCCTATTACAGTGTGAAATTTTCCTCAGCTCTTCACAAACTGGAAGTATTTCAGTTTATCTCATCTGGCTTCTTTTAGGAGAATTTTAAGGGAGTGTTTGTAGCATATTTGAGGACAAATCTTTGCAGCGAATTGTTCACTTATTCAGGAAGAAATGCTACAGATTCATTAGGGCTAAGGTCCAACTATACATGCTTTACCTCATTTAAGAAAAATGCTTGAAAAATACATTAAGTTAAAAGGAACACTGTAAAAAGAATGAATAGAGAAATACAGAACTTGTTGTGTAGAAGTGCATGAACTGACACCTTAGGCATCTCAAAGATGTAGCAACTGTTCCAGAGGGAGGCTAGGAAGAAGAAGATAAAGCCCTGAGTGTATTGCCAGTAACTTTGTTGCAGAATCAAACTCTGGGCTGAAGAGTACCTATCCTAAATTAAAGAGAACTGTTTTCAGAAGGAGAGAAATGTGGTGACAAAAGGGCAATATACATAGCAACACATCTGTCTATGGAGAGAAAGTAAGATATTATGGCAGACAACTGAAGAAAAAAGTATAAAAGACACAAATAATTTCCTTTGACACATTTTTTTCTTTCTCGTATTTCCTTATCTCTTACCAACCTGAGAGAAACATTCCAGAGCAGAAAACAGATGTAATGAGCTGTAACCCACAAAGTTGAATTTCTTTAATGTGCCTCTTTGAGAAGTCTACAATCTGAGGACTACAACCTGGGCAGCAGGGTGATCCAGTTCTGAGAGCTTTGTTGAATGAGTAAATAACACTTTTGTCATTCAGTATGAATACCTATACCCACGACTGCCTGTGATGCTTAAATATACTTCAAGGACAGCTACAGAATTCTGCTTACTTTAGCTTACATATCAAAACTCTGCTAGAAAAGGCATTTATGAATGTCCATTTATGACAGGCATGCAAATGCCTAGGCAGAAATAATAATGAATTATTCTCTGAAAAGTACATGCTACATGTGCTACACAGAGAAACTTCTTAGCCATTTAAGATGACTTCTGGTTGGACTTATTCTCAGTTTATGAAAATAACACTGTGAATTCCTTTTCATCTTCTCTCAGCCTAAAATATTGCAATTATTAGAGGAACTACTATTTTTGTGCAAAGGTAGCAATTAAAAGTTAATCAGGATCAAGAGAGGCTTCATCCATGCCAGTAAATTAAATGTGTCAGGAACTATTCTTTGTCAGTGAGGCCAGTGATCATGGATCACTCAGCATCCATGATTTAAACATGTTTGCTGCCTATTGGAAAACAGCCTAAGACTATAAAAATTCCTGAACAATTCCTGGGAATCAGCTGGGGAAGTACAAATAGCATGAGAATCCCTATAAGCAGCAGATCCTACTACCTTTACATTTATAAATAAAAGTGCAGCCTTTCATACTGGGCTGGCAAAAAAAATACCACAAAAGAAGGCATGATTCCTGACCTAACTAATCTGTAACACCATTTGAAGTTAATCGTAAATGAATGTGATAAATAGGAACAGGAGAGAACTGAACACTGTAATTAAAATTTGACAACATGAATATGCAAGCTGTAAAACTTGATTGTTACACACTGTGCAAAGGTCTGGATTCTTGTCAAGGAGACAAGAAGAAGAGGAAAGAGTCATTCATCAGCTTCGTTCCACTGAATCAAAATTTAGCAATCACTGGCTGGTCAATTTATTTAAAGAACACCATAAGGCGGACTAAGAGGAACAAGTTTAAGAAAAATATGAATCCAAGAAGAATACAGCATGTTTCAGGATTGCAATGGAAGAAACCATTAAGACAGCCAATAAAGGAGCAGGAAAAAGAAAGTTCACATCAAAGAAAAAGGAGGACTTTGAAATATGTTACATAGCAAATGACAAGTGTTAGAAATGAAGAAAACACATGAGGGTTGATGAAAAAAAAATTAATTTCATGAGACATGAGAAGAATAAAAAGTGGCATGGCTGAAATGATGGAGGAGGTAAATGGTCTAACTACTTTAGTTGGAAATGTTTGGTCAGTGAGATTATGGTTGTAAAGGAGAAAAGAGATGAGAGTCATGAGCATTTGTAGAGATTCCTCAGGCAACTGGGAAAAGCAGTTAAGGAATCAAACAGGATAACTTAGGGCTGTGAGTGCGTGGATAAGAGTTTGTGACGCCAGAGAAATTAATCAAGATGGGTGAGTATTACGATCCAGCCAAAACTCAGAAAAGCAAAGAAAACTAATTCTCTGTACATAAACCAGAAATAATTTAGAAGGTTCAAAATATTCCCAAAAACGAGATTAAAACCAATCGAGATTAAATGTTGATGCCAAAAAATGATGCATTTTATTTCATAGTAAAAGAGGCAAAGAGAAGAAAAGAGAAAACAAAGAAAGAAAGAAATGGAGAAAGAAATGTGTGTGGGGAGTGGGGGGACAAGGAGAGGTGACAGGGGTTAGGTGAGAGCACATCACTCATCCAGGGGTCCCAATGATGTCTCGTTGCTTGCCTCCATCTGCTCTGCTGGTTCTGAGGGTCCCTCGTCACCACTGCCACATGTTGCAGAGTGCAGAATTCCATGGGTTAATGCACACTTAGGGCAGGTGGGAATGCCCACTTGTCTCCCTTGCAGGGGCCAGTGTGACCCTGTCCCTCGCAGCACTGAGAGTCTGTGGCACCATCTCTGGAGCTCTGGGCAGGGCCTGTGGACCCCTTTGAGGGGGGCCCTTTGCTGGGCTGTGTCACCCACTCTGCTGAAGATAAGCTTCTCCCTCCCCTGGGTGAAGGCTCCTCAGCCAAGCTCCTCTGCCCAGGGGAGGCTGGGCGGGCACTGCGCCTCTGACCACACACCCAAAGCCTCTCTCCCCCCACCCTTGGGTGCCAGGGTCTGTGCCAGCCTGGCAGCTGAGAGCCCTGGGACAGTGGCCTCCACCTTGGAGGAGTTAATCTTGTGCTTTGTGAATGTCCCCAGCCCTGAATCTTTATCTTATCTTCATCAGTGAGCAGGTCCAGGGCCTCTCAGAGCCCCATTCAGGGTGATGTAGTCTTCTCTGCAGCTTTTGTACAATTTTAAAAGTCCTTCTTGAAAATGTTAAAGTAATAAACTATAATATTTCAGTCTCTGACAGTGAGATCACAGAAACACGGAATCACAGAATCACAGAACATGCTGAGTTGGAAGGGACCCACAAGAGTCATCAAGTCCAGCTCCCAGCCCTGCACAGCACCATCCCCAAGAGTCACACCATGTGCTGTGGTGGTGAGTTTGTAGTGGGTTTTTGAGAAATCTCAGAGAAAGGCTGGACAAATGCAAGTTTTTGTTAAGCTGTCCTGGAAACCATTTTCTAAGGGAACTTTTTGTAGTTTCCCAGGAGAGAGCTTTGGCAAAGAATGTAAATAAGAGATATGTTGATGGTAAGGTGGTTGCCTTGACCAATGAAATGTCTTCCTCTGTCTTGTTGTGAATTCCTGACAGACAGAGTCAGGGGGAGACAGACAGAGAGACAGAGACGTTCCCTGCAGCTGAACATGCTGGAGGGAGAAAGATTTGTTCTGTTTTCTTGATATTAATAAATAAGCCTTCTGAGAAAAACATGGACATGTGTGGTTTGTGGAAGGGCCCTGGAAAACTAGGGCAGGCTCCTTTCTACAATGTGCCTGAGAGAGAGTCCAAACACTTCATGAACTCTGTCAGGCTTGGTGCTGTGATGACTTCCCTGGGGAACCTGTTCCAGTGCCCAAATACCCAATGGGTGAAGGTCTTTTTTCTAATATTCCACCTAAACCTCCTCTGACACAACTTCAGGCCATTCCCTTGGGTACTGTCACTGGTCACCACAAAGAGATCAGTGTCTCTCCCTCCTCTTCCCCTCACGAGGAAGTTGTAACTGCAATGAGGCCTCCCCTCACTCTCCTTCAGGCTGAACAGACCAAGTGACCACAGCTGCTCCTCATATGGATTCCTCTCAAGGCCCTTCACCATCTTCATGGCTCTCCTTTGGATGCTCTCTAATAGTTTAATATCTCCCTTATGTTGTGATGACCAAAACTGCACAGAGGACCCAAGGTGAGATTGCCCCAGTGCAGAGCAGAGCGGGACAATCCCCTTCCTTCCTTGCTCGGCTGGCAGTGCTGTGCCTGATGCACCCCAGGACATGCTAATGAATTAACTGCTTCAAAGCAGTGAAAAGAGAAAAGGGACAGAAAAACACCATTGCAGAAAAGTGTCATTTCTGATCATCTTGTGTATGAAGAATCCACAGAATAAGACCTCCTAATGAAAGAGATCTAAATGGTAGATATGAGGTTTAAAAAGTGAGTCAGATAATTAGAAATGGCAATGACAGCTAGGATAGAGAAAAAAAGGCAAAGGCCTGGGCAAATGTTAACAGGGAGAGGATAAATACAGAGAGATGGGCTAAGAGGGAAAGATCTGAGGTACAAGAAGCTAATATAAATTAACTGGTAGAGAATACAGATAAAGCACTGAGACACACACAGGTGTTAGGTGACTGGTGGAACTCATAAGCCTTTTACCAATAAAACAATAAATGAACTAGTAAACAAGTCAACACAGAAATTATGAAAATTATCATACACCAGAGTAACAAGTTGCATGTGCTAATACACATGTCAATAAGGAGAACAAAACAGCGACTTGGTTTGGTTTGTCAGAGACAGTCAAAGCAGCTGGACAGAAGCTGAACACCTGATGTTGGGGCTGCCACTCTGATGTAACTGTGGTGAAGTCAAGGACCTGCATCAATTTTCTGTAACATGCTTTGTGTTCCACATATGACCTGTACATACCAAAAGTTTATGGAATAAACACATTTGATGGAATTGTAAGAGGTGCATATGTACACAAGTCTTCAATATACACTGGGAAGACCTCAGGTAATATTTCAGTAAAGTGATTGCTGAATTACAAAGGGCATGTTTAACCATAAATCTTAAAAAAACACAATTACATATTATAATTTATGTATATACAATATTTACTTTTTTAAGCTTGAAGAGAACTGCACCAATAAAGCGACCTTTTAGTGTACCATTATTTGAAAAAATGCAGAATTTACATTAACTTTGGTCATGGATATGTACCTTGAATAACTGGTATCTGTAAAGAAAGTACATTACCCTAAAAATTGATACTTAAGAATGAGCTAAAGAAAACTGTGTTCAGGGACTAAAACATGAGTAGTCAGGGTATTTTTGGCTAAGTATACATTATGGTTTGTTTTACTTGGTATACTAATAAGCTTATCTGTAAGATGTTTTATTATTTTATTTTCAAATGATATCTCTTTTAAAACAGAAACATTACTGAAGAATAGTCAGTCTGATGTAACAGTCATACTACTATTACATGCTAGTATTTTTAAATTATTACTTTTCTCCAACATTTGCAGTGATGATACTAATTAGCAGCTATAGTTTTTTCCTGTTTGGTTCCTAATTGTGTCATTTTTTTGAAATCATGTCTAAAGTGGAAGTCAATTCTAATTGACTCCACCATTCTGCATAATAAAAAATCTCTACATTAGACAAACTCATATTTTCCTCTGAACAAAATCTGTAAATATATTACTGAGATTATTTAATACATTTAGTAAATCCCTATCAGGTGTTGTATGAAGCTTAACTAAAAATCACAGTCATTGTACAATTTTTGAAAGAAAATAAATATTTCTATTTATAATAAAATGATCAGATTTTTGTGGAGATTTTCCTTGCATTCCTTTAAAATATTATTTTAAACAAATAATCTGGTTGTATTATTTCTAAAACTATTATGACTTAAATTTGGGGAGTATTAATATTTTGGGCATTATTAATCAATAATTATTCTGAGTCATAACAACAGGTCCAAAGACAAATATTTTAGAGGTGTTAGTCAGCCAGAAGTATAGTTGAATAAATAATTTTCACTGGATCATTTTTTGAATCATTCAAGCAATACAAACTGAACATTTTCAAATAACTTTCTAAATTAAAAACCTGCTACAAAACATAAAAGTTAACTCCTTTTCTAAGTAGTCTCGGTCAATAATAGAACTAATTGAAAAACTATAAATTTAGTACAGTGCAGCATGTAGTCTCTATCTTGCTCTGCCTATACATCAATAGGTCATTCTCAGTTAATTAAGTGAAGGCATAATCACCTTAATTTATGTAGTTCAGGTCAGTTAATGATATCTTAGTACAGTACCTGAACATTTGGCCTGCCCATATAACTAGCTGGATATACCCAGTTCATTCTGTAGCTCTTCAACTTCAGCTCTTCATTTTTCATCTCAGATTTCACTTTACACAGCCTAGTCTGGAGCTCCTAAGTCTAATTTCTTGAGGATGGAGCTGAAATAAAACCAGAAAAAATTAACAGGTTAACAAACCAATGTCATAGGATTGTAGTCTGTGATAGTATTTTAGTCAGAAAAATCATAAAAGGTGACAGCTCCAAATTAACTACTTGTATCACTTAAGTAAGTAATATTTTTAAATAGTATAATAACAATACACAAAGGAATAATAAAAAACAAAGAAATAGGGCTGAAAACCATCTTATTTTTCCCATAAATTATATAGCTTTAAAACAGCCATAAGAAGAAAGAATTTTACAGAACACACAACATGCAGTGTGGTACCTCAAAGAGATGATCATCCTTTTCCTGTGGCAGAGAAAGTGTATTCTTCTGCTGTCTGTGTAGCTCATCTTCTCCTCTCTGAAGCTGCAAGTTTACACACAAAGACAAACCACAATGTCAACCAATTGGACCTCACTTAGGGAACCAAAGAGATCGATTTGTAAAGCAAAGGATGAACAGGACCCCATTTCTGAAGTACGTTGCTCAAACTGCTCTTTCATTAAAAGATGCTCTCTCTTATTGATTTTGGCTTAAATAATGAGAAAGCTTATCCAAAAATCTTTAGCATTTGGGCTCAAGTTAAGGAAATCAATAGAGTCATTTCCCATTTGAACTGCATATGTGAGTTTTATGTACGAGAGACAAGACAAAGCCCAAATCGGATAAATCAATAACATTGTCAATAGAACATGAAGCTGACAAATGGCATTTTTAAGCAATTAAAGAGAGCTGTAAACATACAGAAGCTAATCAATTACAGTGTTCTGCTATTAACAGTTTTTAATTTATACAAACATTGTTAGAATGAGGAATCAAGATAACTATACATGTTTCTTGCTACTGTTTAGGGATTGTGACATAAAAGCTTTTGTTCTTTCAATATGTAAATCTTCCATTGGTCACAGGAGAAAAGGAAATATTTAATTAATCATTGAATTCCTACACTGTTATGTCTACACATATAATAAACATAGTGGACACAGACTTTGACTGTGATTTTTCACCCAATATGGAGTAAAAGGAAACTGAAATACGCAATTATATGCAATAGAACAAAGCATAGAATCATAGAAATATTGATTGCAAGGGATGCCTATGGGTCACCTAACTGGACATCTCACTCAGAGTAAGACCCCAGCCAGTACTAGGTTGGGTCAATTTTTGCTTTTCTAGACAAGTGTGAAAAAACCCCAAGGACAGAGATTCCATCACCCAACTTCATAAAGTGTTCCACCGCTATATGAGCCTCCTGGTGAAGTACATTTTCTAATGTTGATACCAAAGTTGAAACTTGTGACTTATACTTTTTAATATGGCAAGTGCTGGTAGTAAGGAGAGTTAGAGTCACCACCCTTGTAGTGTACCTTCAAATTGCACTGACTGCTATTAAGGATCTCTTTAGCCTTTCTTTCACTGGATTAAGCAACCTCTTATTGAAGACCCTGTGCTTCAGGTCTCTAACCATGTTATGCTCTGTTAGCCCTCTTTTGGATTCCTTCCAGTTTTCCAACATCCTTCCTGAACGGCAAGATAGACATAAACAAAATATATGTGAAGTACAAAGTGATGCCTTAGGTTTTAACTTTATATTTTTTCAAATCCTGTATTGCCCAGTGTAACTTGGAAGTTCCTTGTAGCTCATTAGCTGCTGCCCTCTTATGTTAAAATAGACATAACAAAGCCTCTCTGGCTTGATCTCCAAAGACACCCAGACCATCCTA
>VZTN01028566.1:25888-37940 GCA_013400515.1 Erpornis zantholeuca
AGGCATCAAAAGTAACAATAACTTCCTTTGATGTAATCTCCACATTCCTTCCAATGTAGGCCAGTTTGCCTTATTTGTGGTGACAGCATTTCATTCATACTCAACTTGCAAGCCACTATAACCTCTCCTTTCAGCAGAGCTGTGGCCCAGTCAGTTAGTTTCCAGACTGTGCTGATGCACTTGGCTGTTTTTACAGAAGTACAGGGCTTTTTCACTTCTCCTTCTAAACGTATTAGGTTTCTTTTGGTCCAGCCCCTCTGCTTCTCAATGTTTTTCCGTCCAGTGTAACTTAACCTTCCCTTCCCAATTTTGCCTCGTGAAAATTTGCTGAGGGTCCATTCTATCTCATCATCTTGAAATATTTTCATCATAGAGGAAAATAACTGAATAAGAAAGGCAGAAGTATTGACTGGATGTCATCTGGAAGCTGAGCCATTAATTACTATCTTCAGAGTCCAAATGCCTGCTCATTTTTCAATCCATCTAGCAACCCATTCATCCAACACATTCATGTCAGCTTATAAATAAAAATACAATTGAAAATGATGTTAAAAGTCATGTTTAAGTTGAGTTATCTTATATGGGCCTATGTAACCAATCCTTTCAACACAGAAGGCAATCAGATTAGTCAATCGTAATGCTTGTGCTGCCTGTTCAGGTGCAACAAGTGCATCTTCATAACTCAGCATGCACAAACCTTTCTCATAGCATGATTCTCAAAATGTAAAGGCACATATTATGCATAAAGATAAAAGACAAAAAATGTTGAGGCTTATCAGCCATAAGAGCAATAAGTAGTTTTGAAACAACCACATATACACTAACATGAGGCTAGCACTTCCATTTTGCTACTTGCAAAGAGCCTTCTTTTTCTTTTCCTCCTCACATAGGATACTTCAATTGCTCATGGGCAGCATCCAGATAAGGTAACAGAACTCCTATTCCTGTTCATCTAAAGGGATGTACATCTAGAAACAACAAAGGGTTTTGAAAGAGAAAAGCAACCAGAAAACTTGTATTTTTGAGTCAAAATCTCAAAGGTTTTTTACCGATATGTAACTTCTCTTTCTTCTATTGATAGCCTAAATGTACATTCACACTGTAAATAACTCCAAGAAAAAGCTTGATCAACAATCTAGCAGAGCAGCTTTGGAGCACTTAAAGAAATCACCAAATGTAGAAACATATTTGCCTTTAGCAACCCAAAACAATATTGCATTCAGTAGTGGCATGACAGGAAATGAAGAGAAAGTTTCTGAACAATGCCAGTAATATTGTCTGATTTCTGGTGGATTATGCCCTGATTCCATTGAGAGGATATATTTTGGCAGTTACATAGCAAAACTCAATTCAAACCACTATCCATTTGGACAGCCATTGAGTAGAAATGACTAAATTTGTAAAATGAAAAGCACAGGAAATTTCTTGATGCCTGTGGACCTGTGAATACCAATAACATTCTTGACTTTGAACATATGAAAGATAAATGCTTATTTCAGAGGTCTCAAGCTTAGGAAAGAAAACTGGAAGCTTAATTTACCAGCTACAGACGAAAGGACATAAATTTAGCAGATACATTAGAAGAGATACTCTACCTCTGAAAAACAGATAGAATAAGGGTCATTCTTCATATGGTTGAGTTTGTTCACTTATTAGCACCAGTATTGACAGGAAGAAAGCAGGTTTTTATAGGTACAGGAAGAATATTTCAAAGGAGAATTATTCTTCTATATATTGTTCTAATTTTAAATCCCACTGGATAGTAGGGTCTTGAAATTTAAAAATACTCCTCAAGAAATATCTGAACTGCAGGATGAGAGAAAAATCAGAAGCTACCAGTTTAGGCAGGTGACTCAAAATTCTGGGAACCTAAAGGGAATAGGAAAGAGAGAAGAGCACCCAAAACTGTGAACAGATCTGCAGAAAAGTTGGTTCTATTCTTGCTAGCATAGAAGACACTGTTCTCATCTAACCTATGCAGGAGAGGCACTTTTTAATTGTAGTTTTTGGCCAAGAGGTTAGTTGAGGAATTGCATTTAGTAGAATTCAACTTTTTTACAAGCAAAGGAGCTCTAATGACTATTGACTCTCCAGTCACTTTGACAAACACTGTGATTTGTGAAGATATATAACCTGACTTTGAGCATTCAACTTCACACCTAGATGCTTGAAAAGAACCTTGGTCTTCTACAGAGGTGAACGTGTGTACAGTATTACACTGTTTATCTCCTTATTCACCACCTTTTTGGATAAGCATCAAGGGACATCTTTGTAAATTGGTGTTTGTGGGTAATTATTGTAAATGTATTTTTGAAAACTAACAGCATAAAAAGAACATGAAAGTGAAAGACCTCAATTGATTCCTACTAAAAACAATTGAATATGTGAAAAAAAATATTTTGGAAAGCAAGAGTTATAAAACAGTTTTGAACATTTTGTGGGGTTTTGTCTGGGGTTTTCTCTGTATTCTTTATCTTTTCACTTTTCTCTTTGCTGTTTTTATATTCTAATATTTTTAATTCCACATTAGTTCTTAGTCTCAATAGATAGAACTTGGGTTAGTTTTAACATCTTGACCATGATACTGGAAGACACAAAGTTTTAGTTCTCTTATATTCAAAATGGTTGGCTAAATGGCTTCTCCTGTTATGCCAAAACCTGGTCACTGAAAATTCTTGTCAAGTTTATAGATTTAAATATTCCAAAGGTTTAGAAACATAGGAATCATCACTGGCATCCACCACTAATAGAAGTAAAATATATAATGCAGTCCCCTTTCTTATTAAAAAAAAAAGATTTCTACATGACATCCTGAATGTACCTTCAGAGGGTAACACAAAAATTAAAGCAGTTTTCTAATCCTTGGAGATGGAAAGAAAATTTAGCACTGACACCTACAGCTAGAACAGAAAAAAAAATTGCAAATGAAAAAAGAGTTTGAGCTACTCCTGAATCTTCTTGCCCAAAGAGCAAAGCAGATCCTTTGTCATTCTGTAAATGAAAAACCATGGTCTTACCAGAGGACGAAAGTATTTTATTGGTTAAATTCCAAAGTAGCTCTATCTTTCACATATTTATCTAGCCTAAAATGTACTTAAGATGACTACATTTGATGCTGGTCTCTGTAAGTTGGAAAAACATCAAGCACTGAACCGATATCCCATACAATCAACAAAGAAGTAGCATAGCCTGGGGTATGGCAATGTTCTGAAAGCATTTGACCTTCTTGCAACATGAGAATGAACAAAAAAGGTGGTAAAACTAAGCCCTAAAGAGGAACAGAGAAATTATTTGTTTGTCATTAGATATTGGGATTCCCCTAAAAAAAAAAAAAAGAAAAAAGAAAGGACTTTCTTTTTTTCCATTTGAATTTAAAAATGCAATTTGCCAGAACACAAAAGCCCATGTATGACACTGATGGATTTTCTTCTTTTTTTTCTAACACCTATAAAATATGAAGAACCTAAAGATGATCAGCCATCCATGGAAATCCCACTGCATGCATGAGAAGACGAAATTCAAAGACTGACTAAAAATGTATGCAGTATCTGTGGCTGTATCCTTTCTCAATACACTTTCATAAAGGAGATAATGTTCAATACCAGATAATGGTGAGTAAAATTACTAATGTAAAGAATCACTGGTATTTTTAAAAATCTGTACTGTCATCTGTTTCCAGTTTCCCAGGGAGGTTAATTACTTGATCCAATAAATGTCTTCTTTTAATCTGTCTTCACTTCATTACCATCTATTTTCTACTATCTCAAAACAAACAGAATAAAACTCAAATCTCTGACTGGTTTAGTTTACTTCAGTTAACACAGTTAAGTTCTTCCTTGAGTCTTCTCAAGACAGAGAATGGAAGAAAAAGGAGTTTACAGAAAACAAAACAAAATGAGTAATGTACAAAATCATGTGGGTACAAACTCATTGTAAATCCAGCCAATTCCAGGAGAAAACAAGCCTTCTCTTAAGGCAGAGAAGGAGAATTCACTTCTGTCACAGACCCTGGTTTTCTTGAAAACATAATTAATCTTTCTTCCTTATCAATAAATTCCTGACAAGATTTCCCTAGATGAGAAGGCTCTTGTGCAATTGTATCCATGAATTCCTCAAAAGCACTCAGATAAAACAAGAATATTTTACTCTACAATTCAAAAATTAAGTGCACAATATATCGGTTCTTAGTCCTCCCATTAAGATTTTTATAATGGTAGAATTTCATAGAAGTTTACATCTATATGGAATTTTCTATTCCTGTTTTGGCATTTGGAAGACCAAATTTTATTGTTCTTGTTAGAAAATTCTTGAAGACAAACAAATTAAGTCAGGATTTCCTGCTCCATTTGAAATTATCCAAAGTCTCAGATAAATCCTGAATTTATTTCTTCATTCTTATCTGAGAAGTCAACAAAAGACTTTTGCTGATTTATTTAGGTTTCTTGGTTGCCATGTTTAAAACAGAAAGAAGTGTTATATTGTATAGTTCACAACATAAGTTAATTGGCTCGGAAAAACTGCATTCTTCAAAACACCTTGCCAGCTTAAGTCTGATGCTGTAACTGTTAGCAAAGGGAGAACTCCGGGGATTGGGAGTTGAATGCTTATATGCTGCTGTTAAATGAAGCAGTTGTGCTTGAGAAGCCTCTGCCTGAATGCAATTCATTTTACAATATCATCTGGGGACAAAGTATAGTTTAAGATGCAAACTGAAATGGCATCTTCTGGTAACGCAGAAATATCCCTCAGCTGACTTAAGAAAGAAATGAAGCTGAAAAATGGACCAGTATAAAACAATTGATCATTTTGGTTTTGGTGGTAGTAGTCTTACAAATGTTTCTTAGGCTGAAAGTCATTCCGTGTATGGCAACGCAGCATGTCACTGTGGGTAATCATGTCTGAACTGCTTAAGGACACAGAGCCAGCAAGGTAATTCAAGTTAACTTTTTCTAAGAAAGGAACATGGATTAAAAAGATAAGCTGTAAACGCAAGTGTGCTTTCCAAAATCTATAGATTCTTGAATGTACGTACGTGCAGATTGAAACAAATATAAAAAAAAAATGTAAACACCTACAGTATGTGAGATGTGTCCTAGATTAACCTCCAGTTTTCATCAACACATTTGCATCATCTGAATGTCGTTGCTAATAAAGGAGTGAATCCCAAAATACAAAGAAGCTCAACTAATATGAGATGGGATAGGACCTAGTTTACATACTGGTTTCAGTATCTGCAACTGGACCAGTCCACAAAATGAATCCTCATCCACTACTGTTTAATGCTAAACTTCAAAAACATCAAAACCCTCTGTTAATAAGCCAGGAAAAGATGTGAAATGAATCAATAACCAAAAAGTTATTAATAGCAATATTAACATCATAAAACCTTCCCATCTTGTGATACTGTGATAAAAATGCAGAAGTCAAAAGAGTAAAACACAAGCATGAGGAATATTGTGATTTTGTATAAAAATATAATTCTACTTTTTTTGTAACAGACAAGTTAAAAAGCATAGAAAAAAGCCCACACTGAAACTGAATGAATAATAAATCAATCAATAAATAAAACCTTTAAAAGTTCAATTCTACTACACTTAGGGGTTTCAATCTTTGCTTTTGATGAACTTTTCACTGACTGTTTTTCCTCTCTTTATGAACACATACAAGGAGAGATGTGAATGTCTATATAAAGGTGAGCACTAAGGGCAACAAAAGCATTTGGTGCAGAAATAACGTGATGAAAAGCAAGGTCACCTGGGTTGCAAAGTAAGTACTAACAAAAACAAGAGGTGGAAGACAAGGCTAGAAAAAGAACTAGCATTCACACACTTAAATATATAAACACAGAGATTCAGATGGAATTTAGAAGGCAAAAGATACATCTAAGGAAAACTGACATTTATGATAAGAGGATGTGGAAAAGTTGGACAAAGAAGGGATACAAAGTAGATAGAAAGTGACAATAGAAAAGGGATTTGAGTGGGGATATAATATATTGCAGCCATTCAAGGGTTTATGTAAAGCTCCATTTTCTTTAGGTTACAGTTTGCTTCCGCTCTCCTTCTACTCTTAACTCATGTCTTCTTTACATCCACATTGGTCAGACAAGCACCTTCTCCACTGTTATTTTACAATCTACTTACCTTTCTAAATTCATGGTTTCAATCCATCTGAAATTTGCTTCTCCAAACAATGTCTTTTTTCTTTTTTTATAAGAGAGAAACTCTGTCTTAGCAAAGTCAGTTGCCAGAACTCTCTAAGTGGAATTTGGTACTTGTATATAGCTTTTTCCTTACTTGATTCAGCTCCTGTAGCCAGGAACTTATCAGAAGAATGCTTTGCATGATGTTACTGTTATAATGTCTTATATTGTTCTAACAGACAGTTGGAAAGATGCAGGTTTCTTCATCTGTCTACTAAATCTGTGCCAGCCAAGCAATATATTCCTACTCTATGCACAGAAGCATCTTTGGAAATGCAAAATCTACATTTAAATAGACCTTGAGTTTATATTTAGATTTGAATACTTTTCTAGAATTTTGTCTTCTGAACTTAAGCAACCTTCCTGCCCCAAAACATACAACTAGATACAACTACTTCATGTATTTCAATAATGCATTGCACAGATTATTCTTATTTTACTTATAGTCAATCTTTTTCTATTAAAAATATTTCAGAGGCTTAACCTTTTAGGCATTTTTAATCTCTTAGGCATTTTAAACTGAATGAAGTTAATACTTCACATATAGGTCATCAGTGTATATGAATATACTATTAATTCAGTAGTATCTAAAATAAGAGCGTGTTTATATAGTGCCAAACATTAATTAGTGCAATTTGATTATTTTCTTTTCAGCCTTAGGAACTACAAATACTATTTATAAAATTACTTTTTGCAGAATTGAATGTCGACGTCTCTGAGTATTTTTAAAAACAATTCTTTCAAAGACTTAGCTGCACCACTTCAATATGAGCTTGGCAGCAGTGTTAGTGTCACAGAGATTATATGCTTGGACTTCAAGGAGGTCAATGAGATGGCTGCAGAGCTCACTGTACAATAGCCTTCACTATCTAATCCATAATGCAGCACTGTCAAATTATGATCATGCACCTGCAGTTTTCTAAGGAAGAGAATTCAAAATGAGAAACTCCATCTGGACCATTCTCGTTGTTTTGGGTTTTTTTAATAAAATATCTTCCTCATAATGAAAATGACAACAACATTCACAATGGAAGACCCTTATGGTAAGTATTAGACACTGCTATATAATGCAACATCTACTAAATATACCTTATAACATATTTATTCAAAAGTACTTATTCAGTAGTCTTTGCCAAATCTTGGGAAGCTGTGTGTTGTATGCGGTATTTTGCTATATGAACTAGCAGAGTCAATTCAGCAGATCTGTAGCAAAAGATCTGCAATCATAGAAAAACCTATAGGTCACAAAAAGACAGAAGGATTATAAGAGACAAAAGCCTTTAGAAAATTAACACTTCCTAAATATTTTACTTAATATCTTATGAAAATGTCTAGAATATTCAAGGATATTATGATATTCAAGTTCCATCTCCCCCTAATGTATGCTTACTTTAAATGCCATTTTAATTTAAATATATTACTATCAAATAGTTGTTACAATCTTTTTCCCATGTTCAGTACTGCATATAGCTCAAGAGGCTCAGGAGCTCTGCTATACCTGTAGCACTTGTAATAGGTTGCATAAGATCCTCAGTGTACAATGATTCTTCTTTCTCTTCCCTTTCTTTCTCCACATGGGTATGAATTCTACTTATACAGCTGAAAGGAGAAGAAACAAGGATTTATGTCCAATTTAAAATTCTGATTTTGCAAACTTATGCTTTTTATATTTACTCCTTACTTTGATTTGTGCTTATACTCTCTCCTGCTGAACAAAGGTTGCTGCCTATTCCCATGTTTTGTTCCTTTTCCCACCAGCACATAAATTTTGCATACACCTAAGAATTAAATGTAATTATATTACCAAAAAACCTCACCCCCTTCCTTCTTCTCCTTCTTCCCCCAGGTTTACACACTGAGCATGATGGTGTTATATGGTGTGGTGACCCCTTTGGTCATCTTTGGTCCCTTTGGAGCCATCTGTCCTGGCTGTGTCCCCTCCCAACTCCTTGTGCAGCCCCAGCCTGTTCACTGGTGGGGTGGGGTAAGAAGCAGAAAAGACCTTGGCACTGTGCAAGACCTGCTCAGCAATAATGAAATATCTCTGCCTTATTGACACTGATTTCAGCACAAATCCAAAACACAGGCCCACACTAGGTACTACAGAGATAACTAACTCTTCCCCAGCCAAAACAATGATGAAAGTATTAACTGGACAAAACAAATCCACAGAAAGAGATTTTGTCAGATTAAAAAAATCACAGATTCTACTACACTGGCAGTCAAATTGTGAAGTTAATGATAAGAAATACTAAAAACTAAACTAAAGCTGTATTTTTTACATACTCTTTACATATTTGGGGAGCCAAATCCTAGAATATGAAGAAAAGGAAGATAAGTTCCAAAACCAGCAGTTCTTCCTGAAAAATATGCTTGGAATTCCCTTATGGAACAGGAGACTAATGCGTATTTTAATAGACTTACAAATATAATGGCTGAGCAATTCTTTTATAAAAACAGATAAAGTTCTGAGTATTATCAGTTGCATTTTGGATTGCTTTCAAATGAAAAAAGGGAATCTATAGGTAGAATCTGTAGGTATATAATCTGTTCTGCATCACACTGCTGTCAGTAATTTTTGGTGCAAAGTGAACATTCCTTCTGATAGACAAGGCTTCATTTTCATATATTCTTCTACAGGATTCAGTGGCCAAAAAAAAGAATCACTTAAATGTTAGTATCACAACGATTTCAGTTTAATATAAATACCTAGATTGATTATTTAGTGTGCTGTTGCATAAATAGGAAAACAGGAGTATTCAGTGACTTTGATGTTCTTCTGTCATCATAGTTCATCTGACCTTTAACAGCTTTGTGTACTTTAAAGTGAAGGAGAGTGGAATCAAAAGGCAAAATCTTTCTAAAATTTTCTTAGTTTAATACCTATAAATATATTTTACCATACTCAGTTCTTCAGTTGGAAGTCTGACATCTGAATCAAATTCAACATTAATTCAAATAATATTTTACTGGCCAGAATAGAGCTGGCAGTCTAACTTGCTCTCCCCTATAAAGTATGGAAATTTTAATTGTCCTGCAAGTGAACGGCAGAGTTTTCACAAGTGAGTACACACTCTCCAGCTTTCAATGTTTGCTCCCATAACATTCCAGGGGAGCTGGAAAAAATGCACTTTGGGATAATTTGCTGTTCCTCTGTGTACAGCAACAAGGCCTTCTTTGATTTCTGCCACTTTACAGAGGTAAGAAGTGGCTCTAGCAGCCTGCCACTAACAATCAGCTGAATAGAAGTGCTCTGACATGATGCTCAGCTGGGACAACCATTCACAGCAGCATACTCAACTTCAGCTAAGCCTGGTACCTTAAAGTACTTATTTAGCTACTTTTCATAAATATCAGAAGTTAAAAAGTCTTTTATTTCCTGGCAAGAGGCTTGTTGGATCTAGTGATGAAGGGTGGAAGCAGGTTAGGTTCAAGAATTTTGCCTTCCCTGTGTGCTGTGTCTTATCAAGATGTCCACAGGTTTGCAATGATTTGGCTCACTAACTCGATTAGAAGCCCTCAGACAAATGTTTTCATCTCTGTTTTAATCTCCTTAGCATGAGGTAGATCTTGACTTGAATCTTTTTCCACACATATATTCACTTCTGTCTTTTGTTGTTCTGGTAAGATCCTTATGTCTTAAGGAAGTCTGCACCTACTATTATAAGAAGAAAAAAAGAAAAAAAGAGAAAAATCCGATTAATCATGATATTCTGGAATTAAAAGCAGACAATGTGAAGTTTCCTGTGGGTTTTTTTGTTTTTGTTTTTGGTTTTGGTTTTTTGGGTTTTTTAAATTTTTCTTTGTTTTTTCTTTTCCTTTTTTTTTAATGGGAAAGTAGAGGAAAGGTCAGGTGATATATAGTACCCTCTATTATAGATGCCTCATAATCATAATACCTTGGGTATTTATTAACATCACAACTCTAAACTTTGCTCAGGTTGGTACATATATCAAACGCAAATTAAGAAGACTGAAACCATTTGAAATTTTGACATAATACCACTCAATACACTAGAATTTACTGAAAAAAAAATTATTACTTTTTTTTTAACAGATAGTTGTGCCCATTTTATTAAAAGCCACAGTTAAAAAAAAATCTCCCTCTTCCATTCTCCATATTTGGAAAGGTACTTTTTCCTGCAGATTCAACAATAGCAGCCTGTATCAAATTAATATTGTTTATATGCTGTATGTGAGAGCTCAAGCACTGCTTTAAATGCATAGAGTTCTCCACAAAAACAAGATTAGCAGTTTCAGCACTGCAATGTAACAGTATTATGAAATTATTATAGAAATCAATAACACTTTCATTTCCAGAACTAATCTGATGGTAAGATCTTGTTTATAAAGATATTAAACAAATGCATTATTCACATTTTATAATGATTTTCAAGAAAGTGGACATTTTTTTAATTATCGCTTGGAAGTGGTAAAATAAATGAGTGTAATTTTTATTAACAGGAGTTTATTTACATAAAACAAATGCTCATTGAATTATTGAGTATGATAATATCTACATGCCTAGTCCTGTTTGTCATATTCTGTGCCTTTTGGTGACATCAGAATTATAACACCTGATTTATGCACTAAATTTAATGCATAATATGACAACATACCGATAGGTATGCCGTATAATGTATAATTTAAACATGATTGCTATATATTTCACCCACATTTTCTTGGCTTTACCAAGATTCTCATGCATCTAGAAATCTCTATTGTAATGCAGGTTGCCAGATATGAATGTCTGTTTGAATTAATGAACATTTTTATAAAAATACTGTGACTATGAATGTTTTAAAAACCTTGTCATAACATTCACCAAACTTACACATGACAGCTAGCATGTGTTACTGCATTTTCATCTTAAATATTTGATGACTGCCTCTTTAAATCCAAGATTCATAACCCAAAGGGTTTCATTTTCTTACAGCATATGTAATTCAAGAGACATTTATTAGTATAGCTCTCATTTTATGCATCAACAAAATATTTTTCAGAGAACTATTAGATGAACTCCACACTTTTCAGACTTTTTTTCCTGAGCATTTTAATTATAATTGTATATTTTCTGTGACAATATTTGTACAAAGACTATTTGCAATCCTCCCTGCTTCCCTATCTCCAGCCCCATCAGAACTGAAAGAAGAATTCTGCAATATACAATATTGCAGAGTCAGAAAATATGAAAGGCATCAACTAGCATCTCATACAGACTAGATTAAATGTCTGAAAACCCTTGGTAAGCTTTTTTTTTTAACCTCTGAACATACCCAAAGAAATATTAACTGCATACAATTACAATTCATAAAAATTTGCTAAACACAGATCTTCATCTATTGCTGTTTAAACTGCTATTGCCAAAGCATAAAATGAAGATTCCTTTATCCCTTATTGTCCCTGTGTAAAACATTCAGCAATGAAAAAATATCAAATATTAGAATGTTTGTAATTATTTAAGAAGCAAACAAACCACTGTTGGTGCAATATATTACTATGTTAGCACTGAAGGTTGTCCACTGACAGGTCACTCTCACTTGACCTTGTGAGCACAGAAAGGTAGCTCACCATGGTAACCTTGGTCTTGTGGCTTTCCATACAGTAAATCATTTCAGCCCTCTTCATGTAATTCTTTTATTGGCTGTGCAATTGAAATGTCATGCTTCACGAACAGAGACGCTGGTAATTTCTTATGGGTGATTAAACTACCTCTGTAATCTACGAGCATGGATGGAACTGTATGCAACAGACTTGAGCATACACTCCCTTTCTTTTAAATTCTTGATATTTTTCAGATGCTTACAAGGAAGTTTGCTCTAAGAATAGAAAAGCAATTCTTTTTCATAA
>VZTN01028570.1:1013-20000 GCA_013400515.1 Erpornis zantholeuca
AAAAGACTGCAAGCTCTCTTAAGAAAAAAGGAAGGAAAATGTTTACTCTAAATCAAGTTGTAATGCATCACAATGGCTTATGTTTTCACTCTGTGTTTATCTTCCTGGCTCAGACAAACAGTAGAGGTTGCACTAAGCCTCAGGGCATTTTAGCAGACCTGGAGCCACTTAAGATGGAGGCTATTTTTAATTGACTCAGAATAATCCAAACACGTCACAAGATTGTTCCACTTCTCCAGTGTTTGTGTGTACAACATCTCGCTCTCAGAGACCAGAGAGAACATGCTCAAGAAAGAACAGCAATCCTTGTGTAAAATTTATTATGAAGCGATAAGTACTCCTAAAATGAAGAGTGTGTTAGCAAAGACATAAGAGGACAACTGAGGTTAGATTTTTAACTTGTATTTTTAATTTCCTAATTTAGATATAAATTTTGCTGCACATTGCCTCATCTTGCCCCTCTCTCTCTGTGATAAAAGGAACCTCACAGAATGTTTTTCCTTTTTCTACCATCATACATTACCAACTTTTTGTGTACAACAGAACAAGTAATGCACTAAATCTAGGAAATTATTCAATCTTAAACTGAATTTAGACATTGTGAAAACAGAGCTTCATGAAGCAAATGAAGCTTCATTTTTTGTCTGAATCTACCATTTCAAAAACTGAACTGGCAAAGAAAAACTGAACAGACATCCCAGAGCAGGAAAGGAAAGTTCGGAGGCATAAAAAACATTGCTTCTGTTTTCTTTAAAAGCTGAGCTGTTTAAGCATTTGTTATGGGCACATGAAAAAAATACTACTGCATTTTCCTGCAGTATATAAAATCCAGCTCCAGTTAGCCAGAGAGTTCATGGACATCAAAAACCTTTGCTTAATATAATATGTTGAGGAAGCTGTGGACAGAAAGATGGCTCAATCTGAATTTACTATGCAAGTTACTTAGAAAGCATTTTCTTGTCAGGAAAAACTTACTATTTCAACAGGAGCAATACTTCTCACAAGCTGCTGGAGCAATGTAGCTTCACAGTACGGAAACTTTCGGATACTTTCTCGAATTAGCTTTTCTTGATACACAGGGAAACCATCTTTATCTCTCCCTTTCAAGAGACTAAATTTTTTAAAACACATGTAAAATAAGAAATCACATAGTAAATATTCAAGAACAAACACATACAGCATGCTGTACTCTGTCTTCTTTCAGACTATAGAGAAGAATCCATAATAATTTGTCAACTTCGTATGTTAAGGTGTGTTTAAAATGCAAATGAAAGCATTTTCATTCTAATGCACAATCATTATGAAATACACAATAAATAAATGTATGGTCTGAAACTACTACTAATACAACCACAGAGAAAAATAATCATCTAGAGCTAGATTATCTACTGTCTACACCTGACTAACAATCAAAATGCTTTGTGCTGGTTAAAAATGATCACTGTAACAATAAACATTGATAAATGAACAATACCTTAATATACAAATTCCACTTTATTATGTTTAATAACATGCCCTTATACCTCTCTGGCTACTATTTTTTTATATGGATCACTGATGAACTATTTGATTTCACTATGTGCAACTTGACTTCATAATTTATTTTCAGTCTCAAAGAGGATTTCAGTAAAAATCCACAGAGGTCTACAGTGATCCTTCTAAAAGCCAGGTCGCTTACTTTGATATTTAAGACCAGGCAGGTGGGCTTGTTGCTCAGTAGATTCTAAAGATCTGTCTAAATTATTTAAGAGTCTAAGTCTCATGCAGAGTCTGTGGGATTTCCAGTTCTCACTTGATTAAGTGCTTTTGAAAAAAACCCTCAACCTATATGACTGCTGGAGAGCAAAATGGCACAAGACATGTTCTCAGATAAACCATGTTGGATGCTGAGAAATTCTTTTTTCAAGCCTATCACTCCCCTTTTTTTCCATCACACATTGCTGTCTGTTGCTTCATAGTGTAGATGTGAATGCCAAATTCCAACCAGTTCCAGCAGAGAGCTGAAATTCTAGGAATGTTTCCTTTGTACCCAGGAAAGGACAGTGTCACTTCAGACACAGAAAAAGGGAGTCAGTGCCACCCTGAAGTAAACGTGGCTGGGATTACTTAACAATTTATTTGTCACAGTCTTTATCCAAGTCAATCCAATTTATTCCTGCAGTTGTCTTTTCCCTGGTATCTGTAATGCTAGGGCATACATGTGCTTTCCAGATCTCTGTAGAAATACACACCTTTTGATAAACCCATCTAGTTTATCCTCTCGCTCTTTTAAAAACGTAATACATTTCTGGAAAATGCAACTGATGTAGTGCATTTTCATAGCAAGAACTTCATTCATGTCTTTCTGCTTCATGCATTTCTCACAAATGAGATCCAGAACCCTGTAACACTTCTGCAGTGCTTCTACTTCAGCCAACAGAGGGTTCTCTTTCACCAGCAACACGATCTAGGAGAAAGATTGAAGAAAATGCAATCCAGTTAGGACTTGTGCATTAGCATTAAAGCTTACGTAGCTCACTGTAGCTAAATTTCAGAGGAGTTTCTAATATTCTTCTATTTCCTTCTTATGTAGTCTTCCCTTTCTTTTTCCAGTCATTATTTAGCATTATTACTCAGTATACTGTAATCACAGTTCCCATAGAAGAAAACATTTAAAATTAAGACTGGTATTAAAAATAGTAAGTTAGTTTGGTTTTTTTTTAGAATAAGAACCTGAAGAATCAAAACCATTTCTAAAGAAAGTTATAGAAACTACAATATACTCTCCTAAAATCTATTCCTTTTTTAGCACCTAAAATAAACTGGACTTGTATGATATAAGCAGTTTCAGAGAACACATCAACTTCACAAAATCCTGGAGTACTTCCTGTACTCTAGTAAAGCACTGAATGAAATCTGCTAAGAACAAACTTAATGCTCTACTCACTCAATTAGCCACTGGTGCACTACTATCTGTGTGTACTGCAGATACCTGTCTGGAAACTGTTGACAAATTCTGGACTTTGACTGGCAAGCCCAAGGAATTTGTATTTGAATTTAGGTGTATCCGTTTCTCTGAACTACACTGGAGAAGCAAACCATAAAATACATTATTGTCAGCAATATCCTGGGAAGTAAAAATAAACATTCTCTTGCACATACTTTAAGAAACAGCAGCAGTGGTAGATATTACTGAACTAGTGATGAAGGTAGGAAGATACATGCTGAGAAAAGCATTGAGGGAACAATGAGATTTTGTTAAGATAGGAAATTGCTCTATGTTTGCAATTCAAGAGGGGCTGGGAAATAATGCCAAAAAGACAGCTAATAAGAAGTACGAATCTCTCCACTTAAAGGTGTTAGTTCAAGATTCTGGTGTATACAAACACTGAAATAAGTTAATTTTTTAATCACATCTAAATGTTGAGCCCGATTCTTCCTCATTTTCAGAAGCAGCTGAATTAGTAGATAATGCTTTTGATCTTGGTTGAACTTGCAAAAGAGCTGAATGCTTCTCAACACACAGAAACAGCTCCCATGCCAACAAACACATACAATTTACATATTACTCCACCTTAACAGGATGCATGTTGGTAGTAGTAATAATTTTATGCAGAGGCCCAGCTAATTTGACTGGCAGTTTTGGTTCTTTGTCTAAGCCTTGTGGTTTAGTATAGTAGTCCAGCCTTTCACGTGGAAAGAAGTTGTTGATGACAGTCACACAGTCATGTTGACCTAAAGGCACAAAAGAAAAGAATCACCAGTGAAATAATAACAAAAAAACCCTAAACCCAAATCTAATATAAACAATACAAGTGAGAATTACCCACATGCAAAGGAGCTTTGCATGATATACTTAGCACTGCAAACAGGTAACTCTTGTCATTCTCTTGTGTGTAGCTTTAATCTTCAGTAAGTGTTATTAATTTATGACTCCCAGCAGGGAATGCCTTCATGAAAATTCATTTTGCATATCCTGTCCCCTTCCTGCATCCTCTTTCCCTGGTAAGCCACAACTAAGAGAACAGCTATTTCTCTCCCAAGTTATACTATACTAGTAGTCTCATACTGGTGTTATAATTTTTCAAGATAAGATTTTTCCACTTTGTACTTTTAAAATTAATGACATTTGCATTGAGACTCATAAGTTTTCAGACCTGAAGCAGATACAGGTGTACTTACCTAAGGTGGGAGAAGTTATAAGAACATGCTTAATGGTTACCAAAAATAAAAGGGCTGTAATGAAAGTAACAAGATGAGAACAGCTACACCCTCTTCTTGTTTTTTACATCTGACAATATAATGGATTACTTGACTACAGGGAAAGTAAAACTTAGCTTCTCTAGTTCAGGACCACATTCTTTAAATTGACTGATTTGTCTTGGCACTAATCCTATAATCAGAAGAAGACACAGCCAACCAAATTCCAGCATTTAAAATCCTCCACTGTTTTAGAAGAGACAGTTCTGAGCTAATAGAGCGCAGTGTAAGACAAATGACAGGGGAAGAAGTACCCTCACTTCCCACACACAGGCAGATGAATTAATTTTGATTGGACAAAGAATAAAAAAAGAACAGGAATAGATTCCAATGTTCAGACTTTTATAGAGTAGTGTATCTCAATATGCCTGAAAATATTTATGCTACCTTGGTGATGTGATGAGATTTTAAACAAGAATTCTCAAAAATTATTTTGGAGATAATATTCCTTATTCACTTAACTCTATACAGCATCACATTGGAAAAGACTCTCCAAATCCAAAGGACAATTAATAGGAGTAGACTTCTCTGCTACATTAAGTGAACAGTTAACGTTTTGCTGCTCGAACCTCAAGTGAGTAATGTCAACCTTTTCTTCTTTAAAAGAGCAGAATGAGATAAAGCAGAAATTGAAACTTAGCTCTAAATCACTGTTCAAGGAAGTAAATCTAAATGGCAAGGTAGGCTTGAACCCAGAACACCTAAAGGACTTGAAAGGGAGTTCTCAGGCATTTAAACATCATGAGAGGGTTGTGTTTGAAAGAAAATACAGGTCCACATATTTGGTTTTTGGGAAGCAATCGCTGTGCCATTGAAAATTACTCCACTTAACCTCATAATATTTTATCATTTCTCCTTGCTAGAAATAGAGAAAAAGTGGAACATTAAGCCAGGAACCTAGCAAGATGGGTAAAAAATGAAAAAGGGCTTATAAAAACAAACAAAAAAAGACTAGAAAAAGAAACACAGCAACAGCAAAAAAGCCTGTTGCATGTTTTGCCAGGGATAACTCTGCATGCTGGAATGACAAATCTTTATCTTATTCTCACGAAGTTCAGGTCAGTAAGTAACAACTACCTCAGAACAGGTTCCAAGACTTCTCCCTCTCCCAGAAGCACTGGGGAAGGGCAGGTGGTGGCTCACTGCCAGCACACAGCAGCAAAGTTCAGCTGAGTTCCTGCCTCCTGGCACTAGGGTCGTTCTTTCCCACAAAGGAAGCTCCAATCAGCACTTGGAGCTGCACTTTGGACACCTCCAATGTAAACCGGCTTCCTCTCACTATTGCCAAAGTGGGGACTTTGCAAAAGCTTACACACTTGAACAGTAGCACCTGTTCTCACAGGTAAGACCATCTGTGTTTTTAGGGAAACATGGGAATCAAACATGGGAATAGAACACAAATTGACTCTTACATGAGGAGATGTGGAAAACAAAACTCAACGATGTGTCAGTTCATCATTAAATAATGTTTCTCCAACAAAAAGCATCAGAGTCTAAAACTTTACTTCTTTAGGAGTTTAGGAAATGATAGTAATTTTCATCTTACCTACAAAAGCAGCCATCTGAGCTGCTGTCCTTCCCACAGAGTTGACAACATCAGTTTCTGCTCCAGCTTCTAACATCATCCAGGTGATTTCTTTATTTCCTGAATTTGCGGGAAAGATACGGGGAATGAGCAAGGACAAATCAGAACTTGTAATTCTCTATGCTTCAAAAAAGATGTACTGAATTTCTTAAAGACCAGGAACAACACTGAGGAAAATGAATGTTCTTAATGTTGTTATTTTATGAATGGATTAAGAGAAAGGCACATGCTTATTTCAAGTTCCATAGGGTGTAACTCTGCTCTCTGTAATGCACATGCAGCTTCCCATGGAGATTATGGGAGTCATACTCAAGTAGCTACCCTACAGCCTGGTCCTCTGGACAGCAGTATAGAAGGAAATTCTACTAATCTAATTTGACAGTTCAACTACATTTGCTATTCTTAGAAAAACACATTCAGGACTACGATGTAGCAGGAACACAGTGAACAGAACAGATTGTTCCTTTCTCCACAGTGGGAACTGGGTGTTCAGACTGGGCTAAATACGAAGGAAAATGAAGCTAAAATTTGATGGGAAGATTAGATGACTTAATTGGTGCCCTTCAGAGACTAAAAAAGGACACTTGTCACTACTCCTGCTGGTTCTGCTTTCAAAGGTATTCTTACTTTATCACTTTTTGTGTAGATGCTAAGCACAAGAAAGTGAATAAAAAAGGGGATGGTGGATGAAAATGAATGTTTAAAAACAAAGTCACTGCGTCAGTAGTGCTCATATACCTTTTGTGCTTGCAGATAGCAGACCCTAAAGTCAACATTCAGAAGCATTCACAACCAGGATGACAGGTTAAAAGCTCAGCTGTGAGAAAATGGTAAAAATCCAGCATTTTCCATAAAGCTGCAGTCATTTAACAGCCTCTAAGAGTTTGTTCTCATCTATCTGCTGCAGTTGTGATATTGCTCAATACCACAGAACACTGAAATTTCCCAAATCTTTTTACCGAAGTTTTAGCTGAAAAACAATCTGATGCTCTAGTTAAGGCTCATATACGAACATTTTTTAATATGTATTTATGGTGAAAGAAGGCAGTGTAACCTCTACCTGCTAAGAAACCTGACTTGCACAGTATCTCATTTTTGGGAAAACATAAGTGACCTAGTAAAGAAGATACTTAAAATAACCTCATATTCCCAAATCTAATCTTTTCCCCAGAAGGAACAATATTTTAATGTAGTGTCTTTTTCTCACTCAAGGAAAATACTGTTCCTGCCATCAGGGAAAAAGAATGGCAAGAGGAAAGCTGCAAACCACCACTTGAGACAGGAGAAGATATATAGCTATAAGGGCTCTCATGAAAAAAAAAATAATGTAAGAGGACAGTGAAAATTAAAGTGGGAAAACATGTTTTTAAAACTTACTAAATACATTTTTTAAAACCCACAAGATAGCTGGAAACATAGAGTAGAAGAAAGACAAAATTTGAAAAACACTGGATTGAGAAGTCTCAAATATTACTAAAAGCTACTGATTTGCAGTACTAAAAAGGCAGTCTGGTGCAGCATCAGTTTCAGTGTAACACAGTCTGCGTAAACAGAATGTATCCCACTGCACAAGAAAACTGTCCCAGGAAAGTGAATGTTGAGATCTCTAACAAATAGGACAAAGTAGGTACAGGACAAGTAGACCCTATGCCTCAAAATGCTGAACAAAATCAATTTTTATATAAGCTTGAAGAGTAGCTCTCCTCTTCCACTGCCCACAGGATTCTACTGGTCATGACATAGTTGCATGGTTCATATCAATACTAGGAACCTGAATAACAAAAGCATGTCAATACTTCCTTTTACGTTACTAATTTATGGCAAATTGTACCCATTGATGTCATAAAAATCAGTGATCTGAGTTTAGTAAGAAGTTACCTGAAAGTCCAGCAAACATCAAGGCAGTGTATCCATGCTCATGTTCATTGCAGTTTACATCAGCTCCGTGTCTCAAGAGCAACCTGCACATGTCTACCTTCCCTTTGTAAGCTGCGTGCATCAGAGGGGTCATGCCATGCTGGCAAAAGAAAGGAGAAGCAAGTAGAATGTTACATCTCTTCATTTTCATACCATTGATCATTTTTACTTGGCCATACACATTCAGTATAACTACCAAAGCCTCATATAACTTGTTTACAAAACATCTCACTAAATCCTCATGAAAATATATGATTACTATCACACAACAGACTCTCATTTCCAAGTCACTTTTCTGATGATGCTCTGAAGACAGAGCAGTGTATAAAAAACATTCACAGCCAATTTATGGTTGTCCTTTTACATAAGTCATTACTGTTAAAGACAAATTATGTTTCTGCTAGTTGGAAAAGCTTGGTTTAGAAAACCTCTTTGCTTCCTACGTTTTTTTTTCTCCCCTGCTGTGGCTTATATGATAAGCAGCAACAAAATTAGAAATAGGCTGCTGTTGTTTTAAACATTACAAAAATTTGCAGTCTCTGAAACCCATCTTGCTCATTTTTAGTCATGATTACTGGTAATTTTGCCATCCGCCTCTCTCCCACTTCTCCACCCTTTTGGGATTGTGTCCATGATCAGCTAGAGCTCTGAAAGCCCTTGTAAAGACACACAGCTCTCATTAGACTTTAACAATAGCAGCCTCAAACCCTGCTGGTTTGGTCAATTGCCCCAGTACAAAAAGGATTTGCTTCAGCATGGGAGGACTGAGGTGAATTACAAGTGTAAAGCTGGGCAAACCCCAGAGGAAATTTTCAGAACTAGGGTAAACTGTTAGTGCAGGTTCTCTCCCTCTTCCAGAGCAGGGAGAAGCATGTTACTGCTTGAGAAAATTGCATGACACTCCATTTTTAGAATTCAGTATGCTTCTTCCAGTATGCTCTTTATTTTCACTTAACATCAGGTCATGATTCACATTATCAGCCACGACACTTTAACTGCTCAAGAACACTCTCCAACCCTGCATACCAGCGAGAGTGTTTTAGTTTCTTCCTAAAGGAAATCAAAATGGCATTCTGTTTCTTTCTTTGCCAGTCAAGGTTCTGTGCTTGAGTACACTCATGTACACCATTACTGCAGCTCTGTAGATGCCTGGTAATGTGATACCCCAAAATAATGTAATTCTCAGTTTGAGCCTTAATATATTTCTTGTTTCAATTTATGACAGAGTGAAACCCAAGTAAGTTAATTTACCAGCATAATTTTCAAAAAATTTCTAAAGGTGAGGGAAATCGGAAAAGTTAAAATTATAATAATTTTAAGGTATTACATTGTCAGTATTCTCCATCCTAACTGAAAATAATAAAATGTGCTTACCTGATGCATTATATTTCAGTAACCCATATATTTTGGTAAACTGCAATATACACTGCCATTAAAGAAACAAAATACCTAAAGAGATCACTTCATGAATACGAAACAGACTGGTTTTGAAGGGCTCATTTGGGGTGCCACTAATGTTAAATAAAGGCTTTCTGTCCTACTATATAAAATGTATTTTATTAAATAACATTTCATTTTTTTACGTCAAAAGCAATTTTACAAGCCAATTCCAGTCTGGAGTCACAGTAGGGATTTGCCTCCTTTAGCAGCACAGAAAGGTACTGCAGTAAGGAAATATAAACACAGCATGGTTTTTGATGGAAGAAAGAATTTTTATCAAACAATGACTTTTAAGTTTCATTAGATCTTGAAAGCCAGTTGTTTTAATTAAGATCTGAAGATTATATGACAAAGGAAAGAATTGGGTTTGTTTCATCCTCTCCTCCCAGAAAACTGTTTTTAAAATCCTTTGATTAAATTTTGGAAGTGTCAGGCTGTGGTGTGGATCAAAAAAACATATCAGGCAGAAAATATGTGGACAGTTGCTAGAAAACTGGATTTAAAGTCACATTAATATCAGTTTTTCACATTCACGGCAAACAAAAGAGGGTCAGGCTAGACACAAGTTTATGTGGAAATGCTTGGTATCCTTGGTATCCTGTATTATGTCCCTGCACTGAAACTGGCTTGACTGCAAATACTTTTCTCCACCTGAACGTCAAAGACAGGTCCAGCAACAGTCTGTTTCCATACAGATGACATTTGGATTATCAATACAACATACTTAGAAGACAAAACTTGCACATGGTTTACTAAAGCATACAGAAGAAACAAATTTTTGTTCCACTATGAAACATCAGATGAAGGATCCATTTTCTAGCTGTCAGAATGCCACGTTCTTCTGACCAAAAAATTGAGCCTTTTAACCTTATTCCCTAGGACAAAAATTAATCCCTTCCAGTGTTTTGCAGGGATGTTACATAGTAACATCTCTTCTCTCCTGCAGGGCTGTATGTATTCCCTGTATGTCTCACCATATGAGAGGAATACAGTTTGCAGTGCCTCTGGAAATTACCTGGCACTTTTCTTGACTGGCTTCTCCAGCTTACCAACCAGCAAGGCCTCCCTGGAACAAGAGGGCTCTTTGCACAGCCCTCCCAGGCATTACACACCGTCCTTCCCAGTCCCTCATGTTGAAAATAACCCAAATGCAGATTGAGGAATGGGATTCCAAGAACTATGTTGACCTAATGCTGCCATGGTGGGGACGTCAATTGATGAAAAAAACCTCAGACAATGAACTACAGAGTCAGTGGGCTGAACCAGCTAGCAAGGGAAGAAAAGGATGTGTAAGGAGGCAAGAGGGACAGGCAGATGAGTACCAGAACCAGGGAGGGGTTGGACTCCATCATCAGACACAGACGAAGAAGAAAACAGGTCAATCTCTCTTCAGCATCCAGCTGAGGTGTGCTTGAAGGGGATTTATAATGATAATAAACTGGAATTTATAAAGATAATAAAGTGGAAAAGCAACCTTCTGATTCCTAGGAACTATTAAGGAGGCTTCTAACAAAAGTCTTGTTCAACTTTATCAACCAGAGGAATAGGGAAAGACAGAATAGCCAGGGAAGAAGTGGAACAAACAAATGAACAAAAAATGTACAAAAACTGTCTCCCACTCCAGTGCCAAATGCTCTCCATTTTGTGAGTATTTAAACACTCATGTGGATTGTGTAAGAACACAGACATCACGTGTATTTTTAAAAAGCTATTGTTTTGTGCATAACACGATGACAATTCACTACTGAAGTAGCCACATATACCTGTGCTACTCAAGCAAAAAGTGCTTCCAACATTCCCATGCTCACTTCACCCTTCTTCTCTACTGTGGAACCTTGTCAAGATGTGGCATACAGGCTGGGTCATGCTGGAGCAGTCCCTCAGCAGGTACTGGGGTACACTAAGACATTGCACATGTGAGCACCAGCTGCTTAAATAGAGTGGGAAAAGTAAAAAAAAGGAAAGGGAAAGGACTGTCAAAACCCCAGCTGAAAAACTGCTATAGACACTTGTATGCCAGCAATATCAAAGCATTCACCTCTCCCTTTCCCAGCTCATTTTCCAACAAGGAACCCAGCCCCACATTAACACAGAAAAAACGCCTTATTTTACCCTTTAGATTCAGGCAACTATGCCAGCTCTATTCAATTCAGAAAATTATAATCAAAACACATAACTGTAGGTTTGGCTTTTATTTGAGACAGTATTTGGGACATTACTAAAAATGATGTAAGAAGAGCAGGTGTACAAGGCAGAAACACTTGTTGATGTATCTTGTATCTTCGACATCAACTATCTGGTACTGAATGCTGCTAGTCTATAAATACAACTTGACTCTTCACTGGATGAAAGCCTTTAGAAATCTCACCCTTCAAGCTTTTGAATAAGATTGCTCTTCCATTATTACGATACCTTAAACTTCCTAAAGGCAGGATTTGGAAGGAGGTCAACCGTTATATGCACAAATAATTTTCACTGTAGCTAAAAGTATGGACTAATTAGAATATGAAATACTGTTGAGTAAACGTTGATCACAGCTATAGTTCTCCTTTATAGTCATCCTGCTCAGCTGTTGGTTTCACATATGTAACACATTAGATTCCTCTGATGATCTTTCAGTTCATCTGCAGTGATGAAAAGTTAAAGCCTACATCAATCAGCAACCTGAATTGAAACCAGATAATTCTTAGTAGCAGTGGAATTTTCTTTGATTTGTGTATTTACGTAAAAACCATCAAAAGACAAAACTCTTCCTCCTCAATAAATGCCAAGGATCTGGGCATTTTCTGCTAGCATAGGATGTTCATAGCAAGATAGATTACCTGGAGATATTACATGGAATAGCAAGATAGATTACCTGAAGAATCCTCCATTGAACATACTCAGTATGAGTGAAGCTACACACATCTCAGCTATGAATAAGCAGGCTGCTGCTGTAATTTCCAGGAAGTTTTGGTTCTGTAGCACAGAGAAGGGGACTAAATGATTTATTACAGAACTGAACTGCTGGATTACCAAACTAGAGGAAAAAAGTAATGCTGCTAATGGCAGATGATAGCTCTGCATGCAATAAGATTATGAACAACCTTACAGTTATTTTAAATACAGAAAAATTGGGTACTTCTCAGGTCAAGTCTGTTGGCCTGATCTGTAGAAAATAGGGGATGTAGTCCTACAGTGCTCCTTCGCAACCTGTGCTCCTACCAACATGATCAGAGGAAACTTCCACAGTTGGAAAGCCCTTGTGCTTCCCTGAGCCTGACCTTCTATAATAAACTGAAATATTTTAGCCCCATGCTGCAGATGGCATTCAAGTCAGTGAACTGCCAACAAGAAGTCACAATATTTACAAGCTCTGCACTCTCAGGGGAAAGGAAAGTCCTGAACACTTTTTCCCATACTAAGTTTCCAAATTAGCAATGACGCCATTTAAAATGGGACAAAAAATGACTAAGCAGTGTGCATTTAAATGAAATATATTTGTATTTATTTTACATCCATTTCTACATCCCATCTATTTGTCCTAATGTTTTAGGACATCTGAAGCTAAATGAAGTTTTAAGGTTGCCAAACTCTTGAAGACCAGTTTTGTAGAAAAGCCATTGCATTTCTTTGTTTTCATAAAGACAGCAATTAAGCCTAAATATCCTTCCTTTCTTCATCTACCAAAATCCACAAAGGGACAACAACAAAACAATTTATTTGGTCAGAAAGGGTGCTGAGAAAAAAAAGGACTGTATCTGCTGGATATCTCCAACTTTCTGGAAGATGAGCATCTGGGAAACTCATTTGAGTGAAGGGATCTTACTCTGTGGTGGCACTCTCAACAGAGCTCTGCAGACAGCAGGAGGTGAAGGGTGTGAGGGAGTCTTGGAACAAGGGCAGGAAAAGCAAGCAGACTTAGAGGAGTAATTTTTTATTTTTAAACACATGTACCAGCACCAGTAGCAGTGCTGAAATACTGCATCCAGCTCATGTGTATGTTTTTGAAGTAAGAAGCTGAAACAACTGGAAAGGATTTGGAAAAGAGCCACTATTATAGCCCATTTGCTGCAGAAACACAACTTTAGGCAAGATACTTAAAAGGTCACTGCATCTGGAAGACGTTAAAATGTGACTTGGTCCTTGTCTAAAGGTACATGGAGAAAAGACAGCTGATTGTCAGTAGTTTTTAATCTACAAGAAAGCAGATCCAAACAGTTAGAATATATGATCAGAACAAAAATGAAAGGAACAGATTATGTGTTTATTTTTTTTTAATTAGGAAGTGCACTATATAAAAGCCTGCTTCTGGATGCTGTGGGTTCTCCAGCCTTTGGAAATTATTAAATTGTGATTGCATGCTTGCTGTACCACAGCTAGAAGAGAGAATTGCATTAAGCCTGTGCTCATTCTGTGGATTCGCTCTTATAAAAAAGTCTTTAAGGATAGAAATGAGTTCCTAACTGAATTGAGCTCCCACTTCAATACTTAAGCATTCCAGCTTCAGAGCTTCCTTACTTCTTAACATTAATAAAATAAGTAACAGTAGTAATATAAATGTGAATTTCAGGATAAGCAACTAAGGCTATAGAAAAAAGAAGTAAGACCTGATGCATTGAGAGCAGTCTGCAGTTGTGGCAACAACAAATAACAGATGAAGCTGACATTTAACTGGGATTTCACACACTCTTACTTATGTACAGATATTAGAATAACACACTGCAGCAAAAAGGGGTTATAATAGAAAAATTCTGAAGCTGACATGGCTGACAGATTCAAGAATCCTAAACAAATCTGAACCCTCTGCTGTTTAATATGCATGATTACACACCATTCTTGGGGATAAAAAGGAGTCTGCAAGAAGTCAATTGCATAAACATTTTAAGTTTTATGGGCCCTGTGTGTATGTAGTCAGATGTGAGCCTTATGCAAATACTGCTAATACTATTTTTTCTACAACAATAGCCTGAGGCATAACTCGGATATGGTTTCTTTGAATAAGCCATATCCTCTCAACACTAATCCTGCATGCTGCACTAATACTGCAGCATCAGTGCAGTCGTTCAGCACAACTTCAGCAATTACACTTAAGAAAAACCTTTTGATCTCCATACAACAAAGCACATTTGCAAACATATTATATCTTGGGTTCTTATAGTTCACTGTAAAGCTTAGTTTGACTAGTTTTACAGAAACTTGTTGGAATTCATACACTAGAAATTCAGGTTTAGTATTTGACTCATTTAAGAACAATCAGAAAACGGATCTGTTGGCAGAGAAAAAAGACTAACAATATTCCATGAAGACACCTGGTAGAAGAAGTGGTGATTTTCCTCCATTCAGCATTCATGAGATCACATCTACAATATACCCTGTCCAATTCTGAGCCTTCCAGTGCAACAAAGACATGGATAAACAGCAACAAAATCAATGGAGCACCACCACTACATGGTAGAAACCTGAGCACTTGTGCAGAGAGGCTTCAGGAGCTGGGCTTACTTAGCCTGGAGAAGAGATGGCTTTGGTGGGACCCAACAGCAACCTGTCAGAGCTGACAAGAAGATCACTGAGAAGATAAACTCTTCACTTATGGTGGCAGGAGGGCAAGAGACATTGAGCCTAAGCTGAGGTTCAGGCATAAGTGAAACACTTTTCCACTGAAATCACAGTAAGAGAGTAGAACAAGTTGCCCAAAAATATTGTCCAGTCTCCATCCTCAGAGATTTACAAGACCAGACAGGTCAAAACTCAGAGCAATCTCATCTGACGCTTGAGCCAGAGGCTGAACTAGACAAATTCTCAGAACTTCCCAGTGATTCCTATGAAATTATAAAGCTGTGGAAAAAAACACAAATTAACATTTAAATTGATAAATTACACATGTGTTTAACATCCATGGCGGGCAATTAGTTTTGCTTGCATGTTATATTTCATATTAATGTTGCATTTAGAAAACATTGTAAAAAGAAAAAGAAGAGGAAACATGAACACCACACAAGTTTCCTTTCTCCATGAATTCATTCCCATCTTCAAGTAGCACTTCAGGATTTAATCTTCTATGTGTCTACCACACCCACCTCTATAAAAGGCTGTGGTTCCATTTCTGATCTAGCTGCTCACCCTCCAAATATGGTTATGGTTTGGCAAAAGCATGGCATGGGGACAGGTGTTGCATCTGCCACAGAGGGACTAAGCAGAAGGACTACTGCTTGTGAAGGTGACAAGAAGTCAGGGAGCACCCCCATGTGTTTTGCTGCACTGTTTGTTTATCTTACCTTACAGACAAAATTCATGCTGGAAATTGAGAGAAAATACAGCATAGTACTTTAAGTAACATTAATCTTTAGACTTCCTTAAAAAGCCAGTAAGAACTCTTTAAAGGTTCATTATTCAGCTGCAGGCTAGAAATATCTTGAGAATAACTCTGATTTTCAGGGCTATAGCACTTGCTTTTAGAGAAATGTTATTTAACAACATGATGGCCTTCAGACCCAGTATTTTCCTTATTAAACTGAGCATAATGCTTGCACAGTTTTGCAGTACCTCATCCAGGCAATTGACACGGACATTCTTGCTCCCCAGCAGCCTTCCAGCCTCTTCGGTGTTTCCTTTGATTAAAAATAAAAAGACACAAAGAGAGAGAAAAGGGGGTGAGAAACAGAATAAACAGAGAATCTGGAAGAAAATGGTCATTTCCATTTCTCATTTGAATCAAAATCTTTGCATGTTAACTGCTTGGGATGTAGATTTACCACCAATAAATCAATTGCACTTAGTGAAGAAGAGGCTTAGGAATGAGCAGTGTTATGTTCTAGAAGCTAAAAGCCAAGAACTCACATCATCAAAGAGCAGTTGGAAAGCATGAACTACAAGTAAACATCCATTTTTTGTGAAGTAATTGATGTACACACACAAGAATGGGACACTCATATGTCTCATCATAAACAGCACATGAACAGTTCCGAATGAATATAATGATACTGAGCATTTTAACAGATTTTGTACTTTCATCTCTTTTGGAGCAACTTTTGTCTAGAAGAGCTGCCTTCTCAAAAAAGGAAATTACCTCATTTCAAAGACATTTTGGTTTGAATGAAACATGCTTTATCATTTACTGACATCATTTTTCCTGTTTCAGTTTGAAATTTGCAACATATCACATTCACGTGAGTGAAATGAATTTGCTTTTGGTAATAGAGAATAGAGGTAGAAAGGACAAGGACCCAGGTAGCCTGATTGACATTTCCAGAAATTGCCAAATGCATAAGTAGACTGAAGTCTGGGAAAAAAAAAGTGCCAGGAAAAACAGGCTACACCTTTTTATTTTCCAATTCCCTACCAAAATCCTTTTGGCTAAACCACAGGTCTAAGAACCTGATTTAAAGCCCGTTGGAGGACTGCTCAGCTATTGCCAGCGCAGCTTCTACAGGCACAAACAAATAGAAATAAAAGAACATTCAAAGAGTCTGAGTTTGGAGAATATTTATTGCAAATTAACAGAAACTTCTAATTACTGATTCCATCATAAGCAAAGCTCTTTCAGCAGTGATGTGTTTAATAAAAATAAGCACTGCATTCCTTATTTTAATGATTTTCATATTTATCTTCACTCTTTCAAAAGGAGGTTATCATCCAAAAATTTTTCAGCAAAACAGCTTTTGCAGCTTCAGGTTTGGCTAAAAATCCCATTGCAAATACTAGAAATAATTTCTCTTCATAAGGCTTTTTGGTGTGGTTTAACTACATTACAGGGGCTTTTACCATTTTTCTTTTAATTCATTAATTTAGGGAAAAATGGCAATCACCTAAGTCATCTCACACATTTGATAAACACCCCTGACTAATAGTCAGGGAACCATCAACTAACTTACTCCCCCAAACATATATTTATTCTAAACATGTTAGAAGCTTCTTAAGAACTGGATCAGTTTTTAGAAGAACATCCCAGCCAAAGAAAAAACATCAGTAAGAGCAAGTCTTCAAGGGTTGATCTTCAAGTAAATTTTAATACAAGCAAAGGAAAGTTGCATTTACAAACTCAAAGTTATGCATAACAAAACATTGAACGATTTTCAAACAAGACACTAAACTGATGGAAGTCAGACTTCTAGAATTGGCCAGAGCTAAAGGCTGGAGCCAGGCTATTCATAGTGCATGGTAGTGGTACATGGTAGGAAGCCAAGAGATAACAGGCAGAAGTTGAAACAAAAGCCAGCCAGACTGGATACAAGGAAAAACATTTTCACTATGAACCCGGAAAGGCAAAGAGGTTGTCCACAGACACTGTGCAGCCTTCCTCCTTGGAAGTTTTCAAGACCTGCTAGGATAAAGTTCTGAGCAATCACATTTAACCTTACAGCTGATGTGTTTTGAGCAGGAGGTTGGCCTAGAGACCTCCTGAAGCCCCTTCCAACCTGAATTATCCCATGACCCTAATCAGAAGCATCAGGTAAGCTAGACAGAAGTGTCTGCAAGATGAAGGTCTGAAATGCTTACTAAACTGAGTCAATCAAGCTGATTCTGGTCCACAATAAATTCACTGCTGACTGTCCAACACTTGTGTCTTTGACACACAGGAACATTTCAATACAACTGAGAGTTAAGCACTGAGTAAAATTTTCATGGGTTCAAATTGCCTGACTACTACCTACAGAAATGCATGGAACGTGTGACGTGTTTTTAGTTTGCCTTCAACTAATGAACACTGCTCATGATTTTCAAAATACCAGTTGAAGGATAACTATTTAGTTGGGGCTATGAAATTCATGTTGCTGGACCATGGACCACAAAACCCAAACAACAGAAAGTTCCCCGGCAACAAGCACATGTGCCACGTAGCATGATGAAGCTGTGACACTTATGTGAAATGCAAAATCACAGAATGGGTCAGGTTAGAAGGGATCACAGTAGTCTGGTAATCTAGTCCAACCTCCCTGCTCAAGCAGGGTCATCCTAGAGCACATGGCATAGAATTGCATCCAGACAGTTCCTGAATATCTCCAGTGAGGAAGACTGGGAGACTCCACAACTTCTCTGGGCAATCTGTCCCAGTGCTCAGTTACCTGCACAGTAAAGAAGTTCTTCCTCTTATTCAGGTGGAATCATCAGTCTGCCCTTGGCCTCCTGTCCTATTGCTTGGCACCACCGGTAAGAACCTGGCTCCATCATCTTGACACCTTCCTTCAGATAGACACTGATCCCCTTTCCTCTTTCTAATGTGACAGTGTACGATAGTATGAGGGAGAGTAAAATAGAACAGTATAAGGGATAAGAGGTGCACAACACACCAAACAGTGTTCTGGTTCAAGTTCTGGTAATGTGAGAATAACGCGTCTACAAAGACGTCCTGATCTGGCAACAGCACATGGGGAAAACCATACAGCAGGCTCGAGGACTGGATTACTTCCAAGAAAACTTTTTTTTGTTGTTTTTGGCAAAGGACATTAACACCAATGATTAGGCAAATGTCAACAGACATTATTAATAAGATGTAAGCTTTCTTTGGCAGTTAGACCCGCCCAGCTGAGCTTCCCCAGCCCGACTGCACCACACCGTGCCCCCCAATGCACCCACTGGGTGACGCGGGCCTGCTTGAGAGGAAAGTAAACCCTCGGAACAGCCACTCTCCCCGGCAGAGAGAAAGGTGACGGGCCTGAAGGCGGGGCGGGAAGGCAAGCGGCCCTTAGCGCTGTCACCCGAGGAGCGCGGCCAGGGGCGAGGGGAGCCCGCGGCGACCGACCGGTAACGGCGCCTCACCCGCCGCCCCCAACGTGCGGGGACACAAAATCGCTCCCGGGGCACGGCCAGCGGGGCCCGTGGGAGCT